>CM055959.1:55300335-55368476 GCA_029490685.1 Schizonepeta tenuifolia | reverse complement strand
TCCAACTTTGATGGTGAACAGAGTTTTATCAACTGAACCTCGTTTGAATCCTGAGTCCAGAAGAAATTCACAAAGAGTGTCATACCATGCCCTTGGCGCTTGCTTTAGACCATAGATAGCTTTCTTCAGCTTGTACACTCTTCCATATCCAGTCTCAAAACCAGGAGGTTGTTCAACATATACATCTTCTTTTATATCTCCATTGAGGAATGCACACTTCACATCCATCTGATATACTTTGAACTTGTGATGTGCGGCATAAGCTAGAAAGATCCGGATGGCTTCCAGCCTTGCAACTGGTGCAAAGGAATCTTCAAAGTCAATTCCTTCTTGTTGGCAGTATCCTTGAGCTACCAACCTTGCTTTATTCCTCACAATGAATCCAATGGCGTCTCTCTTGTTTTTGAAAATCCATTTCAATCCAATCACCTTGACACCATTTGGTCTTTCTACCAACTCCCATACACAGTTGTGTAGAAACTCATTCAATTCTTCTTGCATAGCTGTTGTCCAGTGAACACAGTTGAGAGCTTCCCCAACATTCTTCGGTTCTGGAACATCAGCTACAAAGCAAGAAATCATGGCAACATCTCCAGCTTGCTCGAACTCTTCTAGAACTGCCAATTCCTCAGCATATTGGGCATAAGCGTTGGAATCTTCCTCGGTTGATTCTGGATTTGGAACTCTACTCCGTGTGCGCACACCCTCGGTTGGATCTCCGATGATGTCGTCATTGGAATGAACTTCATACCATCTTCGGTTGCGTCTTCCTTCTTCTTCCAACTGTGGCTGTTCAGAAATCTGAGTTGGAGTCTTCAGAGCTGGTGATTGATCAGCTGTTGAGTCTGGATCCTCAATATTTACAATAGTTTGAACTAAGCTCAGTTGGGCATCGGATGCTGATGCAGTTGGAGGGGCATCACCTGAAGTTCCCCCTTGGGACGAGCCGAGGTCTTCGCATTCATCTTCAGAGGAGTATGGATCCTCATCCTCAGTTGCCCATATTAGAGGTTCAGTTCTGTTCTTTTCCCGAAGTGCTTGCGATCTGGTGAGAACTGGTAGAACAGCTGGATCCGCGTGTTGTTCCTTTACCTATTCCCTGCACTCATAAGTAGATTCATCAAAACTAACATGAGGTGTTATTTCCACAACACGAGAGCTGTTGTTGAAAACTCTATATGCCTTGATCCGAGCTGCATATCCAAGAAATATGCCCTTCGAAGCTTTGGCATCAAAAGTTTTCAACTGAGTCTTCCCATTGTTGTGAATATAACACTTAGATCCAAAAACACGAAAATAAGAAATATCTGGCTTTCTGCGTCTCCACAGCTCGTAGGGCGTCTTTCCCAACCGCTTGGTGAGAAGAGATCGATTCTGAGTGTAGCATGCTGTGTTGATCGCTTCAGCCCAAAATCTCTTAGGCAGTGCTGAGCTCGCTAACATGGATGTGGCTACATCCTTCAGAGTTCTATTTCTTCGCTCAGCTACGCCATTCTGTTGTGGAGTACGTGCGGCTGATGTCTGATGGGTTATGCCATTCTTTTCGCAATACTCAATGATGGTTTCATTTAGAAACTCCGTTCCACGATCTGATCGGATAGATATGATCTTCATCTCTTGTTGGTTCGATATCCGATCCATCAGCTTGGGCAGCTTATCTCGGGTTTCACTCTTGTGGCGCATGAAGATGGTCCACGTATATCTTGAGTAGTCATCAGTTACAACCAAAGTATATCCGTTTCCATTAATGCTTTTTGGTGTAACTGGCCCGAAGAGATCCATGTGGATCAGCTGTAACACTCGGTCAGTTGAAGGAGTTGTCTTCAACTGGAAGGAGGACCTAGCGAGCTTTCCCAGCTGGCATGCACTGCAGATGTGTGTTGTTGAAAACACCCGGTTAGGTATGCCTCTTGCATGTTCTTGTCTGGCGAGTCGGTTCATCGTCTTGAAGTTCAGATGGTTGAGCCTTTTGTGCCACAGCCAGCTCACATCCGAACTGCTCTTTGATAAGAGGCAAGTGTCAGGGAGGCTGCTGTTCCAGTCAGCGTAGTATACATTCCCTGTTGGAGATCGATTTCCCAACAATATCACCTGCTTTGATCCGACATCTTTAACTCTGCAACCCTGTGCATCAAACTTGACAGAGAAACCATTATCACAGAATTGGCTGATGGAGAGCAAGTTATGCTTCAATCTATCAACATAAGAGACATTGGAAATTGAAACATGATTGGTTTCAAGGGTACCGTAACCTCTGGTGTAACCTGATGGACCTTCCTTCTCCACGAAACTTCCAAGCAAATCCTTCAGATTTGTCATGTGTTTCGAGCATCCACTATCCATCACCCACATTGTTGTAGACGCCTTCTTCTTCCTCAGCTGTTTCTCCTGTACTTGCAAAGAGAAACTCGCTTAGGTCCCCAATTTCAGTTGGGTCTTGGAAAGTTAGAACCAGTTCCCCCTGGAACTGTGCGTCGCTTTTCTCTGTACACTCGAATAGCCTTGTCATTCCAAATGATCTGCCCATTTTCATCAACTATAACAACACCTCGGTTATCCTTAGGCTTGTTGTTTGAAATGATGCTCTGTTTCTTGGGAGGAGTTGGATTTCTCCCATGTTGGGCTTTAGGAGGTGAGGCTTTCCCCCTGTTTTGATGGCGATTTTTATCCTGTCTGATTTGTCTGAATGATCGGACGCCATGCTGGAATCTTCGTAGCTGATTCTGATTCCAACTGCCTGTGGCTTGTCTGTAGTTGTTCACGCCCTGATGTTGATTCATGTTATGGCATGAGTAACCATAGCTGTCGTAACTGTTCCACATAGGTTGACTCTGTTGGAACCTCTGGTTGTTGAGGTGATGGAACCGTTGTTGATTCTGTCGGTTGAAGCTTGGTCAGTTCTGTTGGTTCCATCTCTGCTGTGGTTGGTTTGTTGGTCGATTATTACGTCGGTTCTGAGCTTGGTTATGTTGTCGATTTTGAGCTCGGTTCTGATTGTGACTCCGATGTCTCCGGTTCCTCCGTTGAGTCTTGGAACATTCCCCCTCGGTTGTAGACTCCACCGACTGTTTCATTGGTGCTCCATCTGCAGCTCCTTTGCCTTTCTCAGCCACAGTTGCCTTTGTCGGTTGTGATGGTGTTTGTTCAGTTGCAGACTCAATTGTGTTAGGTTTGGCAACCATGACTTCCTCAGCCTTGGTGAAGGTAGCTGGTGGAATTCCAGTGTCCTTTGCCACGTCGTATCCGAGTCCAGACACATCATCCGTTTGTTGTCTGTATCTGATGAGATTCTCGATGATCTCGGATGACTGATATAGCTTTGTCAGGTTGTCCTTCTCAGTTTGAAGATCCTTGAGAAGAACAACTATATGCTCGGTCTGGGCATCTGATGTCTTCATCAGCTGGTCGATCTGAGCCTCTTGCTTGTTCAACTGTTCGTTCTGTGCCTTGATCTGTTCCTTCAACTGTTCATCAGTTGAAGCCTCAGTTTGGTTGGCTGTACTCAGTTGACTTTTCAGCTGGTCAATTTCTTCAGCTTGTCTCTTGATCAGATCGTCCTTTTCGGTTAAGGAATCTTCAAGCTTGGCGAACTGGGCTTGAAGACTCTTAAACTCAACCGACTGTTGATGCAGTTCCTCACTAAGTTCTTGAAAATCATTCCAGGAGGGTTCCAACTCATCGCTCAGAGATTCCTGCATGTTAGAAGTATTGGAAGAATTTAAGCGAACAGAATTAGATTGTACCTCAATATCATCTTGGTCGATTCCAAGTGCCATGAGGCATTGATCCGGACTGATGACTTTGTTGATAGAGGTCAGTTCATCCTCATCTTCAGTGTCTGTGAAGATGTCCATATCGTCAGCTGCCTCTTCTGCTACCATGGCCTTGTTCTTTGCAGTTTGCTTGGCCCTCAGTGCTTCTCTTTCCTTCTTTGAGAGGTCTGGGCAGTCAACTTTGAAGTGTCCTTCCTTGCTGCATTCGAAGTAACCATTGGTGACTGGCTTCGAACTGTCTCGAGTTTGGTTTGATTTATAGAAACGTTTATATTTGTCGAACCGAGTATCCATATCGGCTAACTTCTTTGACAACGCTGCAATGTTCTGTTGCAGTTCCTCTCTGCTCGGCTCCTTTGCAGACGTGTCAGCTGATCTGGTTGGCCTTGACGATCTCGACTTTGAGTAGTCAGCTCGGAGGGCCACTGACTTTGATGTTGAGCCGACATCCTCAATTCTATTTGTCTGACTTGAGGGCTGCGACCTCCTTCTGTTGACCTTATACTCATTCCCTTTCAAGATTGAGAACAATCTTTCAGTTCCCATTTCACCAAGGTCAGCTCGGCTCTCGTGGATATTTGTGAAAGTATCCCACTCAGCCGGTAGAGCTTGCAACACTTTGAGGTTTATTTCTCTTAGAGTGTATTTTCCTTTCCGGATTGACTGGATTCTTCTGATGATGTCCATAAACTGGAGCTCTAGCTGATCGATAGTCTCATCAGGTCGCAGACTGAAATTGTCGAAATCTTGACATGCATGCGAGAACTTGTTTTCCTTCGTCTCGTCGCTTCCTTCACTTAGCGAAGCCAAAATGTCCCACATCTCTTTTGCAGTCTCACACTCCTCTATCCAGGGCAGATAATCTTGTCTAACCGTGGACATTATTGTGCTCTGAGCCCAGATATCCAGCTGGCTCACCTTGGCCTCCTCCGGAGTGTAGTCGTCTGGCTGTTTCTCCACATACTCCACCACTGCATCTCCATCGTTGGGATTTGTGGGAGTGCGAAGTATTCTGTCTCGTATGACGATTGGTCCAGATGTGAGAACTTGTTGCATTCTATGATGCTTTGACAGAAGGATCTTCTTCATTCGAGTTCTCCATGATGTATAATTGACTACAGAGAACATGACTACGATCTTGTCCTTGACGTCCATCTGAAAAATCAAAAACAGGACAAGAAAATGTGAGCAAGTATGCACTAGCGTGAAAAGATCTGTTCAGTTGACCACTAAAATAAAACTCGAATTCACACCTCGTGAAACAGAGTCAGCAGTCTTTTGAACCACTGCTCTGATACCACTTGATGGTCCCGAAACGAGTCACTGGTGTATGGGGGGGGAATACACCAGTTAGGATTTTAAAATTTAACTCTTAAAAAATACTTCAACTGAGTAAAACGAACTCAGTTGGAATCTCACAGCTAAGTAAGAAACCTCAGCTGGAAGAGTGAGATAGTGCGGAATGTGGTGGAAAATGATCTCGTAAAATCAAACTCACGCTTTTATGCACGGTTGGTCAAAACCAAAACTGTTGATGTGAAAGTATGCAGATTGTATGCGGTTAGTTTGTCAGTTGAGATATGCAAATAATGACTCAACACAAATAAACACGACACACAAGATTTACGTGGTTCGGAGAGAACTCCTACGTCTACGGGGAGATGTGAGTTCACACACCTCAGTCCAAGTTCTTCTGGATAGAACCACTCAGCTTACGCGGGCTGAGCAACCGTTAAGGATAAGTTTGCGGGTACTTATCGACCTTACAGTTAAGATTACGGGTTCTTAACAACCTATGCTAAGTTTGCGGGCACTTAACAACCTATCTACTCAGTTGCAGGAAGAGTAGGGTCCTAACTAACACTTTTTAGGGTGTGAGAGTGGGTGGTTTTTTTCCAACTACAGCTCGATCACAAATGAGAGCTGGATCTAAGGTTTGAACGAATAAACACTCAACCTAAGATCAAAAACAGTTTCGATCTCTAGGAACCCTCAGCTACTAATGTTCTCTCAAATTGGAACTCTCAGCTGCTGATGCTCTTAGATGATGATTTTGCAGATTTGCTTTTTGCTTTGATTTCTCTCGAGAAAGCTCTTGAATTTTCGTCGTCTGTATGTTTCTCGAATGAGAGAATGCCTCTATTTATAGGCGGAGAGAATCAACTAGCCGTTGGAGAAGCAGTTGATCTCTGATCGGTTGATAGCGATGGCTTGTCTCTCATCTCTGCAGACTTTCCTGATATGGCATCTGTGCTCTTCTGCTTTCCATCTGAGACAGCCTTGTGTTGGGCCAGATGGGGTAATGACTGAACGGTCAAACCCTCATGTGACTTCCTTTTGAAATTCAAATCTTTGACAGTCAACTTCGGTTTGTCGGTTGAAAGTCTTGACCTTTATCTGAGCAATCTTCAGCTGATGTTCTGATCTGTCGAGCTCTCAGCTGACTTTGAACTTCAAAAAGTTGAACTTCTTGTCCGGATTCTATAACTGAGGTTCTAAAACTGAACACTCAGTTGTCTTCCACTTCTTTACTCAGTTGGGTTTGAACCCTCAGATGACTTTCCTTTTCATCTGATGTTCTCTTCCTTTCAATTGTTTCTCATCTGATGAACGTTCAGTTGGTTTCCTTCTCAACTGATGTTCTGAAGACTTCCCCTTGTTTGCATCTGAACGAATGAACTCTCAGTTGTCTTTCTTCACAACTGATGTTCTGTCTGAGTGACGTCTTGTTGCCATCTTCAGCTGGAGACCTGTAAAGATAAAATCTTAACTTTGCTCAAACAGCGAGCCTAAATTCTAACATTAGGTTCTGGCAACATCTACTCGGTTGGGGTCAGCCGGTTTTGGAATTCATCAAAACTTATACTAATAAATTTCCCAACATTTTATTATTGAGAATCGAGCACGAAGCTTGATTAATTTTTCCAAAAATCGATCGTATCCAACGACGATTGGAACTTATGTCCTACAAGTTATTCCCCAATTAATATTCCATTTTCCTTTGGAATTTATTTCTATACTTCATTTTTGAACGAGAATTTCGACGAGTACGTGTGTCAAGTGTCGTAAAACGACAAGTCTTTTGAGAATGAATGTTACTTTTGAAGGAGTAACATGAATGAAGTGGATGCACTTTATTTTTAATGAGTGAGAATCGAGAAGAAATTCCTTCGGGGAAGGAAGTTTATGAGAGAAATCAGGAAGGAATAAAATGAATAATAGGATAACGAATGGGAATAAAATCTTGAAATTTTATTTCTATATATTGATGTTTGAGTGCAATTTTTTGTAAAATTGCTAGATGTTTAAGATAAGTTTGTTCGTTTGTTAAGTGGTGATATTACAATTGAATAAGGAGTGTTCATTTTGTAATTTAAGTATTTCGTTGAGCTAAGTTATTTCCTTACCTGTTACTGATCCGTGTTTGCTTAAAACTATTGTAGGATGGCTTCTAGTAGTGACCTGACTTGGGAGAGTCAATCCCCACCACAGCGTACCTTAGCCGACCGTTTATAGGACGCTTATCACAGTTACGAGGCAGATTACGATAGGGAGGGTGTGGGGCAGATAGTGAGCAACTTCTCATCAGTTTATTTTTCAGCACGGCACTTTATCCCGGAGAGTCAGGCGATATCCGACCTGATTGTACGTCTACCGGACGAGTGGCGCGGTTGGGTGCACCGCGTGGCGTGGTATTTTCTTGGGATTTTCAGCGACGACACTGAGCCGGCAGGCAACTACACGGGATTCGCCCTATATATACACGGGCGTTTCTTCGACAGCAGATTCATGCTTCCAGTTCCTTTTGAGCCGCATCTCCCCTACAGTCACGTTCCAACAGGTACCGAGCAAGAGCACCTAGACTTGGACCCAGAGTTTTCCGCTTTGTTGGAGATACCACCAGACTTTGTACCGAGTGAGGAGTCTGACGCGGAGTCAGAGCAGTTAGAGGTAGACGAGGAGCCTGTAGTTACACCAGAGTTGCCGCTAGTTCATACACAGATCGAGGAGTTGATTCCAGGGTCAGGATTCGTAGAGATCGATGCAGAGACAACAGCTTTCTTAGGGTTATCTTCACTGTTTATACCTGACGTTTGTGTTAGAGTCAGAGGACCTTTAGAAATAGGACTGTTTCGGGCAGAGTCAGAGTACCGAGGGATTGACGCGGAGCTTGCCGCCATGTTAGAGCTACCATCTCCACTGACACCGCTTGAGGAGATCTGTGCGAAGTGGGGCGTAGTCAGAGGTCAGTTAGAGGCGGGACCATCCAGAGTCCGTTCTAGGGAGGAGTTCGAGTCGGGTTCAGGTTCCGGTTCTGTTCCTGAGCACCTTCTTCCTCTGAAGAAGCGTGCAGTAGAGACCAGTGAGGACTACCTTGTTTCAGACTTAGAGGAGGCAGTTTCAGAGGCATCGTCACCACCTTGGCTTACACTTTCTGATGGCTCTACTCTGAGGGAGGACGAGGCCCTTCAGCTCGTCTTTGGTTCAGAGTCTGATGAGGAGGACCCGGAGGAAGACCCGGACGAGGATCCTGAGGAGGACCCGGACGAGGATCCTGAGGAGGAGGACCCGGAGGAGGACCCAGAGGAGGACTCTTAGGGTTTGCAGGCCGTAGAGGGTAGTTCGGACTCGACTGTAGTTAGTTAAGAAGTGCGTCGTGGACGCGTGTTAATATCAGTAGTAGTAGTAGTTTCTTTTGCCCTGTACATAGTCGGATCAGTAACTAGATAGTTTTGTAGTACTCTAACGGATACGAAATTTTATGAATCGTTTCCGTTCTAGTACTTCTAGTAGATACGGAGATGCAGCCTGTTAGTGCACCCGGTAAATTGTAGGCAGTCAGCCTAGTTTAGACTAGTAGTAGTCTAACTTTTTGTATAAGTCCTCGTTGGAGGCAGAATTAATATTCTTTTTGATGTATATATATATACATGACCCATGAAAGGGTTTTAATCATAAGAAAAATTTCCTATGAATCGAGTAATGAAACCAGAATGTCAAATAAACTCATGTATCGAGAATTGAGTTTAACTTGAGAGGTTAAAAGATTAAGAATTAATATCGAAATTATGTTCGATTTTCTTTCTATGAGCTTGTTTAAGTTGGGAAGAGGGTTAGTAAGTAAGCGAATGACCAAGGAAAGGGGCTAATGAGAATTTTTGCTACCTATAGCTTAAGGAAAAATGCCGCCAAGAAACGTTCACAACAGAAGGGGACCTGGTAGGCCCCGTGGACGTGGAAGACGTCAGCCAGAGGATGAAAGGGAACAGGATTAGGAACATCATGATACCCCACCACCACCACCTCCACCACCACCCCGTAGGGATATTGAGGACCTCTTCCTCAAGAGAAACCCTCTGATGTTCAGTGGAACAGGCAGCCCTAGCGATGCTGAGCTATGGGTGCGATCTACTGAGAAAATCTTTAAACTCCTCAGATGTACTGATGAGGAGCGACTACTATGTGTTGCTTTCCAACTGACGGGATCAGTGGACTACTGGTGGGAGGCCAGACAGAAAGTGATACCCGCAGAGCGTCTAGCTCGTTTTACGTGGGAAGAGTCCAAGGAAGCCCTGTTTGACAAATATGTACGCAAGACGTATAGAGCTCAGAAGGAGGCTGAGTTCTATAATCTAAAACAGGGAAAACTGATGGTAACTGAGTACGAGGCTAAGTTCTGTGAGCTTTCTAGGTATGCACCATCGCAAGTCGATACCGAGGAAAAGTTATCGAAGAAGTTCCAAGGGGGACTACGACATGAGTTGGGAATTGCCTTAGCTAGTCATGGAGGACTAAGCTACACTGATATTTTAGGAAGAGCTTTAGAAATGGAGGCCGTTGTGCCTGATGAGAAGAAAACCATAACAACCACACCAATTCCACAGAACCAGAACAGAGGCTATTATAACAACAATAATAGCAATTTCCAGAAAAAACAAAAATGGGATGGAGGTAATCGCAGTGGTAACAACCAGAACTACAATCAGAATCAGGGGAATCAGAGGAATAATAATCAGCAAGGCTATCAGCAGTCTGGTCAGAACAACAACAAGAGACCGTGGCAAGGAAACAACCAGTCGGGGTTGTACCTTCAAGGAAATAGACAGAATGGATCAGGGAGAGGTAACGGTCAGCAGAATCAGCCGCAGGGGCAGCAGAGGAACACCAACCAGGAAGGAAACAACCCTGGGAGGGTTAACGTGCCTGTTTGCTCTAAATGTAACAAGGCGCACTACGGTGTTTGTCAGATAGGCACCTCCAATTGCTTCAACTGCAGGCAAAAAGGGCATATGAAGAAGGACTGCCCTAAACCACTTCAGGCAGTACCTTTGAGGGCTATACAAGTGCAGACACAGCCACAACAACCCATGAATCAGCAGCAGTTCCAGCAGTACGCACAGCAGCAGCAAAATGCAAGAGGATACGCTATCAAACAGGGTGGCCAACACAAGGGAAAAGGCAATCTCACAGGTATGGGAAAACTTCACAACATCCCTATTAAGATACTGTTTGATATCGGCGCATCGCATTCTTTTATTGCTAGCTCGTGTGCCGATAACTTAGACATCAAACCTGTAAGAGCTGCACACCCTATGAGAGTAGCTACACCTTCAGGAGAGATCACTACTTCTACTCATGTTTGCTCTAACCTAGATTTAGAAATCGGAACTCTTAAGGTTAAAAAGAACAACTTAAATATTATGATAATGTGGGACGTAGATATAATCTTAGGAATAGATTGGTTGTCAGAGAAATACGCTACGATTCTCTGCAACGAGAGACAAATCTCTTTTCAACCGCCGGGTAGAGAACCAACCGAATTCCACGGAAAATTTAATGGGTAGAGGCGTACCAATAATTTCAGCGCTTCAAGCCACGAAATTGATGAAGAAGAAAGGTACTACAACTTATCTTGTGTACCTAGTCGAAGAACCAGGAGCAAAGAAGACCATTCAGGATGTGAAGGTCGTAAATGAGTATGAGGATGTTTTTCCAGAGGTTTTGCCAGGATTGCCACCAGATCGTCACGTGGACTTTACAATCGACTTAGAGCCAGGAGCAGCACCCAAATCCAAAGCCCCATATAGGATGGCACCGAAAGAACTAGAGGAACTTAAAATCCAGTTACAGGAATTGTTAGACCTTGGTTTCATCAGACCAAGTGTCTCACCGTGGGGAGCGCCAGTATTGTTTGTCAGAAAGAAGGACGGCTCGATGAGAATGTGTATAGATTATAAAGAGCTGAACAAGATCACACTCAAGAACAAATATCCCTTGCCGAGGATAGAAGATCTTTTCGACCAGCTCAAGGGTGCAGGAGTCTTCTCCAAGATAGATTTGAGGTCAGGGTATCATCAGTTGAAGATCAAACCTAAAGACGTACCGAAAACCTCTTTTAGAACTCGTTATGGCCATTACGAATTTCTAGTAATGCCATTTGGATTAACCAACGCCCCCGCAGTATTCATGGACCTCATGAATAGAGTTTTCCATCCATACTTAGACAAATTCGTCTTAGTATTCATCGACGACATTCTCATTTACTCCAAAAATGAGAAAGAGCACGAAGAACATCTACGGATAGTGTTGGAAACACTTAGAGCCGAGAAACTCTACGCCAAATTCAGTAAATGCGAATTTTAGCTGAAGGAAGTAATGTTCCTAGGTCATATAGTTTCGGCTGAAGGAATCAAGGTGGATCCTGCTAAGGTAGAGGCAATGCACAACTGGAAGACACCAACAAGTCAGAACGAGATCCGAAGTTTCTTGGGTTTAGCCGGTTATTACAGAAGGTTTATTGAGGGATTCTCTACGATCGCCAGGCCGATGATGCAGTTACTTCGGAAGGAAACAAAATTTAAATGGACGGACGAGTGCGAGAAGAGTTTCCAAACGCTCAAGGAAAAATTAACCACAGCGCCAGTATTAGCTCTTCAAGACGCAAGGAAGGAATATGTGGTTTACACCGACGCCTCGAAAAATGGATTAGGTTGTGTCTTAATGCAAGATGGACTAGTGATAGCTTATGCTTCACGATAACTTCAACTTCACGAAGTTGAGTATCCAACCCACGACTTAGAACTCACAGCCGTGGTGCATGCGTTAAAGATTTGGAGACACCATCTCTATGGTGTAAGGGTTGAGATATTCACTGATCATAAGAGTCTGAAGTACTTCTTCGAACAGAAAGAACTAAATATGAAACAAAGGAGATGGCTCGAACTAGTTAAGGATTACGACTGCGGAATTAACTATCATCCAGGAAAGGCTAATGTGGTAGCAGACGCATTGAGTCGCAAGGCTCCAACGAAGTTAGGATGCCTTTTTGTAGAGGAAGAAACTTTAGTGCGAGAATTCGAGAAAATAGATATCAGAGTGCTTGACACGCCAGCTACAATAACAAGTCAGATAGCAGCACTAGAAACTACACCAGATTTATGAGAGAGAATCATTAGTACCCAGAGGAAGGACGAGTCGATGGAGAAACTTCGACTAAAGATAAGGACGGAGAAACCAGATGGATATTCCGAAGCACCAGACAATGCGATCCTTTATGAAGGCAGAATTTGTATCCCTGACGACGATAACAAACTGAAAAATGACATTATGAGTGAGGCTCATGATACGCCGTATACAGCACACCCAGGGAGCACAAAGATGTATCAGGATTTGAGAAGGAACTTCTGGTGGAATGGACTAAAACGAGATGTTGCCTCGTTTGTAGAAAGATGCTTGGCATGTCAGCAGGTTAAAGCTTTACACAGACGACCGTATGGATTGTTGCAGTCATTAGATATTCCAGAATGGAAATGGGAAGGCATAGCTATGGACTTCGTGACAGGCTTGCCTAAGTCAAGGAAAGGAAACATAGCTATTTGGGTGATTATAGACAGACTTAAAAAATTAGCTCACTTCCTACCGATTAAGACTACGTATGGATCAGAAAGATTAGCTCAGTTGTACGTTAGAGAGATTGTACGTCTGTATGGAGTACCGAAGGTCATAATATCAGATAGAGACGCCAAATTCATCTCGAGATTTTGGGTCACTATGCAGAAAGAATTGGGAACCGAGCTTAACTTTAGTACAGCTTTTCACCCTCAGACAGATGGACAGTCAGAGAGGACGATTCAGATTTTGGTCGATATGTTAAGGACAGTGGTATTGGACCGAGGCGCGAATTGGGTAGAAATCTTACACTTGGTCGAATTCGCTTCCAACAACAACTATCAGGCCACGATAGCAATGGCACCGTATGAGGCTTTGTATGGAAGGAAATGTAGATCACCACTTTATTGGGATGAAGTGGGTGAGAGAAAGAACCTAGGACCTGATGCGATTAATGAGATGATTGAGATAGTTCAGCAGATACGAGATAGAATAAAAGAAGCACAGAGCCGACAGAAGTCTTATGCCGATGATCGTCGAACCAATCTTGAGTTTGAAATAGGAGATAAAGTTTTCCTTAAGATTTCACCTTCTAAGGGAATCATTCGATTCGGTATTAAGGGTAAACTAAGACCCAGGTTCATAGGACCTTACGAAATCCTCGATAAAATAGGACCCATCGCTTATAGATTGGCCTTACCGCCAAGTCTAGGAAGTGTCCACAACGTATTTCACGTTTCTCAATTGAGAAAATACATCTATGATCCTAAGCACATTATAAGTCAGCAAGACGTTGTTCTTGAATCTGACTTGAGTTATGAAGAGAAGCTGATATCAATTTTGGATAGAAAAGTTTAAGAACTACGAACCCAATCGATACCAATCGTGAAAGTGCTATGGAATCACCACGGGCAGAAAGAAGCCACGAGGGAGCTCGAGGAGAAAATGAAGGAGAGATATCCTCATCTTTTTGCAGAAGGTATGCAAATTTCAGGACGAAATTTTTCCAAGGGGGGTAGGATGTAATACCCCAGAAATTTCGTACTGACATAAAAATTTAAAGTTAATAATAAAAATGGCTTTGCACGCCTAAGATCATGAAATTAAATTCTAAGATTTACGGTGAAATCCGTTTCCGAAAATAAATTCCAGAAATCGGACGAATGACTACTTTATTAGGGTTTTTCGCGTCGGTTAAGTTTTCGCCCGGAAACTCCGAATCGAATTTCGTCAGAAATTACATTCACTTTTTCTTCGAGACGAGTTCACTGGAGAAAGTTAATTTTTGTGATTTTCCGGACGAATTTTGGACTGTGATGTCCCGACTTTTTCTCGGATTTTAAAAAAACGATTTAGGTTTTCCGAGTACGTTAATTATTTTTAATCTAACGGACAAATTAGATTTCGTCAATTCCGTAGCTAACTAGAAAAGTATTTCTCGACATTTAAAACAGCGTTTAAGAGCCGGAATCGAGATTTTTCGTATAAAATTTCCTCGCCAAACATGACCCTAACGACTCACTATGTTGTAGGATATTTTGTTGCCTACTTTATGAGTCACCAAGGTGACTCATCACCTCTCTCCCTTCATCATTTTTACCGCCACCCCTCACCCTCATTTCTCTCTCATTCTTCTCCAAAATTCCTCCATTGAAGCACCACACTCAAGCTCTTCCAAGATCCACAACTCTTGCATCTATCGATTAAATTCCAATCCGATTTCATATATCGAAAGGTAAGAACTTTGTCTCTAGTTTGATCCGAACAAATCTTCTTTCCCCTCTCTTTCATTTTTTTCGAAAATTAGAGAATGGTTTTGTATGTGAATTCTTGATCGATACATGTTCTAGGATGCTTAGAATCGAGTTCTACGGATCGAATCATGAAGGAAAAATCAAGAACCCTAAGCCCTATTTAATACCGAAAATTTCAGATTTTAGGGGTTTCATTTGTGTTCGATTTCTTCGTCGAATTGATGATAGATTAGTGTTGCTTATGACGTTAATTGATAGTATGAATTGTTTTAGAATTTTCTAAAAATAAAATCCAAAACCTAAGAGACGAACAAGGCTCGATTTAGGTTTGTAAATGTTTAGATTTGCTCGATTGTTTAATGGAAATGAGTTATACGATGCATGAGGATGAATATAAATTAATTTGAGATTTTTCTAAAATTAAAACGAAAAGTGTAAGAGACGAAGATGTATTGATAAGTTGAGGCTCGATAATGTTTTGATAATATGAATTGCATGTTAGGAATGCTCGTTAGATAATAATCGTTGTCGTAAAATTTGAATGAAAACGGAGAACGTAAAATTTTACGTAAGAGACGAACAATTATCGATAAGTCGAGAATAAATGATGATATGAGGATATGATTTGCATATTTATGATTCTTGATAGTTGATGAATAATGTTGTGGAAAATGAATGAATTCCGTTAACCTTGGAAATTTCGTAAGAGACGAACAAATGTACGTAATTAATGATAGGAAAGTCGAGTAGGAATGATAATTGGATATTAATGATCATTAATGTTGAGGGAATGAAATTGTAGTTGACGTCGTGTTAATCCGAGCTTTAAAATATTGAGTTTATGTTATAATCGAGAAGTTAGGACGAGAAATGATAACTTGTTTGGTTTAGTAATTGTTTAGTTGAAACGACGAGGTTTTGATCGTCGTGGTTATAGACGAGTTTTGGAAAGGAGTTCTTCACGTACGAGAGTACGTGTTGACTTCCTTGATGGGATATTTTCGTGAGAATATAGGTTCGATAACTTGGAACGAACCTAGGAAGTCATACGTCGATTCTATCGAACAATTAGGGTTAACCTCGGCAGTTTTGCGACCCTTGCCGGAAATTGTAATATCTCTTAGCTCGTTTATCGGTTTTGAGATCCGTAAATTGGAGCGTAAACTAGACTTCCATGGCTTTTTAATAGTACAGGGCTCTTCCCCTGTTTCCAGATACTCTGTTCTGGGCAGCCCCCAGAACTACTGCATTGTGCAGTGAATTTTCAGAACTTAGTTTCCTAAGTTGTTTTCTTCTCAACTTAGTTTCTTTCGATCTTTTAAGTCGTAATGAGTTAACGACTATTTATTTTACTGACCTAAGAGTCAAGTACAGAGTTCGAGTGTTAAAACGAGATATGATCGTATCTCGTTTCCGATTAAATAAAAGAAATTAGTTAAGCGTGCAAATGCCTAAAAGTTGGAACGTAAAAGACTAAATCGAACTTGTTTTCGATTTCCCTTTTCTTTTGTCGTCTCAACGACTCATCAAGGTTATATTTCATGTACGATGAAGGAGGAAGTCAGCACAAGAAAAGGACGGAAGACTAAAGACGGGAAGCTCGTTTATATTTCATGTACGAGGTGGGCTTTTATCTATAACAAATAAAATGTGGGTTTTTCCACAACTCGAAAGTAATTCTTTATCAGCTTTGATAACTATGTTTTCAAAGTGATATCAAGCATGAACTGTTTTGTGTTTTATGTGAGTTCTCTTGTACCATCTGAGTTAGCCGTCGTGCTTTCCAAAATTGTATGTTAACCATTTAGGTGTTAACTACTTAACGATCGGCTCTAAGTTAGTCAATTAGGTGTTTTCCTGAGTTAGTGCACTGTAGCCTATGGTGTATGTGGTATCCTGTTGAGGGGTAACCAGCCACGGTGATAATGACTGGTCAAGATTTGAACGTAACATCTATGAGAAAATGCTCTGCAGAGCTACTACTTTTTGAATGAGATAAAAACGTTTAATAGGCACGGGCTCTTTTAAATGAAAATCACGCTATAAAATGAGATGCCTGATTTTCAATACTTATTATTATGTTTTCGGCAACGTGCCCACTAAGTACTATCGTACTTAGCCCTGCATATGTTTCTAAATGTGCAGGTTGAAGCGACGAGAGCGGAGGAGGGTTGAGTTATGAGTTGAAGTTGTCTTTAGGAGAAGACTTGTTTTATGTCTCACTTTTCCGCTGCTAAACTTTGAATACTTTTGATGTTATGTAATTATATCACTGTAGTCTAAGTTCTGTTGATAACTTAGATTTCTTTTTGAATACTTTGTTGAGTTATCTTCCGAGATCAACTCTTTTCTTATATATATTATAATCGTGGTCTTGTTCATAGAAATTATGTAGTCATGTATGTATGTTTATTCAGTCAGTCCCCTTCTTCTCCGCTTCTTTAATCCAACCCCAGTCGCTCCCGGCTTCTGCCATCCCTCGGGATTTGGGGCTGTGACACAAGTAAAATTGTTTTAAATGGCATAGATACTTGTGATGCTTCGGCAAGGCAAGTTCAGTTGATATAGCTTTAAGAGCATCTTTTCCAAATGTTTTCTGCATGTGTTCACTGAGTATGAAGTACTCAGCCCTGCATGTATTTTTGAACGTGCAGGTTAGCAGGATGGCGATGGCAGGGAGGGCTTGGTGGTGTGGTCTGTTTGGTTGAGTTGAGTCGAATGTCAGACTGGCATTTGCACGTCTTCATACCTGTAAGTGTTGGGATTTGAGTCGAGTTTCCGCTGCAACCTTTTTGAAATGAAAACCTGTTATTATATATTTGATACTTGTTTTTGTTCCGAGCGATGTGCTCGTTGACTTTAATGTTTTGATGAATCTTGTTCTCGATAGTCTGAAATACTTATCATATTCTCGTCGATATGTAAATTAAAATGCTCAGTTATTGCTTCATTATGGCTTTAATAGCTTTGTTCGAGTGCTATTGCTTTTCGTTGATATTTCCCCGAGCATGTTCCCCATATTTGAGTTGATTGTTAGATGATTACGTTGTGTTAGTGTTCGCAAGTTACACCTCGGGAGTCAGGGTGTGACACTTTTTGCATAGATAATGGAGATTTCAAAAATCCATTATGAGAAAACTATTATCTATGATCATTTATAACATATTTCAGTCTTATGTTATCTATGAGTGTTACTTATGTTCATTTCTAATAACGCGTTTTGAATACCATTATGCTTTGTGTTATGTATGAGCATACTTTAATAATAGTAAATATTACCGTTATTAATTATGTTATGTATTAGATTTTAATTTTTCTTTCTTTTTTAATTAATATAATTTTGGCTCTTCTTGATTATTTTCACCAAAAATAAAACTGCGGAAATCACTAAGTTTTTTCTCTTCTTCCCTCTCTATCCACCAATTCCGCCATTTATTTCTTCTCAGCACACGAACCAGGCCATTCCCCACCACCCGTATTCCTTTCTTCCCTCCCTCCTCCGCGCCGTCGTTCCTCTGCCCGTCGCTGTTTCTCTGCCGCTAGTGTCTTACATTCTCTTGGTGAAGCCCTATAATCCCTAAATCCCCAAATTCTTCATCTCACCTAAAATTCCCAAAATTGAAATCCCAACCCTATTGTTGCCACCGACGACCTCCGCTCTGGACAGCCACTGCATGCGCCAGTAAACTAGTCTCTCTCTCTCTCTCTCTCTCTCTCTCTCTCTCTCTCTCTCTCTCTCTCTCTCGTGTCTCTCTGCAATCATGTCTCTCGTGTCTCTCTATCAATAGGGTTTCTTCACCATTTTCATTTTCTTTTCTTTTTTTCTTTGATGCATTCAGAGTCTCTATTGATATTCCTTTTATTGATTCAATTGATCGCCAGAGTGTTCCTTGGGCTTCCAATGCTTGGATTTAACTTCACAACTCTCCCATGTCTAAAGTCTTTGATTTAAGTGGTATGGATTACCATCTTCTGTGCTCGGATTGTTAAGCATTCTAGTTTTGAAGTCGCCAAAATTTTTTTGATTTGGTATTTCGTTTTGATTTATTAATGCCTTTATCATTCTGCTTGATTCCTGAAATGCTTAACTTTAGTGATTCTTCCTGATTGATTGGTTAACATGCCTAGAAAAAGAATAAATGTCAAATATTTGTGTGTTGTTTGATTTGATTGAATTTGCTTCAAAACTCTTGCACATAATAGTAATTAAAGTAATGCTGTATAAATAATTCATTTGTTGGAGATGGGAAATGTTGAGCAACTACATTTGATAAGCAGGGAAAGTAGGTTTTAGTTGTCTACAGTTTGAGGCAAAGATTTGATTTAGTCCTTTGTTGTAATGGAAACTTTTGAATCTAAGATGGGTGAACATGACAAATAGTCTGAAGGAATTGGTAGTTGTACTGTGATAAAGGTTGTAAATAAGGAGACACGTGATATGGAGTCTCGCGAAAATCAGATTTCTTGCAGGGACGCGTACTGATTTTCATTATATATTGTCTGTACGCAAATATATTTTAATTAAACTTTATTTAAAATTTAGGGAAAGGAGGTGAAGTTACTCCTACAAGTCTCCAAAAAGCTTGTAGCTTAGGGAAAAGAGGCGAATTTACTCCTACAATGCCTGCAGATTGCTTTCGTGTTTCGATTGATGAAGTTGTGGATAATAATGCACTACTACTATTTCGTGTTTCAGATATGATAGAGACTGTAGGAAGTGCACTAGGAACCCATATGGCTTGGCCTAGCCGTTTGGTTGTGGCAAGATCTGAAGTAATTTTAGTTAATTTTATGTTGTCTTGTATTTTTATTAGGTAATTGTGAATATCTTTAACATAATGTCTATAACTATTTAGACACAGGAAAAGAAAATAATTGAAAAAAAGTTGTCTATGAGAGATCAAGATTTGACGATGAAGATCAATTTGTCGTGCTTGCCTTCATCATTTTAGGCATTGTACTATTTGTTTAAGAAAACATACAAGGATGTCGGGTTGCGTGTCAATTTGGATGCTGAAATATTTTGGCATGATTTAAACCTTTACATTCTTATGAAGCCTGGTTTACTTCGATTTTCTAGCATGGAACCGATAATGGGAGCTTGCATTACTGCATATATTTGGTAAGACTCTATTAATTCTATTTGTTTATTTATGAATGAGAGGTTTATATAATATATTGTTACATTTTGATTGGCAGTCATTTGTATAGCAAGATGAAGATAAATGGTACAACTTGCAAGTTTGTATTTGTCAATCCTTTTACCGTAGAACATGGACAAAAGCAAGAGGATAGATCATGCGCATTATCTGAAAGATTACTTCTCGCTGCCTTAGATCGACTGTATTAGTGCCTTGCAATGTGGGGTAAGTGATCAAATATATAAAATATTAGCATTCTATATGTTTCTGGACTAACGATCTAACATTCATATGAAATAGCGGGTATTGGATTCTTACAATCATTCAAGTTGAAAAAAATCATGTGTTTCTAAAGGATCCTCTTGCTCATCGTAATAAGGACATGATATGGAAGTCTGTCATTGACAAGTAAGTTTTGGATTATTCAACTAATTAATCATCTCTTTCATTTTATTTGACGTAAATGTTGTCTATCACTAACTTTGCTTTGAAGTGCGCTAAGTATTGTCACTGCAAATAAGCAAAAGAAACTGAAAAAAAAACAAATTGGGAAGTTATAAAGGTATTTATTCTATTTTCTAGATAAATTGTTGATTACATTAAGAACTTAACATTTTATTTCTGTAATAATTAAAGGGTCGTTAAATACTTCGACAAGATAAAAGTACAAATTGTAATTATGGCAACACATAGAGAGTCTCTTGTACCTGAAAAGTATAACGAGTATTGGGTCTGGACGTTCCTAATGCTACTCTGGCAAAATAACTGCTGAAGAGTCTTCGTGGTTGTATTGATCAAGTAACGGGTTTCGCCTAGAGGCTCTCTGGCATAATCTATTTCAGATAAGGAATAGAGTACTATTGACTGTGACTTCGTGACCTTAGGGCTAGAGTTATTTTATTATGCAACCAAATAATATTTGCATGCGATTAAAATCTTTGCACCGATGATCGGGTGAGTGTTTATTTTCAATGATTCAAGCCTTGTCTAGGCTCGAATTCTTGCTTAGATTTCAGTTTTAGTTTACAGTGCTTGTTAACTAAGACAAGTACAGTCGACCAAGAAAATTCATAATGACACTGGATACGAAGGAGAGAGAACTACAGCCAGTCTTGAATCTGTGGGCAAAGAAGAATTACAAATTTATTTGCCCGAAGTTAAACGATGACTTCGTCATTTCCCCTATACACATGTAACTCGTATTGGGGCCATCAAGTGGTATCAGAGCAGTGGTTCAACAGATTATTGTCTCAGTGTCACAACTAAATTCGTTATCATTTTTCAGTGGTCAATTGAACAAGTCTTTTTTATTGAAAACTGATAGTGCATACTTTCTGCATATTTTTTTCTGTCTTGTTGAATATCTTTTCAGTCAAGGATATCAAAGACAGAAATATCCCAGAATTCTCAGTAGATTATTATCCCTTATGAAACATTCGGATGAAGCTTCTGATGGCCAAACATCATAAGATGTGGGAGATGATTACAGAAGGACCTATCGTAATAGCATAAGAAGGCACTACCATCCTAATCAACCTAAAGAATGGAGATGCCATGAAAACAATAGTGAAGAAAAAGGTGGACTCATACACACGTGAGGAAGTCAAACTGGTCCAACTGGACAACTGGGCTCAAAATATGATTATTGTTAGGAAAATTAGTAAAAGATTTCGATTGATACCAAAACTCAACTGACCCCAACCGACTAGATGAAAGCCTTTAGTCTGAACTTAGCTAGAGCTCACTGTTTAAGCGTCGGGATTTTATATTTACAGGTTTCAAGCAGAAGAAGTCAGCCAGACTGAAGAAGACAGTTCGTTAAGAATTCAGTTGAGACTGAAACTCAGCTAAATAGAAACTCAGCTGAACCTCAACCTCAGCTGAACCACGGACACAGTTGGACAACAACTCAGTGGACTCCTTAACTGATCCAATGCAGCTTGAAGCGTGAAGATAAGTTTTATCAAAGCCAGGCATCACAAAGCTGAAAAGAGAAGACTTTAAAGACGTTGAAGGCACAAGAGTTGAGGTCCAGATTCAAATCTACTCAGAAGCACAAGTTAGTTGGAGAACTTACCATAAATGGACTGACAACAGCGACGTGGAAAAAGCAAAGATCGCAGTTACCATTTTAGGAAAGTTTCCACAAAAGTAGGTGGAGTGCCATTCTTTTGGCAGAGATCAATTGACTATTTCCAACGGCTAGTTAGATCTCCCTATATAAATAGAGGTCTTCACATCAAAGCTCATGGGCATACATAAGGGCAGACACAAGCACGCAGAAGTACCAAGAGAGACAAAATCAAGAGTGAAGTAGCAGAAGACCACCTTTGTCTCTAGAAAGAAGGCTTCAGTTGAAGACCAGTAGAAGTCGAGTGTCCAAGCCTCCTCCTATTCTTCCATCTAGCCTCTTGAAAAGCCCCTTCTTTAATCGAGTCTAGAATATAGGTTATTGCATATTTTGTGTCTGACCAGCTCTCTCTCAAAAGATCGAGTCTGAAGCTTTAAGACGAAGCCTCCACTTCTCTGTATAGAAGGCTTCTTAGTTGGAAAAATCCCCAACCCCCCAAACTTCAGGTCCGACTTTGAATCCGTAATCAAAGTCACTAGGTCCCTTTGAACCCACAATCAAAGACCAGGTCCCTTGGACCCGCAATCCAAGGCTAGGTCCCTTAGAACCCACAATCTAAGACTAGGTCTCTTAGAACCCGTAATCTAAGCCCAGGTTGTGCACTTGCCCGTAAAATTGTTGTAAGGTCTTGTTCGAACCCGTAATCGAACTAGTTAGGTTGCTTTGTACCCGTAATCAAAGTAGTTAGGTGCGCTCCAACTGACCATCTAAGTTGTTGAGCTGCTCCAACTGACTTTCAAAGTTGTTGAGCAAACTGACCTGAACAGTTAACTTAGTGAAAAGATTTCAAAAGCAAAACAAAAATTGCTACTGGTTTATCCTCCCATACACCAAATACTCGTTACCGGGACCATCAAGTAGTATCAGAGCAGTGGTTCAAAAGATTGCTGACTCTGGTTCATAAGGTGTGAGTCGAGTTGATTTTTCTGTGGTCAACTTAATAAATATTTTCTGAAAACCTTTAGTGCATTCTGATGCATATTTTCTTATTTGTCTCTTACGGTGTGCAAGAAATATGAACCCGACGTTGCTAGGAAGCTTACCAGAGTTCTCCTTGGATGACTATCCCATGTGGAAGTTTCACCTGAAGATGGCATTGAATGTCAGACATCACAAGATGTAGGAGACCATTGAAAAAGGTCCCATCCAAGTGACTCAATAAGTACTGGTCCCTTCAACCACTTCAGGGGAAGGAGAGATGATGATGAAGGAAGAACCAAAAGGCACCAACGCGTACACCAAGGAAGAAAGAGACATCGCGCAGCTAGATGACATAGCAAAGAGTGTCATCTCTTCCAACGTCTGAAAAGCCTACCTGTCGAAGATTATCAATTGCACGATAGCAAAAGATATGTGGGCCTTAGTTGCACTCTGTGAAGGCTCTGACGAGATAAAGGAGAACAAGTTCACCTTAGCTTGTCAGAAGTTTGAGAATTTCTCTCAGCTAACTGGGAAGTCCATCGATAAGATGGAGCTGAGATTTACAGAGGTCCTAATGGACATTGAGAGTATAGGACGGGGAAATACTCTCAGCGAGAGATGAACTTGAAAGTTCTCTCTGTATTAGGCGAAGATTGGGTCGTCCATCAATATTGAAGTGACCTCAATTCGATGATAACTGAGAATTTGTTCTCCACGCTCAAGGCGAGTGAGTATGACATCCTCCAACTGAAGCAGAACAAGCTTGAGAAACCAGAACAGATCGAGCAGGGCTCAGCTGCCAAGCCAGTGGTGCTTTGAGCTGAATTGGGCAGATCCAAGTTTGCCAGACCCTCACGGTCCGCTGACTCCTCAGTTAGGGAAGGACCGAGATGGTCCGAACTTCAGAAGAAGGTCATCAAAATGACCAAGCAACTCTAGGAGATGAACTCCAAGATCGAGAGAGACAGCAGGATCAACAGGAGCAGGCGGAGCTCAACTGAACCCTCCTCAAGGATCAAAGCGAAGGATGCTTTGAATGCGGGAAGCCAGAACACTTTAAAGCTGACTATCCTGATCTCTCCAAGAAGGAGAAAGAAGCCCTCCAAGGAAAGGCAAAGGAAAAGACCAAAGCCATGATCGTTGAGGAAGATGTCAATGACACCGACGTATTCACGGAGTCAGAAGGAGAAGAAACTGACTGGCCCATCAAGCTCAACAGGAAAAGACCAGTGCTTCATGGCATTGCCGGAAGAGTCAACTGATTAGGTAAACTCTTCTTTCTATCCATCTCGCTTTGTATCTTCTGTTAATAAAAGTATAGGAGAATTAGAAGAATACGTTCAGCCGTCTTGGGATGAGATCGAACAACTGAGCAAATTGTGCACTGAACAAGTTGCACAGTGCGAGGAACTGCAAGTTGAGTTTGTCATCATGAACAACGATCTGATCATAAAGGAACACGACATAGAGAAGCTCATGGAGAAAAACCGAAGACTCCATGAAGAAGTTGCTCAGTCAACCAATAATCAGGTCATCAACTTGATCAACATGACCAAAGTCCTAACAAATGCGTAGAAGGTCTTGGATACAATCCAGCGACGGACAGTGGAGCTCAGTCAGCACAGTTCATCAAAGAAAATGGATAACAGACTAAGACACCTCAAATTCAACTGAACTCAGTCGAAGTTACAGTTCAAGAGACTTCAGTCATTCCTCAGTCTATCGAGACTCCTATGAAGGATAAGTAAAGAAGGTTCTAACTGAAGAACCTAAGGAGCAAAAAACTGGTACTTTAAAGGATGCTGAGAGATCCTCAAGGAAGTCGAGATCCCTAAGTCGCAGAGTGAGGGAGAACATACGACGTGGATCTTCGCAGTCAAGGCAGGATCAGCCCAGGCACAGGCCAAACTACTCTTGTCGCAGCCCAACTTCTAGGGTATTGAAATGACTAAAATATAAGAGGCAGTGAGGTGGAACTACTGATCTTTTACTCAAGAATAATGCTCAGTGATTAAGGAATGACATCATCAAATCATTTATGCTCACAATAATATGGGTAATTAATCAATTATCTTTCCAGAATCGAGCATTTGACAAAAAATTATAACGATAAACCGAACAAAGGAATTAGGTTTGGTTATGAGCAATGTTGCATTAAAAAATGGGCCCTCTTTTAGTTCTTAATTGTCAAATGGTGGTTAAGGAAATACGAGGAATCATTAGAAAGTTTATCAATGATTCAAAATAGAATTAAAAAATAATTTAAGGTTTGTCGAGCACACCGGCTCATTACATCAAAGATCGAGCATGCAAAACAAACATATCAAAAGTAATGGTGTTGCAGCGGAATATAGACAATAACATTATGTCCCAAGGCTATATGTATGAAGACACATAATCTGAAGCTTAAACTTCAAATTAGGATTATATCAACAAACGAGCCCCCAAGCACACCACATCCTTGTAATACCACAATCTTTCATAAGTCCTTAATTTCATCTTGTTTGAGTTTATATGTCTAGAATGTGTGCTTATGTGTGATAAAAATTTCCGAGAAAATAAATTTTCTCGTGAAATTACTAAAATGCCCTTGAGTGTCCTTATATGATTTTTTCACATTTCGATTATCCGAATCGAATGTGTGATGAATTGATTGAGCATGATTATATGAGTTTGACTCTGAGTTCGAATTTCGGATAATTCTGAAAAGATTCGTTTCCAGATGAATAGTAAATTTTTCCGAGTTTTCACTATTCATCGAACTTTTCTGAATTTTGTGTAATTAGTGTCTTTTGAGTCTAAAAATTATTTTTGAAGCTTTGAGATATGTTTGCGAGTCATCTGAGAGAAATTTGAGTTAATAGTCCAAGAACCCTAATATAAATAGTGATTTCCAGGTTTTTATTCGTTGCTTGGAATTTCGTTTTGAAAACTAGATTTTGGATTCCTTGATTTATTTGGTGTAGGTTGAGACAAAGTAGAGAGATTTTTGACATTGAGGATGAGTCGTGGTGAGTTATAAGTCGTTTGAGAGTTTAATGAAAATATAGGGATCTTTTGAACCGGAAAACTTTTTCTTCTGGCGATTTTTATCGCACAAAAATTAAACATGTGCTCTTATCTCTCTTCCTATTTTCTTTCCCCCACTCTCTCCCCACGTTCCTCTCTCTCTCTTTTTCTCCCCCTCTTAGCCGACAACACCATTCATCTCTTTCCCTCTCTCTCTCGTCGACACACACACACACACATACATCACCATTTTTCCTCCATTGAAGGAGCGTGAGGAAGCAAGAGTTGCTTGAGAATTTCTTCACCATCATCCACCGATTTCTTGGAGACAAGTAAGATTAATCATCTCATTTTCTTTGTGCTTACAGCAAACTAGAATTTGGGGATTTCTATGTCTTGATGTTTATGATGAAATTGATGATGGAATTAAGCTCTATGAATTAATCTAAGAGCATCTATATAATCAATTGGATGAGAAGAGTTTTCCTCCCTTTTTCCCCCTTTGTAACTAATGGAATAGGGTAGAAAAATGAGGAACTTTGTTGTGATATTCTTGATCGATGATTTGATGATGTTAGTGATGAATCCGGGTATGGAACTGTATGCTAAATCGAAGAAATCAAAGAGTGAAACTTGTTTGCCAATTTCATGTGAAATACCCATTTTTATACATTTGTGTAAGGTTGATGATTTTGTGATAATCTTGAGGATTACAATGATAGAATGATGATATTAGTGATGATATTTTCCTTAGAAAATGAAGAGCACGAATTATTTGCTATTTTTCCTAAGAGTGCCGATTTATATGCATGTTAGGAAGAGTTTGTGATTTTGTGATGATTTTGATGATTATTGTTAGAGTTAGAAGTTATTTGAAGATATGAGCATGTCTAAATGAGAAATAGAAAAGAAGGATTTTTTATAAATTTTTCCTTGAAAAATTTGAACCACAAGAAGTGAAGAACTTGATGATTTTTGATATTGTATGTTAGTATTTCATAAATTGAGATAAGATAAGTGAAATTAGATTTATTTGAGGCACGGTGGAACTTGAAATCGTTGAAATCGAAATATTATGAAGAAAGCCCCAATTTGGACGATAAAATGGACTTAAAAGAAGATTATTAGTAATTAAGCTCGTTTGAGCAAATTGATTGAGAAATCGATCAATTGGAATTTTTATAAGGACAATAGAGCCTTGAATTGTTGAATTCAGACAAGTATTTCACTAAAATCTAAAAAGTCGATGAAAATGGAATTTATAAGTGAGAAATGAAAAACGAGCAATTTTAATAAGTAAAAATGGAATTGAGAAAAATTAATCAAGTAATTAGTCAATTAGAATTATTTGGAGTCAAACTGTCAAGTTTGATAATTTTCCGAGTACATGCACTTTTTACGAGAAATAGTGACATAGACCTTAAACCGAGAGTTTCTATTAAAAGTAAAAGATTCTGAATCTGATTCCATATTTGAAATCCTTGAATTATTTTAATATTAACGAAATTAATTTTGTTAAAATCCGAAGACTTAAAATTTCTAAGTTTAAAAGTCGAGCAGTAATAAGTCAATAAAAGACTGTATTGAGATCAAAATTGATATTCTAAGATGATGTGAGTGTTTATGTTAATTTAATTGATTTTTTGAAATTTTTCTGCAATATTCTGAGATAAATGGAAAAATTTTCTTTTTCTGTCTATTTATCGAAGTCAGTCGTTTACCTATCTGTGAATGTCTGATTTCTGATGTGAAAGTCTGAATTTGAATGATTGTGACTTTATTAACCGAGAATTAATCTCGTAATTTTCTAAGCTCGTTTGACTAGAGAAATCGAGAAATACGAGATATATGATGTGAATAGTGATTTCTCGATTTACGTGAAATATTCATGTTATTAATTTGTTTGACGTTGTTAAGTCAAGTACTCGAGTCTGTTGGTTTCGTACTTAGGTAGAATCGACAAACCGAGAAAGATTAAGTTAGTCGAGCTGAGATAAGTTAAGAAACCCAAGTCAAGTAGAAGTCCTTCAGCCGAGCATTAAAAGTTAGTTACGTTTTTTGAGTAAGTAGTCTCGCCCTCATAAGATATTATTCTTGAAGGAACGAGCGGGACCGAGTAGCAGAAGGAGAAGAAGAAGCAGCTAACCAACTAACCCTACGCAGTCATGTGGGCTTTTTAAAGCGAGAACTATTGAATGCTATTACGTATTGAATATTACGTGAGTTTTTAAATTGATTGACTTACCAATTTATCTGAGTTATGGTATGTTTGATCATTTACTTGAGTTACTTGAGTTATTATCCTGTGTGAGACAGGAACACACCTGTTGTTGTTTGAATTTATGTTAGGTGACCGTGAGCCTTGCTTCGGATAGGCCAGTCACGGTGTTTGAGAATGAGGCCTACTTCTCGACACAGAGATATTATGGTAGATTGTTTCATACTTGCATATTATATATATTTTGACTGCGCAGTCATTTGAAGAAAGAAAATGTTTTTGCATCCACAAGTAAACTGTTTTAAATTGTGCTAACACTTGTGATGTAGTGGCAAGAGAAGTTCAATTATATAGCTCTACCGAGCAAAGTTTAAAATTATTTTGGCATGTTTTCACTGAGTACGAAGTATTCAGCCCTACATGTATTTCTAAACTTGCAAGTTAACTTGGATGAAGATGGCGGAGGATGCTCGACAATATGTTAAAATAAGTCGAGTCTTTTGTTTAAGCTTACAATTGCATGTCTTCATACATGTAATTGTTGGACCTGAGTTTGAGATTCCGCTGCAAACAAACTTGTTTATTTGTTTTAAAACTATTACTCTGATACTGGTGTCGATACAATGAGCCTTGTGCTCGAAACTATCACTTGTTTTTTTTGTATTCTACTTGACTTGGATACGAGATACATGATTTACTTCTAAAACTTGAATTATTTATTAATGCTCTTTTATATTGAGTTAAGATTGGAAAGCATGTTGTTATTTGTTATCGCTTTTAATCTATATTCTCTTATTCCCGAGCATGTTTGATGCGTCTTCGACTTTTGGGTCTTTTTGGCCCTATTTTTCTTTTCTTTTGTGTTTGTATGAGTTGTATAGAGAAGAAAACATATATTTTGGAGGTGGAAGCTCGGAAATGAGCATATGGACGAAATATGAGCGAAATGGACATTACTGAGACAAATCAGCCCAAGTTGCATATGAGCAGCGATGATTTCCAAAGTGTACCACCTGGTGCGAGGCTAACCGAAGGATGCAGTCAATATGACCATGCTGGACAGCAGCAGTCAGCAGCAAGAGCCAAATATGGAAAGACGTGTGAAGGAGATATTAAGGAGATTCTGGCGAGTCCTAACAATGGAAGGATCTGGAAAAATGTGGAGTCAACTTAATCAATCAATAATTGATGGCCAATCACCAATCAGATCAATCAAGGATCAAGCTAAATATGGAAGGTGATCACTCATGTTGGTAAGGCCATGACAGACTGTCCCAATCAGCACATATGGGCTATTTATGGAAAAACGTGTGAAGGGCCAAGGATGGAAGGTTTCAGCGAATCTGGGATATCAACAACAAGAGAAAGATAAAGTCAACTCAATCAATTAAGCCAATCATCCCCAACAATCAAATCAATCACGATCATCTATTTATGGAAAGTCAGTCACATGGATACTGTCAGACAACTGGGTTAGGGTTAGACTGACGTCTGTCAACTATATAAAGCCAGCAAGTGTGGTTGACAAAGGTGGCTACTCCCCATAGTGTTCTACTTCATTTTCAGTCCCAAGATACACTTTAGTTCAGTATTTTCTTTTACATTTTCGTACCAAATAATTTACTTGCTTTTATTTCAATTCCGTTGTGAAGAACAAGCCCAAGGCGGTTTGCCTTTGGTATTTATTCAAGTATTTCGCATTTTCTTCTATTCATGTGTTCATTTTATTTTGTGTTTATGTATTTAATTATGTGTGGGTAATTCCCCTGGTGAGATTTGGGTGGGGAAAATGATTAAGTGTTGATATGTGAAATGTTCGCGAGGCATTTGTGCCATCGGTTGGATCCAGTGGTTCCAAAGAGATCTGAGCAGAATCCATGGGCATTTCTGTGATACCCCGAGCTTTTATATCCTTTAGAGCGCGTTTAACTAACCGAGTAAATTAAAGGATGAGAATTTAGGAATAAAATTTTTCTTTTCTAAGCGAAGAGAAATGAGTAAAACGTTTAGAATGCTTTGTGAGTTTTGTGTGAATTTATCTGTTCTATTTATCTGAGATGATGATGATGTGATATGCTTATTGAGTTGTTTAAATGAAAATGAGTATAAGATTAATTTCCAGAAAAATCCCGAGGAGTTTGCTTAATTGAGATAGCATAATATTGGTCGCCGAGAAATTTATTTACACCGATGAACTTAGAATAGAGTTGAATTAGAATCTTTGAACCTAGAATTGCTTCTAAGGTCACTGAGATAGGGTAAGAACTTATTTGAGAATTGAGAAGAGTAATGAGGAATTGATCTTTAAAGGATTAATAAACAGATTAATAAGCCGACTAAATTCCTTTGAGATTTAAAAGACTAAATGATCGAACTAGTTAATCTTTTAATTGAGACGTGAAATAGGATTGAGATGATTTAGTGTCAAAAGTGAGACGAGAAGAGGTTAGACTCGTTATAGCATAAAAAGGAATTAATACGAATCGTTTTATCCGAAAAACCTTTACGACCGGGTAATTAATACCCGTAACAACACGGCGAAGACACATGTCGACACACCTCTCTCCCTCTTATGCCACCTCACACCTCTCTCCCATCTCTCTCCAATTTCCAAGACTAAATGTCATGATTATGTCTTATGCATGGCATTATCAAAAGTTGCATGCAAACTATATCAATCACCTATCTATCAATCACTTTAAACATTACAACTTCCAACATTACACTTTATTCTTGTTGTTGGATTTCAAATTCATACATCTAATGCTAAGTAGGAAGACTTCATTCATCACACTCCAACTCTCTCTCTCATTCGAACTCTCTCTCAAGAAGAAGAAAAAAAAGAAAACTCTCTCTACTCTCTCTATACCTCACGGCATTAACACACACCCACATACACTTTGATTTTTTCTTCCATGCAACCATGTATTCAAGCTCCTCATCCATGGAAATGAAGTAGAAAGCATCATCCTCCATCCGTTCTATTCAAATCTTCAAGAAAAGGTAATAATCCTTCAAGTTCTTGAAGTTAAATTCAATAATCATCCTACATTTTCTTCATTTTGGCTCTTAAGCCCTAAAAGAGATGGATGATTAACTTCATGTTATTATTTTCTTTGAGGATTCAAGAAGACTTCTTTCTTCCCTTCAAGTCCAAGCTTTGAAGCTTCATTTTCCATCCATTTCGAATCCAAGAAGCCAAGAGAAGGAATTCCATTTAAATTAAAGTATGATATTCATTTGATTAGTTGTAAATATGTATATCTCTAAGTCCTAAAAGAAAGAACTATGCATGCATGATATTTAATTATGTTTAGGCAAACTTAGGATGTGCATGTGATAATCGAGTGAGAAGAAATCGTTAGGAGAATCGAACATTAGATTTTAATCGGTGAATTAAGAGAAGAAAAAGAATTTAAAACCCTAAAGAAATGATAAATACCGAAAATAATAGACAAAATAGGAAAAATGTGAATTCTTTGAGTTATTGTTATTTTGATGTTTGATTTATTATTTTTATCATGTTGAGAATGAGATTATATGCATGAAAATTTGAGAAATAAAATGCACAAGAATATGCATGTGTGCCGTGTGTTTTTGAAGAAAAAGAAGAAATTATTTTGATGATTAAGTTGATGAGTTGAGTGATGTTTTGAGCATAAGATGATTGTATGAGATGTTAATAAAATCATACATATTGATAAGTTTAAGAAAATTGATTTGCATGTTGAGTTTTTGGAAGAAAATAAAATGTGTTTATATAAAGAGGATTAGATGTTTAGATGTTTTAATGTATGTATAAGTACTAGTTTAATTCATGAATAAAGATAGAAGTTTTGTAATAAAAGGATTGGAGTTCAAAAGCTTTTAATTTATTAAAGATGAAAAATGCATAAAAGATATGTTGATAAATTTACTTATATAAAAACTTAAAGACTTGAATTTTTATTAAAACTACAACAAAAAGATATTTTGTAACTTACCTAATAAAATGAACTAGTTTATAAAAATATTTATTGAATAACAAAGAAATTGTTAAGTAAGAAAGTGGTTTAAAAAGATAAAGATAAAAGAAGAAGAATTTATTAAATTAAATGAGCAAAAATTGAGAAAAACCGAGTTTAAAAGAATTTATCGATAAGAAATAAAAAGGAAGTTCTAATCGAATGGAGATAAGATGCTAGACAAGTTAAGTTAAGTACTCGTATAAGTTAATCAAGAAAATAATAATATAATAAGATATCGAGTAATGAGTTAAAAGAAGTTAATTAAAAATAATTAATTGAGGTCATTGTGTTCAACCAAGTGAATTAAAAATAAACCAAGAGAAAATACCGATTTAATAATTAGAAAAATAATAGTCGAGTTAAGAAATGAGATCGAATTAGAAATGGATAAGGAATTCTAATTTCATAAGAGTTTAATAATAATTAAAAAGAATTTTTATTAATTGAGTAAAAGTTATAAGATACCTCATAAGATAACGAATGTAGAACAAAGCGTTGTCTATAAAATAAGAAAAGATAGAGTAAATAGTTTGAGCCTTTATGAAAAGAAATGCATAATTGAGTTAGGTTCTATTGTTTAAGATAAATAAATGTTAATGTGTCTTGAAGTTTGTTTGATTTATTTGAATTCATTATATGATTGAATAAGTGTTTAAATGCATGATATTAGTTATGATGTAAAGGATAATTGAATTATTATATGCAAAATGATTGAATTATTGATTGTTAAATTGAGAAGTGATTAAAGTCTTTGAAAGAAAACTCGAATAATAGAATGTAGATGGACGGCGTTATTAATCAAAGCGAGAAAGTGTTAAAACGTTGATTAGTAGTATTAACCAATTCGAGTAGAGTTAATAATTTAAAGACGAAAACGCGAGATCCTTTAGAGAGGTTAAAGCGAAGAGAGAAACGACTCAAATAGAAGTCCTTCAGTTGAGTCCAAAGCCTTGTGTCCGTCTTTTGCGTATCTTATTTTCCTTTATCGATGTCAAACTGTGAAGGATCGAGCCGGACGAATCATTAAGCAAGGATAAATAGCCCTAAACCACCTAGCTAGATCTTCGGAAGTCAGGTGGGCTTTTCTGAACCAAAACTATCGATGAGAATTAGTTATGCTATTGAGTACTATGATATGATTTTAAATGCGATTGACTTGCCGTTTTTATTAAAGTTGGTATGTGTTATCATCTGTTTATGTGAAGATGTTATTATCTTGTGAAAGGCAGGAAACCCACGTGTGGTATATGTTGAGGTGACTGTGAGCCTTGCTTCGGTTAGGCCGGTGACAGTGCTCGAGAAGGAGGCCTACTTCTCGGCACAGTAAGATTGTTTGTGACAGATGATGCATACTGTTATATTATATGTTATATTTGACTGCGCAGTTTGTTTAAAAGAAAATGTTTTAACATACACAAGTAAACTATTTTTAAACTGCTTATATACTTGTGATGTTCGGCAAGGCAAGTTGAATTGTTATAGCTTTAAGAAGCATCTTTATTCAAATGTTTTGGCTTGTGTTCACTGAGTACAAAGTACTCAGCCCTGCGTGTGTTTCTAAACATGCAGGTTGACTGGATGGCGATGGCATGGATACTTGGTGGTGTGGTGTGGTTCTTTTGGTTGAGTCTAGTTGAATATCAGATTGGCATTTGTACGTCTTCATACGTGCAGATGTTGGGTATTGATGCAAGTTTCTGCTGCAACCTTTTTGAATTGACGTCTGTTGATGCTAATACTTTGATACTCATGTTTTTGATTCCGAGCGTTGTGCTCGATGACTTTGAATATTTGCTGAATTCTTGAACTACTTGACTTGTACCTCCGAGCGATGGGCTCGTTGACTTGACATGTTGTTGAACATGATTCCCTTGACTTGGTATATACATGTGCATTATTTTGTTGTTGGAATTCTATCCCCGTCGGTATGGATTACTTATTTATATTCCGTCATAAGTGATTTTGAGATGCTCAGATATATACTTCATTATGTTTTGGAAGCCTAATTCGTTTGCCTTATCTTTCATTATCGTCTTCCCGAGCATGTTCCCCTTATTTGAGTTGATTGTTAGTTGTTTAGGTTTAGTTGTTATTCGTAAGTCGCACCTCGAGAGTCGGGGTGTGACAATTTCTGATCCAGCGGGTGATCTCCGCTCGGTTAGAGCTGTACCATGACAAGCAAAGGCCAGGGCATAACAGACGGCAACGTTCAGTATGCCTATGACCGAGTAGCTGAGCAGCGCCTTCAATGGTGTTGTAGATCTGGATGGTGAGGAAAGGGCAAGGGGATACTGAGTCCTTCCTCAGTCTTGGGCTTCTCTAACAATCAACCATCAACTGTGACGAGGCATTAAGCCATGGTTATCGACCAAAGGACTCATCTCGCGTATCGTAGATATATCGATGACCGGTTGGACATAGTACCGGAAATGGATATCCCGCGAGTTATGTCTACTCTGTAGGTGCGGACATGGGAAGCTTAGGAGAGAAGGTTGGTGAGGGTCATACTTGGAGAGATCGGGTATGACTACTATCTAAGGAGGAGTGAAGCACAGCCTTGTAACCGGGGTGAAGCGTGACCTTCGGACCAAGACGACAACAAGGGACTCAACCATCCCAAGTGTGGAGTATGAACTCTTGTAACGCCTCAATGTCTTTGGGCCACGCCTTGAGTTTGTATGAAGCATGGACGGATCTTCAGTATGCCCATGACCGAATAAACATATCAACAATGATCATGACCTACCCTAAATCTTGCCCCCTTTTTTATATTTGATTTCCGTTTAGTTTATTGTGCAGATATACGGGTTGAGGCCGTGACAACTCAATTTGTGAACCGAAGAGTAAAGTAGTTTCTCACTCTCCGTGGGATCGACCCTAGCTTGCCACTAAGACTAGCCAGTCCGGTAGTGGGCTCAGGAGCGTGTATTGTCCGTCTGGGGCATACATAGGTATTTTGATCGTACCACACGATGGGTGCGTGTCAAAATTGGCGCCGTTGCCGGGGAGTGACGCGCAACAATTTTAGTCTTCATAATCCATCATCCGCTTACTGCTTGACGTGGTACGGCGAAACGCGGGATGGCAGCTGCTGCCCCGCAAACCATCCGTCAGCTGGCATTCCCGGCTGACCTGAATTTGAAACCCAGCGTATAACCCTACCAACCATCGAAGGCCGGTATGACCTGAAACCAGACCTAATCCAATTGCTGTCCAAATTCCATGGCATACCTGAAGATGACCCAATCACACATCTCCAAGACTTCGAGATGATATTCTCAACGGAGGAGAACCAAACATCAATGGGAGAATACATTAGGTTGGTGTTGTTTCCTTTCACACTACAAGGAAATGCAAGGAAATGGTACTACAGCTTGTCCGCTGGTTGTGTGACCACATGGGCTGAGATGCAGCAACCATTTTTGGAGCGGTATTACTCAGCAGCCAAAGTGTTTAGTATGAGGAGGACCATACAAAACATCGAACACGGAGAGCTAGAATCACTCTACGAGTATTGGGGCCGATTCAAAGGATTGTTGGAAGAATGCCCACACCATCAAATTCCTGAAAATAATTTGGTGGAACACTTCCTATTGGGACTCAAGAAATACGAGAGGAAACTCGTTATTGCGGCATGTGGAGGTTCGATGTTTGACAAAACACCCAAGGACGTGTTGCAACTATTTGAAAGTATGGCCAAAGAGTCGGGAGCATATGAATGCAACCTGGAAGCACTAAAGAAGATGGAGGATGACAACCTCATTGAGTTGAGGAAGGAGATCAAAGAGATCAAACAACTCGTAGCAGCTGTGACCACACCGAAGAAGGCTCCTATGTATGACCAATACAACATGACTGGACATCAAACTGATGAATATCAACTCTTCTTAGGGGATGGACCAATGGAGGATTTTGCTATGGGAGAAAGTGATGACCAACCAAAAAAGTATGATCCATTCTCTCACTCTTACAATGCTTAATGGAGTGAAAGTCCAAATTCCCAATGGCGACATAGAGGATGGGAGAATCAGCAATTGCAGCCAGTACGGGGCATACTGCAGACACCCTCGTACCAGTCAGAACTGCAAGAAGGACCAACTTGGGAAGAGTCAATGAAGGATGCCGAACTCTTCGGACCTGAAACAATGGATGAATGTAGCCAAGAAATCTTCCGTTGGGATGATACTATAGCAAAAGACGTGGAGAATCAAAGGAAACTTCCACCGGAAGAGATCAATCTGATCGAGGAAGCTGATGAAGCAAAAATGCAAAAGGAGAAGGACCTCGAAGAATGGCATGACGGTATGACCAAACCGCCAGGCACTGTAGCAGAATTGACAGGAATAGGCATACCAGAGTCTGATGAATCTGTCAGAGCAGCCCATACAGAAAAGGGCACCCATAAATTGCCAACTACTGCACTGCCTTGTCCGAGTATCTTGGAGGAAGCTAATGATCACAAACGCCCACTACCCCAAAATGCCATAAATTCAAAAAAGGCAAATGTGGAAGGGAATGAGAAGTTAGAATGTGTGGGGGCGGTCATACCGAGCGAGGTACTCACTGAAAATTCAGATGAGTGTTTTATCCCATGTGCTATTAGTGGAAAAATAATTGAGCAAGCTAAGCTTGAGTTGGGATCATCAATCAATTTGATGCCCCTATCAATGTATAAAGAGCTCAACCTCGGATCCCTCGAGCCAACCGGAATGGTCATACAGTTAGCAGACCGTTGGAATGCCCATCCCAAAGGGTTATTGAAGAATGTTAAAGTGAAGGTCGGTGAAACCATACTCCCAGTAGATTTCTATGTGCTAGATATGGGACATGAGACTCAAAAAGGTTCTGGACTGATATTGGGTCTTTCATTTATGGAAATTGCTCGAGTCTACATAAATGAGGATGGAGGAATCATGATTTGCATGCTCGAAGACACTACTTTTAGGTTCAATATCTCCGATGCTGTAAAAGATGCTAGAGTTCATCAACCGACAACCTTCACAGAGTTGGCCGAATACTATGTTGATAAGCTATATCCAGACAGAACTGTGCGGGTCATACTAGAGAAGAAGCTGCTGAATGACCTTACTGACAGTAATGCTGCCAAACAAGAAGAGTTTAAGGGAACAAGTCTGGAATCATACTTTTTGGAAATCCCTAGCCAAGAAACTCCTGGTGATGATGGTGCACCTTCTCTATCAGAAGATGAAGTTGAACAGAAAAGGCAACAAGAACATGAGGAGTGGAGAGCCAATGCATACGGTAGTGCTGGGATGTACACGGAGTTGGGCAAGAAGATTTACGATCCAGGCATATCAAAGATGGAGAAATGTTTTCTCCTAGATCCTTGTTTTGCATGATGGAAAAGATTAGGTCGAGCTCAAGACAATAAACAAGAGCGCTAATTGGGAGGCAACCCAAAATAAGGTCGCTGGTACGACCATTACTGCTTTGAATTTATGTTTCTTTTATTTCTTGTATTTTGTGTTTCTTGGAGGACTAACCTTACAGATGAGATGAGCTGGATTCTATGCATCAGAGATCAAAACCCACTTTGCAATGCAAAGTGTGTAGGTGGGGTCGGTGGAGAATCGACAGGATGGTCAAGGGATTACCGAAGTAGCAGTATGACATGTGGTCAGGGTCTGTCCCAACTGGCGAGACTTTCGCATTTTGAAGCAGCGGAAAATTCATTCTCCCACTCACCACCACTCCATGACTGCTACACATGCTCTTCACTCCATATAGAAGTCAGAACATAATTTGTTGGACATTCGAGATGCATTCCGCCAAGTGAAGAGTCAATCTCTTGAGACCGAGTCCTCACTCTCTGTGGGATCGACCCTAGCTTGCCACTAAGACTAGCCAGTCCGGTAGTGGGCTCAGGAGCGTGTATTGTCCGTCTGGGCATACACAGGTATTTTGATCGTACCACACGACGGGTGCGTGTCAATGTTCCCTTCTTGAGTCGAGTATGTTTTCATGGTTTCACCTTCACTGTCCAATGGATTCTAGTCGTTCCTACACATTCGAACTTTGGTCCATGACAATCCTCAGTGGACATTTTAGAAATAACATGCAGGGCTGAGTACAACGTACTCAGTGGACACATGCCAAAAATAATTTGAAAACTTGCTCGATAGAGCTACAAAATTGAACTTGCCTCCTTAAAAGCATCACAAGCTTTAATAATAATATAATTTGAAAGCAGTAGCTTGTGTCAGCTTAAAAACATTTTCGTTTCTTTTTCAAATCGATTGCGGTTATTTTTCTTAGGTATGAATTCATCTATGCGTCTTGTGTTTCCGTAGTGTCAAGATGTAGGCCTCCTCCTCGAGCACCGTGACCGGTCCAATCATAGCAGAGCTCACAGCCTTTACATAACCGGCCCAAACGAAGCAAGGCTCACAGTTACTTAACGACAGACTAAGCTGTAACAAGACTCACGGTCACCTAATCTAATGCATGCATTGTCCCGTCTTGTACAGGACTTTATCCCGTGCGTCCTCATAACTCATTCACATAATATCAAGCAGATGATTGCATACCAAAAACATTCAAAAAACATAGGTAAGTCAATCAATTTCAATAAAAAGCGCACATAATATATAAACTGTGCATTCATCGTTTTGTTTTAGATCAGAAAGCCCACCTGGAAGTGGCGTAATTCAATCTAACTCTTTTATTTTGCTGATTCAATCTATCGTCTTCACTCGTACCTTTAAAAATAATATTTATAAGAACGAGTTCTAATTTTCAAAGAAACAGCGTACACGTAACAACCCACCTCGCCTAACTACTGCTTTTGGAAGGGTGGACCAAAACCATATCACGTTCCTACGCTGGTTCTAGAGTGAAGATGACTTGAATGGGTGAACCATGATGTATACTTTAACCTTACTCTTTGACTGACAAGGCTCCCCTTTTAGGAATGAAGAACAAATAAGTGGGATGCCTAGCATGTTCGGGTCTAAGTTATTCTCACGACTTTGAAGCATTTAAGAAATAAAAGTCATGATTGTCAAAGAGTACTACCATGCTTGAAACTAACTCAATGTTTGAGACATCATCAAAAGAACTCGAATGTTCGAATATTGAAGGAATCTTAGCATGCTTGGGTCTAAGGCTTTGAATCAACACCAAGGGCCAAAGTATTAACAATTGAATCATTATCAAAAGACTTTCAAGAGGCCCGTTGGAAGCCCAAAACTACTTTTAGGTTGAAGAAAGAGATTCAAGTTTCGATGGTTGTTCAAGCATCAAAGGGATTCAGGGTCAAAGGGGTTCAGAATACATGCATCGAGGATTAAGTTATAGACCCAAATAAAATAATAAGGTTACAACTATATCGAATAATTGAATCTTGCAGCGGAATAATAAAGTTTTTGAGATATGAATATGAAGACTCAAATCCCAAACTTGGCAAAACTGAGACAAACGTGGAATCCGCCGCCAAGCTCGCCCTCATCCCGCCCAAAATTACCTACAAGTTTTTAAGAAAACCAATGTCGGGCGTGAGTACAAAGATATACTCAGTGAACACGTGCTAAAAACTTTCTTTTCTTCTTTAAAAATTTAATACGATTTAACTTACCACTTAAGCTTGAGAGCCAAGGGTTTTTAATAAAGAAATTACCTTGGGGAAAAGCCAAAACATTTTATTTCTTAATCGACTGGTTAAAACATAAGTGAGTGAATCCAAAAATATCTACAAACTTTACTTTAACAGTGAAGAGAAGGAGACCTCCTTCTAATCACCGGAATCGGCCAGAGGCTCACGATTCTTATTTTGCACAAATCTCACCTTGTGTGAGACCGAATTCGTTCTTCTTTCTTAGTAGATAGATCACACAAAAACTTTAGAGAAAAAGGCAAGTTAAACATTTATAAAATATGCATCATGTATAGCGGCCATAAAGGTCCTCGGTTTAGAAAAGCCCACCTTAAGAGATGCTTTTCCTAGCTTTCTATTTGCTTCCTTTCCTCGCATTCACTTCATTTCTCCTCCGGAAGTTCCTTCAATCGATCACAATTTAGCAATGGAACAACGGAATACGAGAAACGAATTTTATCCTTTCAACTTATCTTATCTTTAAAGGATAATTCTTAACTCTTAATGAAGGCATCTTAACAACAAAAGAATTCAAAGGATTCCCACTACTTCTTAGCTCTTTACTAAACTTACTTAACAACTTTATTCATCTATGCATGCTTTGATATGATCATGACATGCATAACTTCAACATGCTTGGTCTCTTAAGACAACACAACTTTCAAAGATTCATGCTTTACAACAATCTAGCAAGTTTAAATACTTCTACATCATGCTTACTTTCATTTCTCATCATAACATGCTATTACTTCATCACTTCATACTTAAGTTCATTTTTCTTAGTCTCTTATGACAACATGCTTTCAAGATAATATGATAATTAGGAAACCAAACTAGTCCTAATCATGCTCGTCGAAATTCTCAATCACATTTGCATCATAATATCGTCACATAATTGGAACCATCATACTCATACATATAATGCACATTTTCGGTCAAGATAGGGTTTAGAGCTAGGGTTCATCATTTTTATGCAAACTACTTTAAAACATGCTCAAAAATCTCATAAAGGAATTATATCCTCAAGTCATCAATACAATCTCATAATCAAAAAGCCCTATTCTTTACTAATTACTAAAATTTTGACTTTCACCTTATAATCATGCAAAAAATCCCAAAAATTCCATATAAGCTCCAAATCTACCCAAGAACAAGGTTCCATGCTCAATTTATGCATATAAAATCATCATAATCAAAATCTCACTTCCTTTTACATGTAGAACTTTCGAAATTTCCATGTAATTGAGCAAGGAGATTTCTGTAATACCCCAGACTTTTTCTACAGTCTTTAAAAATAAAAGTTAATAATAATTATGGCTTTGCACGCCTAAGATCATGAAATTAAATTCTAAGATTTACGGTGAAATCCATTTCCGAAAATAATTTCCAGAAATCGGACGAACGACTACTGTATTAGGGTTTTCGCGTCCGGTAAGTTTCTCGTCCGAAAACTCATAATCAAATTCCGTCAGAATTTACATTCACTTTTTCTTCGAGACGAGTTCACCGGAGAAAGTTAGTTTTTATGATTTTCCGGACGAATTTTGGACTGTGATGTCCCGACTTTTTCTCGGATTTTGAAAAATGAATTAGTTTTTCCGAGTACGTAAATTATTTCCAATCTGACGGACGAATTAGATTTTGTCAATTCCGTAACTATCTAGGAAAGTATTTCTCGACTTTTAAAACGACGTGTAAGAGCCGAAAACGAGATTTTTCGTCTAAAATTTCCCTCGCCAAGCATGTCCTAACGAGTCACCACTACTTGTTGGATATTTTCACTTGCTTTATGACTCACCAAAATGAGTCATCACCCTCCCCCTTATGCCTCCTTTACCGCCACTCCTCCATCTCCCTCTCACTCTCATTTTTCTTCATCATCTTCCATTGGAGATACAATTTCAAGCTTTCCTCAAGAGCCTAAGTCTTCCATCTACCGATCAAATCCACATCCGAGTTCATATTACGAAAGGTAAGAGCTTCGTCTATCATTTGAACCAAACAAATATCTTTTCCCCCATCTTTTATTTTTTTCGAAAATCAAGGGAATGAAATAGCATGTTGTCTTAGGGTTTAATCGAATCATGTTCTAGGATGCTTATAATCGAGTTCTACGGATCAAATCATGAAGAAAAATCAAGAACCTCTTGTCTTAGGGTTTACCGATTTTTTTTGAAAAATTGGGGCTTTGATCGTGCTCGATTTCTTTGTCGATTGAATGATGATTAGTGTTCCTCATGATGTTAATTAACTCTAGGAATTGTTTTAGATTTTTCTAAAAATAAAATCTGAAACCTAAGAGACGAAGAAGGCTCGATTTAGGATAGTAAATGTTATGATATGCTCGATTGGTTAATGGAAATGAGATATACGATGCATGAGGATGAATACATATTAAATTGAGATTTTTCTAAAAATAAAATGAGAAATGTAATAGACGAAGATGTGTCGATAAGTTAGAGCTCGATAACATTTTGATAATATGATTTGCATGTTAGTAATGCTCGTTAGATGATAATCGTTGTCGTAAAATTTGAACGAAAACGGAGAACGTAGAATTTATCGTAAGAGACGAACGACGGACGATAAGTCGAGATTAGATAATAGTTTGAGGATATGATTTATGTAATTATGATTCTTGATAGATGATGAATAAGTTTGTAAAATTTGATTGAATTCTAATGATGTTGGATTTCTCTTAAGAGACGAACAAATGATGATAAGTAATGATCAAAAAGACGATTAAGGATTATAATTGGATATTAATGATTATTAATGATTAATGAACGAGTTTGTAGTTGACGACATGTTCGTTCGAGTATTGAAAAGATGAGTTGTAGTTATAAACAAGAAGTAGAGTCGAGAAGTTGAACGTGATTTGGTATAGTAATTGCTTAGTGGCAAATGAAGATGTTTTAAACGTCGTGTTTATAAACGAGAAATGAAAAGGGGTCTATCACGTATAATGATATGAGTAGACTGTATTGAGTCAGTAAATTCGTGAGAATTTAGGTTCGATAACATAGAACGAACCTAGAAAAACGTACGTTGGAAACTGCAATATCTCCTAGATCGTTTATCGGAATCGAGATCCGCGAATTGGAGAGTAAACTAGACATCCGAGGCTATCTGTTGGTACAGAGCACGACCCCTGTTTCGAAATCCCCTGTTCCATGCGAACTTACTGACCTGACCTTGTGCAGTGAACCTTCAAAGCTAGATTCTTAAGTTGAATTCTTCTCAACTTGAACTCTTTCGATCTTTTAAGTCGTTTCAAGTTATCGACTACCTTTTTTTCCACTGACCTAAGAGTCAAGTGCAGAACCGAGTGAGTGTCAAATGAGATGCGTTCGTATCTCGTTTCTTTTTTAACTAAAAGAGTTTAGTTTAGCGTGCAAATGCCTAAAACGTCTAAAGAACAAAAACTTAATCCGATTTTTCGTATTCGTTTATCGTTTGCGACCGAGCTTTAAAGTATGATTTTTACGATGAAGGAGGAAGTCGACACCAAGGATAGGACGCAGACCGAAAGACGGAAGCACGTGTCTTTGTTCTGTATTCTATCAAGGTGGGCTTTCTTTTATATATGAAACAAAACGAGCAATGCTCGAAAACCTTTTCTTTATCGCTTTGATAATCGTGCTTTCAAAGTGATAATCATGGCATGAACTGTTTTGTGTTTTATGTGAGTTCTCTTGTACCTTATGAGTTAATCAAAAGGGGTTAACTAACGATCGGCTTTGAGTTAGCTATTATGCTTTCCAAAGTTAGTGCACTTTGTAGTCTGTGGTGTATGTGGTATCCTGTTGAGGGGTAGCCAGCCACGGTGAATTATGACTGGTCAAGATTTGAACGTAACATCTATGAAAAATGCTTGCGCAAGCTAATTTATGAAAAAGAGAAAGAAACTGTTTAGTAGACACGGGCCTTTAATGAAAAACCCCGATGTGCTACAGAAATGAAATGTCTGATTATCTATACTTATGATTATGTTTTTGGCAACATGCCCACTAAGTACTTTTGTACTTAGCCCTGCATATGTTTTCTAAATGTGCAGGTTCAAGCGACGAAGCGGCGACGGTTGAGTTAGAGATGAATAGAGTTTAGGAAGACTCTTGTATATAGTTCACAAATACGCTGCTAGACTCTAAACTCTTTTTGATGTTATGTATAATAGTCACTGTAGCCTAAGTTCTGTAATATAACTTAGAAGCTTTTGATGTATCTTGCTCGAGTAATCTTTCGAGATTAACTCTTTCCTTTCGTCAATAAAGTCTTGTTCATAGAAGATAAGTTGTTATGTATGTATGTTTATTCCTTCATCCCCTTTCTTCCCCGCTTCTTTAATCCAACCCCAGTCGCACCCCAGCTTCTGCCGTCCCTCGGGATTTGGGGCTGTGACAATTTCAAATCATAAAATTCACACATGGATAGATAATTCTAGCTCCTTAAACCTTAAATCTTGCTTCAACATAATCATAAAAGACATGAATCAAAAACCCCTAATTTTTGGCCATAAAATCGGCACACATGAAAAATTTTAGGGCTGGATGTTTTCATGCAATTGAATCCACAAAAGAGGCTCATTTGGGCTAGAAACATCATACCTAAAGAGTAGAAGGATTCAAGAACACCTCCTTAAATTCTTTCTAGGGCCGAAAATCTCCTTGAAAAAGAGAGAAAAGATTTCAAGGAATTTTCACCATAGAAATGACGAATTGAAGCTAGAAAAATATGATCTAACCTCCTTGAAGGGATTCAACGGAATGAAATATTGATTCTTGATGATTCTAGCTTGGATCATGAAGAAATCATGGATATATGATGGAGAAGAGGTGCAGCCGAAATCATGAAGAAATGGGGTGAAAAATGGAGTCCATCTCTCTTAAATAGGTGACATTAGGTCAAAAATGAATGATAGATTTCAATCTCCAACATGGATGGCTAGGATTGAAACTTGCAAGCCAAGTTTAATAGATTAAATTAGGAGATGACATGTGTACATGGATGGACTAGATGAGAGAGTGACAAGTACCCTCCTTGTAGAAGACTGTGGACCCTACAATAAATGCAGTCTAATTACACAATGTTCTTTTACTAAAAATCAGCTAACACACACATTCTTCTTCCAACATGAACGATTTTGAACTCAAAACTTATACTAAAGTTCATGAAATTTAATCACGAACAACATACTAAAATTTGGTGAAAAACGGACAACTTTTGATTTGTCACTAAAAGACGAAAAACTGCGTTTCTGACTCAAAAACCAGAAATTCGACTTTTCATGCAAATCAATGCAACAATTCACATTATCATGCACACATTAGTCACATAAGATCATTTAAACATGCACTTCACATAATCTTGCTTTCATTCACCGAATTTTACAAATTCGGAAAACTGCTATTTTGGGAAACTTCCCTTTTATAGAACTTTCTATTTCTGGAAACTTTCTACTTTAAGAAACCTCGAGAGACGGGGTATTACATTCTGCCCCTTTTAAAGATATTTTGTCCCGAAATTTGCATACCTTTAAGAAAGCTCGGGAAACTTTTGACGCATCTCACTTTCTAATTCCCAAGTCGCTTCTTCAAGATCGTGGTGCTTCCACTTGATCTTGACTTGAGGAATTTCTTTAGTTCTAAGCTTATGAAATTTTCTATCTGGAACCAACTCAGGTTCTTCAACATAACTCAAATCAGGCCCTAGAACTACTTCCTCTTGCCTAATCATGTGTTTCGTATCGAACACGTACTTCCTGAACTGAGATACATGAAACGTACTATGAGGGTCTGCAAAACTTGGCGGCAATGCCAACTTATAGGCCACGGCTCCAATCCTTTCTAGGATCTCAAAAGATCCTATGAATCTGGGTTTTAGCTTACCTTTGATACCAAAACGATGGATCCCTTTGGAAGGTGAAACCTTTAAAAACACCTTATCGCCTACGGCGAATTCTAACTCGGTTCTTTTAACATCGGCATAAGACTTTTGCCGATCTTGAGCTTCTTTTATCCTTTGCCTTATTTGACAAACTACGTCAATCATTTCTTGACCTATTACTTTTCTTTCTCTAACTTTACCCCAATAAAGAGGAGATCTACACTTCCTTCCGTACAAAGCTTCGTATGGGGCCATACCAATCATCGGTTGATAACTATAATTGTAGGCGAACATGATAAGAGGTGAATATCGCTACCATTCACCTCCTTGGTCAAACACTACACTTCTTAGCATATCTTCAAGGATTTGAATCATCCTTTCTGACTGACCGTGAGTTTGAGGATGGTATGATGTACTGAAGTTTAACTCTATTCGCAACTCTTCTTGGAAACTTTTCCAAAATTTTGACGTAAACTTTGAATCACGATCGGAGATGATCGAACTAGGGATTCCTTGCAAGCGCACAATCTCTAGAACGTAAATTCTGGCAAACTTATCGGCACCATACGTCACTGGGATTGGAATAAAATGGGCAGTCTTTGTGAGTCTATCCACAATTACCCATATTAAGGTATTGTCTTTCTTCAATCTATGAAAATGTAATACCCCGAACTTCTATAACATTAGTGAGCGTAATAATTAACCGAGTAAGTTTAAATGACGAGAATTGAGGAATAAATTTTTTCTAAATAAATAGAAATGAGTAAAATGACTAAAATGCCCTTATGTGTTTTACGTGAGATTATCTGTGCTATTTCTTGAAATGATAATGTGATGTATTTATTGAGTTTGCTTATATTAGAATGAGTATGAGTATGATTTTCAGAAAAACTTCGAAGATTTTTGATTGGAAGTGAATAATGTTGAGAAATTGCTATGCGCCGAAGAACTTAGAATAGATTTTAATTAAAATCTTTGAACCTAGAATTAATTCTAAGATCATTGAGATAAGAAAGAATCTTGCCCGAGATAATTTGAGAAGAGTTGTGAGGATTTAATCTTTAAAGGATTAATAAGCCGACTAAATTCTTTTAAGACCTAAAAACTAGATGATCGGAATCGTTAATCTTTTTAATTAGATGTGAATTAGGTTTGTGATGTTTTAGTGTCGGAAACGAGACGAGGAGAGATTAGACCCGTTTATAGAAAAAATGGAATAATACAAATCGTTTTATCCGGAAAACCTTTACGATCGGGTAATTAATACCCGTAATGAAACAACGAGACAAGTGTCGCTCATCTCTCTCCCCTCTCCACCGCCACCTCCCACTATCTCTCTCCCTAATCTCTCTCTCTCCACACCTATCTACAAGACTATACATAGAGTTCATTATGATTATTCTTTAATCAAATCTTAGTAAATTGTGCAACCAAGATTGCATGCAAAAACCATCCCATCAATCCTTATCAAACCAATTTCCAACACCAAACATCATTATGTTTATTCCATGTGTTGGGAAAATAAGAAATCAAGTGCAGGAATCTATCTCTCTCTCTCTCTCGATATCTCTCTCCATACAAAAAGAAGAAATTTCATTTCATTCATCTAACACTCTCTAAACTCTCCATCCAACACCAAAGAAAGAAAAAAATCTCTCCCTACTCTCTCCCTCTCGGCAACACACACACATATCACACACACTTGAGTTTCTTCCATGCAAGCTTAGCATCCAAGCTCAAAATCCATGGAGATTAAGTGAAGATCATCATCCTTCATCTAGTTCATCTATACCTTCAAGAAAAAGGTATAAATTCATCAAGTTCTTGAGTATTAAAATTCAATAATCATCCTTATTTTTCCTTGTATTTTTGGCTATGAAGCCCTAGATGGATGATTAATTATTCTTTATATTTTTCTTGAGGATTCAAGAGGAGTTCTTCCATAAATCCAAGCTAGAGTTTGAAGCCCTAATCCCCCTTCATTTCGATCCCAAGAAGCCAAGAAGAGGAGATCAAATTTTAATTTTCAAAGTATGATAATTCATTTGATTTATTGTATATATGTATCTCTCTAAGCCCTAAAAGAAAGAAAACATGCATGCGTGTTATTTATTTTTTGTTTAGGCAAACTTAGGTTATCGATGTGAAGATCGAGTGAGGAAAAATCGTTAGAAGAACTGAACACTAGGATTTAATCGATGAATTAAGAGAAGAAAAAGAAATTAAAAACCCTAAAATTTTGCTAATACCGAAAATTATAGAGAAAAATAGGAAAATGTGAATTTCTTGAGTTATTGTTATTTTGATGCTTGATTTATGATTTTTATCATGTTGAGAATGGAATTATATGCTTGAAAAATTGAAAAACTAATTGCCCTAAAAAGTGTATGAATGCCGTGAGTTTTGGGTGAAAAAGAAGAATTTATTTTGTTGATTTTGTTGATGATTTAAGTGATGTTTTGATCATGAAATTATTATATGATATGTTAATTTAATCTTGTATGTTGTTAAGTATAAGAAAAACAAATTGCATGTGAAGTTTTTTGTCACAGCCCCAACTCCCGAAGGACAGTAAAGCCGGGGTGCGACTAGGGATTAGATTAAAGAAACGGAAAAGAAGAGAATAAATGAATAAAACACATTAACTTAACACTAATTACGAGGAACTTGAATAAAGGAGAGTCGATCTTGAAGGATCGCTCGTCAAACTATATACAGGGAAAATTAGGTTTAAAGTAATAACAACTTAAACCGAAAGGATTTACATAAATAAGGGAAACTGACTTTAATTAATGAAAGAAAGAGTTGATCACGAAGGATCACTTGACATAACTGTTCTTAGAAGAGACTAAGTTCAAGGAATGAAACTTAGTTCTAAAGTTATATACTAACGGAAACTAATTTGCAGAATTGGCAGCGGAAAAACGTAGAAATGATAACACATATAAAATGTGTTATCGAGGCTCAATTAATATTTACTTCCTTAATTACGACCTTTCCTCAACCTCCTCCGCCTTCATCACTCAACCTGCAAATTCAAAAAAAACAAACATGCAGGGCTAAGTTCAAAAGTACTTAGTGGGCACATTGCCGAAAACAACTCACAAGAGTATTGATTTAATTATGCGTCATTTCATAACATTTGAATAAAACCTTTACTTTTGAACACTTAATTTCTAAATGACACACTGTGGGTTTTAAACTCACATCCGATCGTCTGGAAAAGCACCTGTGGGCTAACTCAGAAACTGTCCCTCTGGATAGCACATGTGGCCTATCTCAGAATCTGATCTTTAGTTGGAATTATCTGGATAGCAGCCTGAGGGCTATCTCAGAATCCAATACTCTGGTTAGCACCTGAGGGCTAACTCAGAGAGACATAATAGAATTCACATAAACAAATCATTTAAGCACTGATAGATCTTTAATACTCACTTATTAAAGCAATACGTAACCACTTTCGAGCAACGCTACATATAAATACTTTAATACTCGTTTATTAAAGCAAAACGTAAACACCTTCGAGCAACGCTCGCATATAAATAAGGCAGTAATCGATACACTTTCGAAAAGCCCACCTCAAAACGTTTACAGAACTATAACACGTACTTCCGTCTTCCGTCCTGTCTTCTATTCTCGTTCTCCTCCTTGGAACGCAAATAATAAAACTTAGATAAGTTGTCGAGTCGATAAATGAAAATGGAATTCGAAACTAAAATCAAATTAATCTTTTAAGTTCTTAAGCTTTAGGCATTTGCACGCTTAAACTAACTTCTTTAATTAAACGGGAACGAGACTTGAACACATCTCGTTTAGAACTTGCTCGGTTTCTTACTCGACACTGAGGTCGGTTAATAATGGTAGTCGATAACTCATAATGACTTAAAAGGTCTTAAGGAGTTAAGTTGAAAAGAATTCAACTTGTGAAAATGAGTTTTGGAAATTCACTGTATAGGTCAGTAACCATCACGCAGAACAGGAGATTTCGAAACAGGGGACGTGCCCTATACCAAAAGAAAGCCACGGATGTCTAGTTTACTCTCCAATTTACGGATCTCGATTTTGTTAAGCGAGCTAGGAGATATGACAGTTTCCGTGAAATATTGCAAAACAATCCGAGTGTAACCCTAAGGCTCGTTACTCGGTGCACGGCTTCCTAGGTTCAATTTATACTAATCCTCTGTTTTTCACACGAAAATATTGACTCAAGGAAGTCAACACGTATTTCCATACGTGGTGAACTCCTTTTCAATTCTCGGTTATAAAAAATACGACGATCAAAACCTCGTCGTTCGAACTATACAATTACTATACCAATCAAGTTCTCGTTTCAAAACCTAACATCTCGATTTCAATTATAACCTATCATTTCATAACTCGATTTAACACGTCGTCAACTACGAACTTGTTCCTTTATCCATAAGATTCATTAATAACCAATTTGCATCCGTTATCGACTTTTCTATCAACATCTATGTTCGATTCTCCATCTCTTATGAAAATTCCGATGTTATTAGAATAATTCCAATTAATTTCTATCATCATCCAATATCATAAGGGCCATTAATCTATCATTAAACCATCTTTAGAAATCAAACTTCATTAACCTGTAATTTCTTGCTAGAAATCGGTTTTTAACTAATAATTAGGGGTGATGGATTTCTTCACTATTTAGCTCCATTAATCCATCTCTAACACTACTACAACATGAATTAACCAATGATCATCACTCCTACGACATAATTGAAGAATCCATATTGAAACCCTAAGCCCTAAAATCGGCATTCAACAATTTATTAGGGAATTCATTTCTTCTTTGCACCAATCCTAAATTAATCACCTCCCAAGCTCAATTATGAAATCAATTTGAGAATTAAAAACATCCTAACTAGGACCCCTAAAATCGGTCCAAACTAGGAATTAGGGTTCTTCATTTTCTTATCAATTTAACCATAGGGATTACTTTCTATCCTTCTTATCTCATGAATTAAACAATAAAACATCTAATACAAAATAAAACCGTCTGATTTTTACATTCACGAAATCGCGATACGAACTCGCCCGAGAAAGTTCGTTTTTATGATTTTCCGGACGAAACTCGGACTGTGTCGTCCCGAGTTTTTGTCGGAATTAAAATTTTAAATATTATTTTCCGATTAAGTTTTATACGTTAGAATTTTTGGTCGAATCGGAATGTGACGATTTTGTGCCGAGCCACGTTTTTCGTCGTTCGATTTCTGTAACGTCGTATCGCGCCGGAAAAGCGCGTAATTTTCTTTCTCTCCCTCTCATGACCGACATTATACTCTCCTCTCTAGCTAGATATTTTCTTTTTATATCCTATGTATTGGACACCTAATGTTAATACTATTCCTACTTTACACCTATTATGTTAATTCATAATATATCACATGTTAGTCATCACCATTTCTCCTTCTCCTCCAAGCCAATACCCCCCCCCCCCCACATCAAGTCATCACTTCCATTTTCTTCCAACTCCATTGAAGACATCAAGTTCTTGGACAAGAATTTCTTCACAAGTCATCATCCAACCATCGAACTTTAATTCTTCCTTTAGTAAAGCTCAAGGTAATCTTCTCGTCTTCATTTCTATCCATTCCAAATCTTTTTCTTTTTATTTTTCATTTGGATCGAAATTTAGGAGTAGATGAATTAGATGTGTGATCTTCGATTAGTGTAATTAGATGTGTTTAGATATGAATTCTAGGATTAAAATTGGAAGAAAATCAAGAGCCCTAATTCCTCCTCAATACCGAAAATTTAGGGCTATAGTGTGGGATGATGGAATTCTTCAATTAATGGTATAATAATGCTGAGGAGGTGTTTGATTGAGGATTAAAATAAAAAGAAATCGAAAGCCCTATGAAATTGAAAGAAACCGATTTAGGGCTAGGGTTTGATTTGGGGTTTTGCAATATATTGTGTAATTAGACTTGAAATTGTTTAATGGATGATATGGTAGTATGATAATGGGATAAATGATGTTAATTGATGAAGAAAATCACCCTCTTTAATATTGTGACAATACCGAAATTTATGAGAAAAATAGGGGTTTGCATGTAGTTGATTTAGTTGAGGATTTGTTGATGAAATAATGTTGTTAATAATATTAGATGTTGTTATGAATTTATTTGGAATTTTCTAAAAATATTTTGTGAGTCGTAAGAGACAAAGAACTCGATCTAAGTTGAGATTGGTTAATGATATGAAGTAATGATATGCATGAAAATGATCTATGTTAGATGTTGTTTGATGACGTAGAAAATGAACTGAATCCGATAACTTTTGAAATCTCGTAAGAGACGAACAAGTAGTCGTAATTAATAACTAAGAAGTCGAATAAGAATTCTAACTTGATAATATTGTTTACTATGGACTAAGGTACGACTTTGTAGTTGACGACGTGAGCTTTCGAGCTTTTATAATATGAGTTACAGTGATAGTCGAGAACTAGAAACGAGAAATTGTTAACTTGATTTTTGTTTAGTACTTGGTAGTTGAAAGCCGATGTTTAGAACGCCGTGCTAATGAACGAGTTTTGAGAAGGAGTCCTTCACGTATGGGAGTACGTGTTGACTGACTTGAGAGTCCAGTTTCATGAGAAATCGAAAACGAGAACTTAGAACGAACCTAAGAAGTTATACGTCGTTTCCATCGAGCAACAAGGGTTAGCGCGGCAGTTTTGCAACCCTTGCCGGAAACTGTAATATCTCTTAGCTCGTTTATCGGATTTGAGATCCGTAAATTGGAAAATAAACTAGACTTCCCAAGCTTTCTAGTGCTACAGGGCTCATCCCCTGTTTCCAATTCGTCTGTTCTGGGCAGCCCCCAGAACTACTGTAATGCGCAGTGATTTTCAGGATTTATTTTCTGAAGTTGTTTTCTTCGCAACTTAGTTTCTTTCGATTGTTTAAGCCATAATAACTTGACGACTACCTTCTCTACTGACCTAAGAGTCGAGACCTTTCGAGTTCTAAACGAGATTTGTTCAAGTCTCATTCCCGTTTAAACTAAAATGAAATTAGTAGCGTGCAAATGCCTAAAGAAATGAAACGAATAAAACCTAATTCGATTTTTCTATGATCGATTATCTTTTATGACCGATTTTAAGTGTTATTATTTTATGATGAAGGAGGAAGCCAGCAGTAAGGAAAGGACGGAAGATCAGGAGATCGGAAGCTAGTACGTAGTTCTGTAAACACTAAGGTAAGCTTTTACATATAAAACAAGACGAGCAATGCTCGAAATCCTTTCTTTATCGCTTTGATATCTGTGTTTTCAAAGTGATAATTATGGCATGAACTGTTTTATGTTTTATGTGAGTTCTCTTGTACCTATCTGAGTTAACATTCGTGTTTTCCAGATTTAGAGTTAATCTAAATAGGTTAACTAACGATCGGCTCTGAGTTAGCTGCTAAGTGCTTTCCAGAGTTAGTGCACTTTGTAACCTGTGGTTTATGTGATACCCTGTTGAGGGGTACCAGCCACGGTGAATGAGAATTGGTCAAGATTGAACGTAACATACTAGAAAATGCTCGGCCGAGTAAATTGTGAAAACAAGTAAGAAAATGTTTAGTAGGCACGGGCTAATTTCAAATAAAACCCCGATGTGCTACAAATTAGGAAATGCCAAATTATCTATACTTATGATTATGATTTCGGCATCGTGCCCACTAAGTACTTTTGTACTTAGCCCTGCATTGTTTTCTAAATGTGCAGGTTGAAGCGACGAGAGCTGCGGTGGTTGAAGTTGATTAAGTTGAGAAGTTAGGATGCTTTAGCTATAACTTAATTTCCGCTGCGAAACTCTAGAATCTTTTTAAGGACATGTATATTTGATGAACCACTGTAGTATGAGTCTGTAATCTTGAACTTAGATACTTTCGAGTACTTTTGTCGAGTAATCCTTCGCGATTAACTCTTTCTTTAAATTAGTAAAGTGTTGTTCATTGAATGTATGTTGTCTTTTATGTATGTTTAGTTAGTCAGTCCCCTTCTTCCCCACTTCTTTAATCCAACCCCAGTCGCACCCCGGCTTCTGCCGTCCCTCGGGATTTGAGGCTGTGACAGAAAATTTAAAGAAGAATTGGATGAAAATTTTTACGTCAAATGAAGGAATTGATTATTCTAAAATGTAATTGAAGTTAAAACAAGTATGTTAGCCTTTTGAATTTCTAAGTTCGGATGTCTTATGAAAAAGTTATGCGAAATCGAAGATTTTATACATTAAGATTCAATTTTCTAAAATCGAAATAAAGTTAATTGGGATTATGAGTTAAATGAGTTTAGAAAATCAAATCAAGCATGTTAGAACTTGAATCGAGTGAAAACAATCCCTTATGCATGAATAGTGATAAAATTTGAAAGATATGAGACATTAGAGTTGGGGTTTTCTCAATTCATTTATCGAAAGTTAAAATTGAATGAATAATTGTTCAAATAGATTTATTTTGAGCTAATTGTGAAAGTTTGAGAATTTTTAGAGCATGTGCATATTTTTCGAGAAAATAATGCCTTACTTTATTCCGGGAATTTTCGCATGAGAAATCGGATTTTTAATTCGATTCCATATTTGAATTCCTTAATTTTTTATAAGAAAAATAAAACTATTTCCATTCAAAACCATGAACTTTTTTTTAAGTTAAAAATTCGAGCAGTATCGAGTCGGCATGAGACAGTGTTTTGAGTCTTGAATGAGTTTCTGAGTATGAAATTGAGCGTGTATGAATATATGTAAATTTCTGGAATTTTTCTAGAATATTTAGCCAAGTTTTGAAATTTTTTCTTTTTTCCACTAATTATTGAAGTCAGTCGTGTACCTATCTGTGAATACTTGATTTGTGATGTGACGACTTGAATGTGAATGAATTGTGTTTAAAGTGATCGAGATTTAATCTCGTAAATTTCTGAAGTCGAGTGATGTGTGAAATCGAGAAATTTCGAGTTTATGGAATAAATAGTGATTTCTCGATTTTTATTATTTGATTAAGTTTCAATTTGTCTGTTGTACCAAGTTTGTTGAGTTAATTGATCAAGTTTGAGAAAGTCTGTTTGTATAGTACTTGAGTAAGAGTTAAGAGTCGAGAAAGTTCGATTAGTTGAGCCGAGAAAAGTTAGAAATCCCAAGTCAAATGGAAATCCGAGTAATCAAGTTTAGATTCCGTTTTCATTCGAGATAGTAAAACTCGTCCTTATAAGAATGTTATCCTTGAAGGAACAAGTGAAGTTCAATAGTAAGAAATGATTGGAGTCTAGAAATAAGGAGCGAGACAGAAAGATGTATTCCGAGCAAGCCACTGGATGACAGGTGGGCTTTCTAACCAAAACAAATCGATGAATGTGATTACTATTATCATATTATGTGAGTTTTTAAATTAATGACTTGCCAGTTTCTGAGCTTTGATGTATGTTACCACCTATTTGAGGAAGACGAATTCGGCTCTACTTGAGACGGAATTTCTATGTACACATAGAGGTGATCGTGTGCTTTCCTTTGGGTGAGCCGGTCACGGTGTTTGAAAAGGAGGCCTACTTTTCGAAACTCATATTTGATTGTAGAACTGGTACATACATGAGTTATATATTATTGTCTGTGCAGACATTTTCAAAAGTGAAATGATTTTTCTTGCATGCACAAGTTAACTATTTTATAACTCTTAACACTTGTGATGCAGCGAGTAAGGCAAGTTAAATTTATAGCTCTAGCGAGCAAGCTTTAAATTTATTTTGGCATGTGTTCACTAAGTACGAAGTACTCAGCCCTGCATGTTGTTTCTAAAACGTGCAGGTTAGTTCAAATGACGATGGTGCAGTGCGCATGGTGGTGTTCGTTGTTTCGAGTCAAGTTTTGTTTAAGCTTGGGTTATATGTCTTCATGCATATAACTTTCGGACCTAATGTAATTCTCCGCTGCAACACCGATATTTAATCGTGTTTTAATTTCTTTCAACTCTGATGTTTGATTAATGAGTTTCATGTTCGACAATTTGTTTAGATTCCCTTTCGACTCTTAACCAAATAATTTATTTCATTAGAGTTTTTGAAATGAAAAATTGAAAGCAAATTGATAAATGTTATCGCTTTCAATAAATATTCTCTTGTATCCGAGCATGTTCCCTTGTTTATTTTCCGTTGTTTCACCCTCACCGTCCAATGGTTTCTACTCATTTCATACATTAGAAATCGGGTTGTGACATAATGGTATCAACTCGTCTACTCTAAGCTTAAACTTCTTTAAGAGTCAAACTCTAGATTTAATTTCCTAGACTTATTTGAGTTAACAATGAGCCAAACACCTCATCTCATCCGGCAACCAGGTACGAATTTTCAAGAACTTCCCAAGTTTTCAATTGATATAAAGTTACTCAATCATTACTATTTGCGCTTATCTAGAAGTAATGAGCCTGATAAGTCACTTGAATAACAAGAACGAGATAGATGATTGTAACACCCCGAATTTTTCTAAGTCTTTAAAAATATACTAAATGAGTTTATATGTCTTAATGATGTGCTTTGAGTGATAAAAATTTCCAAGAAAATAAATTTTCTTGCAAAATTACCAAAATACCCTTACGTGCTTTGATGTGATTTTTCTCGTTTCGATTATTCGAACTGAGTATGTGATGCATTGATTGAGCCTTATTATGTGAATGTGAACATGAGTATGAATTCCGGAGAATTCTGAGAACTTTGATTTTTCAGTGAATAGTAAACGAAAGCCGAGAAAACACTATTCACTGACGGACTCCGAATTTAGTGTAATTAGTGTCTTTTCATTCTAGATTTAATTCTAATACTTTTGAAATATGTCGGTGAATTTTCAGAGATTGTTTGAGAGAAGTTTTAAAAATAATTGCTTAACGACATAATTAGACGAGCAGTTTTTAAGATTTTCTTCGTTAGTTGGAATTTTGATATGAAAATTTGATATTTAGGTTCCTTGATTTATTTGGTGAAGAATTAGACGAGTTAGAGTGAAATTGGATGTCGAGAAAGAGTCGAGAAGGGTTTTAAGTCATTTGAGAGATAAACGAAATAATACGGATATATTCTACTGGAAAACTTTTTCTTCATGGGAAAGTTATACCAGTTAAAGTGAGATATTTATTTTTCTCTCCCTCTTTTCTCTCTTGGCCGACATCAAGCTCTCTCTCTCCTTAATTATATTCTTTACTTAGCCAAGAGAATCTTATCATATCATTTTCATTATTATATTCATTTCATTTGTCCTAAATTTCAACTCTCTCTCTAGCAAAGAATCTCACAATTCTCTCTCTCATCACTCTCTCCACCGTGAGCAAGAAGAAAAAAATGAAGAAACTGTCACAGCCCCAAATCTCGAGGGACGGCAGAAGCCGGGGTGCGACTGGGGTTGGATTAAAGAAGCGGGGAAGAAGGGGGAATGAAAGAATAAACATTCATACATACATCTTATCTTCTATGAACAAGACTTTATTGACTAAGGAAAGAGTTAATCTCGAAAGATTACTCGACAAAGCATTTCAAAAGCGTCTAAGTTATATTACAAAACTTAGGCCACAGTGATCATTACACAACATCAAAAAGAAGAGTTTAGAGTCTAGCAGCGGAATTGTGAACTATATACAAGGTCTTCCTTAATTCTTATTCAACTCTAACTCAACCAACGCCGCTTCGTCGCTTCAACCTGCACATTTAGAAAACATATGCAGGGCTAAGTACAAAAGTACTCAGTGGGCACGTTGCCGAAAACATAATCATAAGTATAGATAAACAGACATCTCATTTTATAGCGCATCGGGGTTTTCATTTAAAAGAGCCCGTGCCTATTAAACATTTTCATTTCATTCATAAAGTAGCTTCGAAGCATTTTTCTCATAGATGTTACGTTCAAATCTTGACCAGTCCTAATTCATCGTGGCTGGCTACCCCTCAATAGGATACCACATACACCACAGGCTACAAGTGCACTAACTCTGAAAAGCCCCTTTTGACTAACTCAAAGCCGATCGTTAGTTAACCCCTTTTGATTAACTCATAAGGTACAAGAGAACTCACATAAAACACAAAACAGTTCATGCCATGATTATCACTTTGAAAACACGATTATCAAAGCGATAAAGAAAGGTTTTCGAGCATTGCTCATTTTATTTCATATATATAAGGAAAGCCCATCTTATAGATTACAGAACAAGACACGTGCTTCCGTCTTCTAATCTTCCGTCCTAACCTTGGTGTCGACTTCCTCCTTCATCGTGAAAATCATACTTAAAGCTCGGTCGCAAACGATAAACGAATACGAAAAGAATCGGATTAAGTTTTAGTTCTTTAGACGTTTTAGGCATTTGCACGTTAACTAAACTCTTTTAGTTAAAAAGAGACGAGATACAAACGCATCTCGTTTAACGCTCACTCGGTTCTGTACTCGACACTTTAGGTCGGTAGAAAGAAGGTAGTCGATAACTTGAAATGACTAAAAAGATCGAGGTCAGTAAGTCTGCCCAGAACAGGGGATTGCGAAATAGGGGTCGAATCTTATATCAAAAGAAAGGTACGGGTGTCTAGTTTACTCTCCAATTCGCGGATCTCAATTCTGGTTAATGAGCTAGGTGATATCGCAGTTTCCGTGGAACGTCGCAAAAACTTCCGAGTGAACCCTAATGCTCGATAAAATCGATGCACGCTTTTCTAGGTTCGATTAAAGCTTAAACACTTTAATTTCGCACAAAAACTGACTCAAGGCAGTCACCTCATATCAAAATACGTGATAAACCCCTTTTCATTTCTCGATTAAAAACACGACGATCAAAACCTCGTCGTTCAACTATATAATTACTAAACCAATTCAAGTCTCGTTCAATTTCCTAACTACAACTATTTCTCAATTATAACTACAACTTATCTTTTCATAGCTCGGATGAACATGTCGTCAACTACAAACTCGTTCCTTAATCATTAATAATCAACAATATCTAATTAGAATCATTAATCGACTTTTCTATCGTTACTTATCATCAATTGTTCGTCTCTTACGAAAAATCTAACATCTTTAGAATTCGTTCAAAATTTACAACATTATTCATCATCTATCAAGAATCATAAATACGCAATTCATATCCTCATATCCTCATATCATCATCTATTCTCGACTTATCGACCGTCGTTCGTCTCTTAGGTAAACTTTTTACGTTCTCCGTTTTCATTTAAATTTTACGACGACGATTATCATCTAACGAGAATTACTAACATGCAAGTCATATTATCAAAATATTATCGAGCCTCGACTTATTAACACATCTTCGTCTCTTACATTTCTCGTTTTATTTTTAAAAAAATCTCAATTTAATATATATTCATCCTCATGCATCGTATATCTCATTTCCATTAAACAATTGAGCATATCATAACATTTACTAACCTAAATCGAGCCTTGTTCGTCTCTTAGGTTTTGGATTTTATTTTTAAAAAAATCTAAAGCAATTCATACGATCAATTAACATCATAAGAAACACTAATCTAACATTCAATCGACAAAGAAATCGAGCATGAATCAAAAGCCCTAAAATCTAAAATTTTCGGTAATGATAATAGGTTAGGGTTCTTGATTTTTCTTCATGATTTGATCCGTAGAACTCGATTCTAAACATCCTAGAACATGTATCGAACAAGAAAATCACATGCTATCATATCCCCAAAGTTTCGAAAAAAATAAAAGATAGGGAAGAGGAGATTTGTTCGGTTCAAATTAGAGACGAAGCTCTTACCTTTCGTAATATAAACTCGGATTTGGATTTGATCGGTAGACGGAGGAGTATTGATCTTGGAAGGAGCTTGAGCTTGAGCTTCAATGGAAGAGATTGGAGAAAGAAATGAGAGAGGAAATGGGGTGGGGAGATGGCGGTAATGGAGATGATGAAGGGAAGGTGATGACTCACCTATGGTGAGTCATAAGTAAGAATAAATATCCCAAAAGTAAAGGTGAGTCGTTAGGGAGCATTTGACGAGGGAAAAATTATCTAAATAACTCGTTTCCGGCTCTTAAACGCCGTTTTAAAAGTCGAGAAATATTTTCCTAGTTAGTTATGGAATTGACGAAATCTAATTCATCTGTTAGATTGGAAATAATTTACTTACTCGGAAAACCTAATTCATTTTTTAAAATCCGAGAAAAAGTCGGGACATCACAGTCCAAAATTCGTCCGGAAAATCATAAAAATTAACTTTCTTCGGTGAACTTGTCTCAAAGAAAAAGTGAATGTAAATTCTGACGGAATTCGATTCCGAGTTTCCGGGTGAAAAACTTAACGGACGCTAAAAACCCTAATACAGTAGTCGTTCGTCCGATTTCTGGAAATTATTTTCGGAAACGGATTTCACCTTAAATCTTAGAATTTAATTTCATGATCTTAGGCGTGCAAAGCCATAATTATTATTAACTTTCATTTTTAAAGACTGTAGAAAAAGTCTGGGGTATTACATCCTACCCCCCTTACGAAAAATTTCGTCCCGAAATTTGCATACCTTCTTCAAAAAGATAAGGATATCTCTCCTTCATCTTTTCCTCGAGCTCCCACGTGGCTTCTTCTTGCCCGTGGTGATTCCATAATACTTTTACTACTGGTATCGACTTGGTTCTTAATTCTTGAACTTTTCTATCCAAAATCGATATCGGCTTTTCTTCATAACTTAGGTCAGATTCAAGAACGACGTCTTGCTGACTTATAACGTGCTTAGGGTCATAGACATACTTTCTTAATTGCGAAACGTGAAACACGTTATGGACACTTCCTAGACTTGGCGGCAAAGCCAATCTATAAGCAACAGGTCCTATTTTCTCGAGAATTTCGTAAGGTCCTATGAACCTTGGTCTAAGTTTACCCTTAACACCGAATCTAATGATTCCTTTCGATGGTGAAATCTTAAGGAAAACCTTATCACCAACTTCGAAACTAAGATTGGTTCGTCGATCATCGGCGTAAGACTTCGGTCAGCTCTGGGCTTCTTTCATCCTATCTCGAATCTGTCGAACAATCTCAATCATTTCATTAATCGAGTTTGGTCCTAAGTTCTTTCTTTCACCCACTTCATCCCAATAAAAGTGGTGACTTGCATTTTCTTCCATACAATGCCTCGTAAGGCGCCATTCCTATCGTCTCCTGATAGCTGTTATTATACGCGAATTCGAGTAAGTGTAAGATATCTTCCCAATTTGCGCTTCGATTCAAAACTACTGTCCTTAGCATATCAACTAGAATCTGAATCGTCCTTTCGGATTGGCCGTCCGTCTGAGGGTGAAAAGTTGTACTGAAGTTTAGTTCGGTTCCTAATTCTTTCTGCATGGTGATCCAAAATCTTGAAGTGAACTTAGCATCTCTATCTGATATTATGGACTTCGGTACTCCGTGGAGACATACAATTTCTCGAACGTACAACTGGGCTAGCTTCTCTGATCCGTAGGTAGTCTTAATCGGTAAAAAGTGAGCTGACTTCATGAGCCTATCGATAATCACCCAAATGGCAGTATTTCCTCTTCTTGACTTAAGCAATCCTGTCACAAAATCCATAGCTATTCCTTCCCATTTCCATTCTGGGATATCTAAAGGCTGCAACAATCCGTACGGTCATCTATGTAAGGCTTTCACTTGCTGGCATGCCAAGCATCTTTCTACAAACGAGGCAACGTCTCGTTTCAATCCATTCCACCAGAAATTCTTTCTTAAGTCCTGATACATCTTCGTGCTCCCTGGGTGTGCTGTATACAGCGTATCGTGAGCCTCACTCATGATATCGTTCTTTAATTCTTCGTCACTGTCAGGAATACAAAGTCTGCCTTCAAATGATATTGCATTGTCTGGTTCTTCGGAATATCCGTCTGGCTTATCTGTTCTTATCTTTAGTCGAAGCTTCTCCATTGACTCGTCTTTCCTCTGAGCACTTATAATTCTTTCTCTTAAGTCTGACGTAGCTTCTAGTGCTGCTATCTGATTTGTGATCGTTGCTGGTGTGTCGAGCACTTCTACTTCCATCTTTTCAAATTCTCGTACTAGCGCTTCTTCCTCGATAAACAGACATCCTAACTTGGTTGGAGCCTTGCGACTCAGTGCATCTGCTACTACATTTGCCTTTCTTGGGTGGTAGTTGATTCCGCAATTGTAATCCTTGACCAATTCGAGCCATCTTCTTTGTGGCATATTCAGTTCTTTCTGCTTTAAAAAGTACTTCAGACTCTTGTGATCTATGAAGATCTCAACCCTTACACCATAAAGATGGTGTCTCCAAATCTTTAATGCATGCACAACTGCTACGAGTTCTAAATCGTGGGTTGGGTACTCAATTTCGTGAGGTCGAAGTTGTCATGAGGCATAGGCTATTACCTTTTCGTCTTGCATTAGAACACAACCTAACCCATTCTTTGAAGCATCAGTATACACCACATGTTCCTTGTTTGTGTCTGGAAGAGCTAATACTGGTGCTGTGGTCAACTTTTCCTTGAGTGTTTGGAAACTCTTTTCATACTCGTCCGTCCATTTAAACTTGTTTTCTTTTCGAAGTAGCTGCGTCATGGGTCTAGCAATCGTGGAGAATCCTTCGATGAATATTCTGTAGTAGCCTGCTAAACTTAAGAAACTCCTGATCTCGTTCGGACTTATCGGTGACTTCCAATTATGCACTGCCTCTACCTTGGCAGGATCTACTTTGATTCCTTCGGCTGAAACTATGTGTCCGAGAAACATTACTTCCTTCAACCAATATTCGCACTTACTGAACTTGTCATAAAGTTTCTCAATCCTAAGTGTTTCCAACACTATCCGTAGATGTTCTTCGTGTTTATTTTCATTCTTAGAGTAAATGAGAATATCGTCGATGAAAACTAAGACGAATTTGTCTAAGTGTGGGTGGAAAACTCTATTCATAAGATCCATGAATACATCAGGGGCGTTGGTCAATCCAAATGGCATAACTAAGAATTCGTAGTGGCCATATCTAGTTCGAAAAGCAGTCTTAGGTACATCCTCGGGTTTAATCTTCAGCTGATGGTACCTCGATCTTAAATCTATCTTTGAAAATACTCCTGCACCTTTGAGCTGATCGAAAAGGTCCTCTATCCTTGGCAAAGGATATTTGTTCTTGAGGGTGATCTTGTTCAGCTCGCGATAATCTATACACATCCTCATTGACCCATCCCATCCTTCTTTCTGACAAATAACACTGGTGCTCCCCAAGGTGAGATACTTGGTCTGATGAAACTAAGGTCTAGTAATTCTTGCAATTGGATTTTAAGTTCTTCTAGTTCTTTCGGTACCATTCTATATGGTGCTTTAGATTTGAAGGCCGATCCTGGTTCTAGGTCAATCGAAAAATCTATGTGACGGTCGGGTGGTAAACCAGGTAAAATTTCTGGAAAGACGTCTTCATACTCGTTGACAACTTTTACGTCTTGAACGGTCTTCTCGGCTCCTGGTTCTCCAACTAGGTACACAAGATAGGCTGTGCAACCTTTCTTCTTTATCAACTTCTTGGCTTGTAAGCCGGATATTACCGGTACTCTCTTGCCCATTGCAATCCCATGAAATCCGGTCGGCTCTCTACCCGGGGGTCGAAAAGAGATTTTTCTCTCGTTGCAGAGAATTGTGGCATAATTCTCTGACAACCAATCCATTCCTAAGATTATGTCTACGTCCCACATTATCATGACATTTAAATTGTTCGCTTTAACCTTAAGAGTTCCGATTTCTAGTTCTAGGTTAGAGCAAACATGCGTGGAAGTAGTGATCTCTCCTGAAGGTGTAGCTACTCTCATAGGATATTCAGCTCTTATAGGTCTGATGTCTAAGTTATCCGCACAACAACCAGCAATAAAAAAATGCGATGCGCCCGTATCGAACAATATCTTAATAGGGATGTTGTGAAGTTTTCCCATACCTGCAAGATTTCCTTTTCCCTTATCTTGCCCCGTCTGCCTATTTGCGCATGCCCTTGCATTCTACTGTTGTTGTACGTGCTGCTGAAACTGCTGCTGATTCATTTGCTGCTATGGCTGCGCTTGTATGGCTCTCAAAGGTACTGCTTGCAGTGGTTTAGGGCAATCTTTCTTCATGTGTCCCTTCTGTCCGCAGTTAAAACAGTTGGGAGTGCCTGCTTGACAGACACCGGAATGTGATTTGTTGCACTTGGGGCATACCGGACTGGTAACCCTCCCTGGGTTATTCCATCCCTGATTGAAATTCCTTTCTTGTCCCTGAGGTTGCCTTTGCTGATTATTCCCTTTCCAGGGTCTAGCTTGGTTATTTCCTTGCAAATACAACCTAGACTGGTTGTTTCCCTGCCACGGTTTCTTGTTGTTGTTCTGATTCGGCTGCTGGTAGCCCTGCTGATTTCCACTTCTCTGATTCCCCTGGTTGTTGAAATTTTTATTGTAGCCACCGCTACTTTCTCCTTCCCACTTTCTCTTCCCTTGGAAATTGTTATTGTTGTTGTTATAGTAGCCCCGGTTTTGGGTTTGGGTTGGAGCTGGTGTGGTTGTCATTGTTTTCTTCTCATCAGGCACAACGGCCTCCATTTCCAAAGCTCGTCCTAAGACATCCGTATAGCTTAGTCCCCCATGACTGGCTAAGGCGATCCCCAATTCGTGTCTCAGTCCCCCACGGAACTTCTTTGAAATCTTTTCTTCGGTATCGACCTGAGTAGGCGCATATCTGGATAGCTCACAAAACTTAGCGTCGTATTCTGTCACTGTCATCTTTCCCTGCTTCAAGTTGTAAAACTCAGCCTTCTTCTGAGCCCTATACGTCTTTGGCACGTACTTGTCGTACAGCGCCTCCTTAAACTTTTCCCACGTAAGTTGAGCCAGATGCTCCTCGGGTATCACTTTCTGTCTTGCCTCCCACCAGTAGTCAGCTGGTCCGGAGAGCTAGAATGCTATGCATGATAGGCGCTCCTCATCAGTACATCTGAGGAGCTTGAAGATTCTCTCGATTGATAGCACCCATAGCTCAGCATCGCTAGGGTTGCCTGTTCCATTAAATACGGGTGGGTTTCGTTTGAGGAAAAGATCCTCAATGTCCCTACGGGGTGGTGGTGGGGGTGGTGGTTATGGTGATGGTGGTGGTGGAGGGGTATCATTTCGTTCCTGTTCTTGCTCTTGTTCTCTTTCATTCTCAGGCTGACGTCGTCCACGTCCTCGGGGCCTACCAGGTCCCCTTCTATTGTTAACATTTCTTGACGGCATTTCTCTTTAACTATGGGGAACAGAAAACTCTCATTAGCCCTTTTCTTTTAAACATTCTTTTACTTATTCACTCTCTTTCCAACTTAATCAAGTTCACGGAAAAGAAAAAAAAATCGAACATAACTTCGATATTAGTTCCTTAATCTTTTAACTTTTCAAGTTAAACTAAATTTCTCATTACACGAGTTCATTTGACATTCTGGTCTACTTCATGAATTATAAGAAAATTTTCTTGTGATCAAAAACCCTCTTACGGGTCATGTATATATATATACATAAAAAAGAATATTGATCCTGCCTCCAACGAGGACATATACAAAAAGTTAGACTACTACTAGTCTAAACTAGACTGACTGCCTATCACTAAACTGGGTTCACTAACAAGCTGCATCTCCGTATCTACTGGAAGTACTAGAACAGAAACGATTCATAAAATTTCGTATCCGCTAGAGTACTACAAAAACTAGTTACTGATCCGACTATGTACAGGATAAAAGAAACTACTACTACTAATAACACTACGCGTCTACAACGCTCTGCTCAAGTAACTGTAGTCGAGTCCAAAACTGCCCTCTACGGCCTGAAAAAAAAAACCCTAAGATTCCTCCTCTGGGTCCTCCTCAGGACCCTCATCCGGGTCCTCCTCAAGATCCTCTTCCGGGTCCTCCTCAGGATCCTCGTCCGGGTCCTCCTCCTCAGACTCTGAACCAAAGACGAGCTGGAGTGCCTCGTCCTCCTTCAGAGTGGAGCCGTCAGAAAGCGTAAGTAGGGGTGGTGACGGTGCCTCTGAAACTATCTCCTCTAAGTCTGAAACAAGGTAGTCCTCACTGGTCTCTACTGCACGCTTCTTCAGCGGAAGAAGGTGCTCTGAAATGGAACCGGAACCTGACTCGTACTCCTCCCTAGAGCGGACTCTGGATGGTCCCGCCTCTAACTGACCTCTGAGTACTTCCCACTTCGCGCAAATCTCCTCAAGCGGTGTCAGTGGAGATGGTAGCTCTAACATGGCGGCAAGCTCCGCGTCTATCCCTCGGTTCCCTGACCCTGGCTGGAACAGTCCTGTCTCAAAAGGTCCTCGAACCCTCACACTAGGCTCGGGTAGAAAAGGAGTAGGTAACCCTAACAGGGCAGCTGTCTCCGCGTCGATCTCTACAAGTCCTGGTCCTGGGATCACCTCCTCAAGAGGTTCAAGTGGAAGTGGTAACTCTGGTGAGGCTGTGGGCTCCTCGTCTACCTCTAACTGCTCTGACCCCGTGTCAGACTCCTCACTCGGTACAAAGTCTGGCGGTACCTCCAACAAAGCGGCCAACTCCGGGTCCAACTCTAAAGGCTCTGGTTCGGTCTCTGCTGGAAAGTGACGGTAGGGACCATGTGGCTCAAAAGGAACTAGAATCATAAACCTGCTGTCAAGGAAACGCCCGTGTATGTATAGAGCGAATCTCGTATAGTTGCCCGTCGGCTCTTTGTCATCGCCGAAAACCCCAAGAAAATACCACGGCACGCGGTGCGCCCAACCACGCCACTCGTCCGGTAGATGCACAGTCAGGTCGGATATCGCCTGACTCTCCGGGATAAAGTGTTGTGCTGCGTAATAAACTGACGAGAAGTTGCTCACTATCTGCCCTATGTCCTCCTCATCCGGATCTGCCTCGAAATCATAATACTCATCCTGTATCATATCTACTATGGTACGCTCACACGCGGGCAAGGGCTGGCTCTTCCTAGCAGTAATGCTAGTCCTAGCCATCCTACAAAAGTTTTAAGGAAACACGGATCAGCAACAGGTAGGGGAAAAATAACTTATCTCAACGAAAAACTTAAATTACAAAATGAACATTCCTTATTCAATTGTAATACCACCACTTAAACAACCACTTATCATAACATCTAGCAATTCAAGAAATTGCACTCAAATAATATATAGAAATAAAATTTCAAGATTTTATTTCCATCCTTTATTTCATTATTCATTTACATTTCTTACTTTATTTTCTCATAAACTTTCTTTCTTTATTCCTTATTACTTTCTTTCATTATTCCTTATTACCTTCCTTCATTATCTCTTTATTACTTTCCTTCATTATTTTTTCCTCAAGGAAAAATTTTCTTAACGATTTTTACTTCATTAAAACAAAGTACGTCTACTTTGTTCATGTTACTTACACAAAAGTAACATCTATTTTAAAAGAAATCTTGTCCTTCTCGACACTTGAATTTCTTACTCGCCGAATTCTTCGTTTAATTATGAAGTATGAAATAAAATAAATTCCCAAGAAAAGGAAATATAACTGGAAAACTGTAATGCCCCGTAAATTCCTTACATTCTTAAAATTTTAAAGTTAACCAAATAAATGGCTTTGCACGCCTAAGTTTACAATTTTTGAATTCTAAGACTAACGGTCGAATCCGTTATTGAAAATAAATTACAGAAGTCAGCTAGACGACTACTGTATTTAGGGTTAGCACGTACGAAAAGTTTTTAGTTCGTAATCTCAGAATGGAAAACCGTCTAATCTTTACGTTCATAAAATCGCGATACGAACACGCCCGAGAAAATTCGTTTTTATGTTTTTCCGGACGAAACTCGGACTGTGTCGTCCCGAGTTTTTGTCAAAATAAATTTTGTAAATTTATTCTCCAATTAAGTTCATACGTTAGAATTTAAGGTCAAATCAAATCGCGATGATTTTGTACCGAGCAACGTTTTTCGTCGTTCGTTTTTCCGTAACGTCGGATCGCGCCGGAAAAACCCGTAACCCTTCTAAAATATCTGCATGGCAGCCGACTTTTATTGTTTTTTTTTAATTATTTTTAGTTAATTAGGTGGAAGACATGCATGATTAATGATGTCTAGTTAAATGACACCTAAACTTCACTTTTCATATTTTTCAACCATTTCATCATATCAAACACTTGAACAAAACCATTTCTCCCACACTTCTCTCTCTCTCTCGGCTGCACTCTCTCTCACTCTCTCTCAAATTTTGTTCTTCACCATTGTTGAAAGCTTCAAGGTTTCAAACAAGGATTCCATCTTAGATCATCATCCAACCATTGAATCGTCTAACTCCTTTTACTAATATTCAAGGTAATAATCTCCTCTTTAATTCTATCCAATTGGATTTCTTTTCTTTTCTTTTTTGTTTCTTGATCGAAATTTTAGAGTATTGGAATGGATGTTTTGATCTTGAAATAATGAAATTAGATGTATTAGATTGGATAATTAGGGATTAAAGTGGAACAAAAATAAGAACCCTAAAACCTATATGAATACCGAAATTTTTGGGTAAAATGTAGGATTTTTAATTTTCTTCTTTTGATGGTTAATTCTTGTTTAATAGATGTTTAATTAGTGATTAGAATGAAAAGGAATCAAAAGCCCTATGTGTTTGTGAAATTTCAATTAAAATTTGAGTTGAATTTAGGGGTTTATGCATGTTAGTTGATAATTGTTTTGCAATTGATTAATGGATGATATAAGAGGTTGATTAGTAAATAAATGTAGTTAATTGGGGAAGAAAATCACCCCCTTAACATCCTTATAAAAACAGAAATTTATAGAGTAATTAGGG
>CM055959.1:55274896-55299835 GCA_029490685.1 Schizonepeta tenuifolia | reverse complement strand
TTTTCCACATGTTTGATATAAGTGATGAATTGTTGGTTAAATTATGTTGCAAATCATGTTAGTTGATTATAGAATTTAATTGAGAAGTTTCTAAAAATGTTTAATGAAACATAAGAGATAAAGATCACCTTATAAGTTGAGTTATAATGATGTTATGATATGTTTGCATGCATGAAAGTGTTTCACGTTAGACGTAGTTTAACGTCGTAAAATTTGAATAGAATCCGACAACCTTTGAAAAACGCGTAAGAGACGAACCTTTAGTCGTAGCTAATAATCGAGAAGTCGGATGGGAATTCTAATTTGATATTATTGTTTATGATGAAATTTAGAACAACTTTCTAGTTGACGTCTTAAGCTTTCGAGTTGATATAATATGGGCTATAGTTATAGTCGAGAACTAGAACGCGTTTTAAATTTTGTTGGTTTAGTAATTGTTAGTTGAAATCCGACGTTAGAACGTCGTGCTTTTGAGCGAGTTTTGAGAAGGATTTTGTCACGTACGGAAGTACGTGATGACTGCCTTGAGGGTCCAGTTTCTAAAAAAATTGAATACGAGAGCTTAGAACGAACCTAAGACGTTATACGTCGAACCTACCAAGCAATTAGGGTTTTCACGGCAGTTTTGCGACCCTCGCCGGAAACTGTAATAACTTCCAGCTCGTTTATCGAATTTGTGATCTATAAATTGGAGCGCGAACTAGACATCCCAATATTTCCAGTGGTATAGGGCTCACCCCCTGTTTCCAAATCCTCTGTTTTGGACAGCCTCCAGAGTTACTGGACTGCGCAGTGAAAATTCATTTTCTTGTTTTCTAAGTTGTTTAGTTCGCAACTTAGTTTCTTTCGATCGTTTAAGCCGTTTTATCTAACGAATATCTTTCTACTGACCCTAGAGTCAAATACATGACCTTGAGTGATGAAAACCAGTCGAGATCTTATATCTTATCCTTTCATTAAAGAAGTAATAAACGAGAAATTTCATAAATTGTTCAATGAACTAAAACGTAAATCGTCTAAGTTGATTCTTTCCAACTTAGTTTCTTTTAATCTTTAAAGTCGTATTAAGATATTGACTACCTTCTCTACTGACCCGAGAGTCGAGTATGAGATCTTCGGAGTTCTAAACGAGATTGGTACGAGTCTCGTTTCCCGTTTAAGTAAAACGAATCTAGTAAGCGTGCAAATGCCTAAAGAATGAAACAACTAAAACTTTCTTCGATTCTCTTTAATCGATTATCTTTTACGACCCGTTTTTAAGTATGTTTATTTTACGATGAAGGAGGAAGCCAACTGTAGAGAAAGGACAAAAGATCCGAAGTTGGAAGTTTTTGCTTTAAGTTCTGTAAATAAAGGTGGGCTTTTATATACAAAATAAAACGAGCAATGCTCGGAAAATCTTTCTTTATCGCTTTGATATCTGTGTTTTCAAAGTGATATTATGGCATGGACTGTTTTATGTTTTATGTGAGTTCTCTTGTACCTATCTGAGTCAACATTCGTGTTTTCCAGATTTAGAGTTAGTCTAACTAGATTAACTAATGATCGGCTCTGAGTTAGCTGCTAAGTGCTTTCCAGAGTTAGTGCACTTTGTAACCTATGGTGTATGTGATATCTTGTTGAGGGGTACCAGCCACGGTGAATTAGAATTGGTCAAGATTGAACGTAACATTAGTCAGAAAATGCTCGCGCGAGTGATTTATGAGAAAAAGTCAGAAAATGTTTAGTAGACACGGATTCTTTCAATAAAACTCCGATGTGCTACGCTTATGAAATGCCATATTTATCTATATTTATGATTATGATTTCAGCATCGTGCCCACTAAGTACGTTTGTACTTAGCCCTGCATTGTTTTCTAAATGTGCAGGTTGAAGCGACGGTGAGCGGCGACGGTTGATGTTGAGTTAAAGGATAGGATGCTTAGTTAGAACCCTTCCGCTGCTAAACTTTGAATTTCTTTTTGAGATTTACTTTTTGAAAAATACTTTGTAGTCTAAGCCTGTAAATATGAACTTAGCTTCTTTATTGTACTTTTGTCGAGTAATCCTTATGGATTAACTCTTTCTTATTTAAATTCAAGTCTTGTTAATGGTTATTGATGTTTTCATGTATGTTTAGTCAATTAGTCCCCTTCTTCCCCGCTTCTTTAATTCAACCCCAGTCGCACCCCGGCTTCTGCCGTCCCTCGGGATTTGGGGCTATGACAAAAACGACTTTAGAACAAAAGTTCTAGTCGTCGTCGGATCGAGCGATCGCTGGAAATTAACTAAAATTCGTACTTGATTCTTGGTAATTATAACCAATCTATTCTTGAAGTTCGAGCGAGGCGAACTCCAACTGAAAATGACCCCGTTCATGTTACTTTTACGGAAGCAACATTCGTTTCTTGCGTTTACTTGGTACAGAATTAACGCACCTTATCAATATTTATCTTAATTTCTCGAAGGAAATTCTTATCGACTATTGATTATAAAACAAAATCGACTCTGCCGAGTCTTTGTTCATGTCACTATACGCACGTGACATTCGTTTGCAGAAGTTCTTCCTGTTTCACGATCTCCTTTCGAAATCATTCGAACTAACGTTCTTAAAACGTCTAAGTTCTTGAGGAATCGGAAAGATCTTAGGTTTCAAGTCTATGTTCTTAACGAACCGGAAAAATCCCTAGAATCATTCTAGATTCTCGTGCCATCATACTTTCAAATAAAAGAAATCATTGCGTAAATAATTTCACGTAATTCATACAACAGAAACAAGTATGATTCTCATACTTTCAAAATTTCATTCTTGGCACCATTCTCATTTCTTAACTCATTGAATACGTATTCAAAAAAATTTCTTAAAAGACAACACATTTCTGAAATTCCTTCCTTTCTTTCTTTCTTTCTTTCTTCCGTTGAGTCGACGTAGCGGGAGGTTGAGTTATCGTCTACACTCTTAAACTTAGTGTTACGACCCTATCTTACTTGAAAGGAGACTTGGGTATAGAGTATGAACAAATACTCCATCTGACAACTTTGAAAGAAAACTTGTATGCAGAGCAGAAACGACTGCTCTGATACCACTCTGTCACAGCCCCAAATTCCAAGGGATGGCAGAAGCCGGGATGCGACTGGGGTTGGATTAAAGAAGCGGGGAAGAAGGGGGAATGAAAGAATAAACATTCATACATACATCTTATCTTCTATGAACAAGACTTTATTGACGAAGGAAAGAGTTAATCTCGAAAGATTACTCGACAAAGCATTTCAAAAGCGTCTAAGTTATATTACAAAGCTTAGGCCACAGTGATCATTACACAACATCAAAAAGAAGAGTTTAGAGTCTAGCAGCGGAATTGTGAACTATATACAAGGTCTTCCATAATTCTTATTCAACTCTAACTCAACCAACGCCGCTTCGTCGCTTCAACCTGCACATTAGAAAACATATGCAGGGCTAAGTACAAAAGTACTCAGTGGGCACGTTGCCGAAAACATAATCATAAGTATAGAAAAACAAGCATCTCATTTTATAGCGCATTGGGGTTTTCATTTAAAAGAGCCCGTGCCTATTAAACATTTTCATTTCATTCATAAAGTAGCTTCGAAGCATTTTTCTCATAGATGTTACGTTCAAATCTTGACCAGTCATAATTCACCGTGGCTGGCTACCCCTCAACAGGATACCACATACACCACAGGCTACAAGTGCACTAACTCTAGAAAGCCCCTTTTGACTAACTCAAAGCCGATCGTTAGTTAACCCCTTTTGATTAACTCATAAGGTACAAGAGAACTCACATAAAACACAAAACAGTTCATGCCATGATTATCACTTTGAAAACACGATTATCAAAGCGATAAAGAAAGGTTTACGAGCATTGCTCGTTTTATTTCATATATATAAGGAAAGCCCACCTTATAGATTACAGAACAAGACACGTGCTTCCGTCTTCTAATCTTCCGTCCTAACCTTGGTGTCGACTTCCTCCTTCATCGTGAAAATCATACTTTAAAGCTCGGTCACAAACGATAAACGAATACGAAAAGAATCGGATTAAGTTTTAGTTCTTTAAACGTTTTAGGCATTTGCACGTTAACTAAACTCTTTTAGTTAAAAAGAAACGAGATACGAATGCATCTCGTTTAACGCTCACTCAGTTCTGTACTCGACACTTTAGGTCGGTAGAAAGAAGATACTATCATAAACCCCTTGTCACAGCCCCAAATCCCGAGGGACGGCTGAAGCTGGGGTGCGACTGGGGTTGGATTAAAGAAGCGGGGAAGAACGGGGCTGACTAACCAAACATACATAAAAGACAACATACATTCAATGAACAAGACTTTACTAATATAAAGGAAGAGTTAATCACGGAGGATTACTCGACAAAAGTACACGATAGTATCTAAGTTCAAGATTTACAGACTTATACTACAATGAATTAATAATGTACATGGTCTCAAAAAGTCTAGAGTTTTGCAGTGGAAGTAAGTCATAAACTAAAGCAATCCTACTTCTCAACTCAACTTCAACCACTGCCGCTCCCGTCGCTTCAACCTGCACATTTAGAAAACACATGTAGGGCTAAGTACAAAAGTACTTAGTGGGCACGATGCCGAAAACATAATATAAGTAGAGATAATATGGCATTTCATAACTTGTAGCACATCGGGGTTTTATTTGAAAATAGCCCGTGTCTACTAAACATTTTCTGACTTATTTTCACAATTTACTCGGCCGAGCATTTTCTGGTATGTTACGTTCAATCTTGACCAAATTCTCATTCACTGTGGCTGGTACCCCTCAATAGGGTATCACATACACCACAGGTTACAAAGTGCACTAACTCTGGAAAGCACTTAGTAGCTAACTCAGAGCCGATCGTTAGTTAACCTATTTAGATTAACTCTAAAATCTGGAAAACACGAATGTTAACTCAGATAGGTACAAGAGAACTCACATAAAATATAAAACAGTTCATGCCATAACTATCACTTTGAAAACACAGATATCAAAGCGATAAAGAAAGGTTTTCCGAGCATTGCTCGTTTTATTTTATATATAAAATCCCACCTTAGCGTTTACAGAACTAAGTACTAGCTTCCGATCTCCTGATCTTCCGTCCTTTCCTTACTGCTGGCTTCCTCCTTCATCGTAAAATAATAACACTTAAAAATCCGGTCGTAAAAGATAATCGATCATAGAAATTCGAATTAGGTTTTAGTTTCATTTTAGTTTAAACGGGAACGAGACTTGAACAAATCTCGTTTAAAACTCAAAAGGTCTCATACTCGACTCTTAGGTCAGTAGAGAAGATAGTCGTCAAGTTATTACGGCTTAAACGATCGAAAGAAACTAAGTTGCGAAGAAAACAACTTAAGAAAATGAATCCTGAAAATCACTGCGCATTACAGTAACTCTGGGGACTACCCAGAACAGAAGAATTGGAAACAGGGGATGAAACCTGTACCGCAAGAAAGCTTGGGAAATCTAGTTTACGCTCCAATTTACGGATCTCAAATCCGATAATTGAGCTAAAAGATATTACAGTTTCCGGGAAGGGTCGCAAAACTGCCGCGGCTAACCCTAATTGCTCGATAAAAACGACGTATGACTTCTTAGGTTCGTTCTAAGTTCTCGTACTCGATTTCTCACGAAATTTCACTCTCAAGGCAGTCAACACGTACTCCCGTACGTGAAGGACTCCTTTTCAAAACTCGTTCATTAGCACGACGTTCTAAACATCGTCGTTTCAACTAACAATTACTAAACCAAAATCAAGTTAACATTTCTCGTTTCTATTTCTCGACTATAACTACAACTCATATTTTAATAATCCGAAAGCTCATGTCGTCAACTACAAAGTCGTACCTTAGTCCATCATGAACAATATTATCAAGTTAGAATTCTTATTCGACTTCTCGGTTATTAATTACGGCTACTTGTTCGTCTCTTACGAGATTTCCAAAGTTATCGGATTCCGTTCGTTTTCTACGTCATCAAACAACATCTAACATAGATCATTTTCATGCATATCATCACTTCATATCATTACTAAATCTCAATTACTTGGGGGTTTTGATTCCTTTTTGTTTTAATCCTCAATCGAACACTTCCTAAGCATGTTTATACCATCAATTGAAGAATTCAAACATCCCACCTAATTGCCCTAATTTTCGGTATTCACCTAGTAATTAGGGTTCATGATTTTCTTCCAATTTTAATCCCTAAATTCATATCTAATCACATCTAATTACACTAATTGAAGATCAAACATCTAATTCATCCACCCCTAAGTTTTGATCCAAGTGAAAAAAAAGAAAAGAAATGGATTTGGATTGGATGGATCAAGAGAGGAGACAAATACCTTGAAGATTAATGAAGGAAGAATTAGGATTCGATGGAGGATGAAGAACTTGTGTGAAATCCTTGCTCCAAGAACTTGAATTCTTCAACAATGGTGAAAAAAATGAAAGATGGGAGAGAGATGAGAGGGCTGCCGATTTGGGAGGGAGGGAGATGAGTGATGAAGACTAAATTGTTTTAACATAAGGTAATAACCTAAATAGGTGTAAAGTGTAAAAATTAAAAGGACAATAGTCATAGGTTAATACTATATAAAAAGATGAAATATCTATGCTTGTGTGTTAGGGAAGTCGGCTATGAGAGGGAAAAAGAAGGAAATTACGCGCTTTTCCGGCGCGATACGATGTTACGGAAATCGAACGACGAAAAACGTAGCTCGGCACAAAATCGTCACATTCCGATTCGACCAAAAATTCTAACGTATAAAACTTAATCGGAAAATAATATTTAAAATTTTAATTCCGACAAAAACTCGGGACGACACAATCCAAGTTTCGTCCGGAAAATCATAAAAATGAACTTTCTCGGGCGAGTTCGTATCCCGATTTCGTGAATGTAAAAAATCAGACGGTTTTCCGTTCTGAGTTCCAGAACTAAAAATTTTTCGTACGCGATGACCCTAAATACAGTAGTCGTCTAACTGACTTCCGTAATTTATTTTCGGAAATGGATTTCACCGTTAGTCTTAGAATTCAAAATCGTAAACTTAGGCGTGCAAAGCCATTATTATTATTAACTTTAAATTTTTAAGATCGTTCGGAAATTCTGGGGTATTACATCCTTTTTCATTTCTCGATTAAAAACACGACGATCAAAACCTCGTCGTTCAACTATACAATTACTAAACCAATTCAAATCTCGTTCAATTTCCTAACTTCTTGTTTCTATTTCTCGATTATAACTACAACTTATCTTTTCATAGCTCGGACGAACATGTCGTCAACTACAAACTCGTTCCTTAATCATTAATAATCAACAATATCTAATTAGAATCATTAATCGACTTTTCTATCGTTACTTATCATCAATTGTTCGTCTCTTACGAAAAATCTAACATCTTTAGAATCCGTTCAAAATTTACAACATTATTCATCATCTATCAAGAATCATAAATACGCAATTCATATCCTCATATCATCATCTATTCTCTACTTATCGACCGTCGTTCGTCTCTTACGTAAAATTTTACGTTCTCCGTTTTCATTCAAATTTTACGACGACGATTATCATCTAACGAGCATTATTAACATGCAAATCATATTATCAAAACATTATCGAGCCTCGACTTATTAACACATCTTCGTCTCTTACATTTCTCGTTTTATTTTTAGAAAAATCTCAATTTAATATATATTCATCCTCATGCATCGTATATCTCATTTCCATTAAACAATTGAGCATATCATAAAATTTACTAACCTAAATCGAGCCTTGTTCGTCTCTTAGGTTTTGGATTTTATTTTTAGAAAAATCTAAAACAATTCATACGATCAATTAACATCATAAGAAACACTAATCTATTATTCAATCGACAAAGAAATCGAGCATGAATCAAAAGCCCTAAAATCTGAAATTTTCGGTAATAATAATAGGCTAGGGTTCTTGATTTTTCTTCATGATTTGATCCGTATAACTCGATTCTAAACATCTTAGAACATGTATCAAACAAGAAAATCACATGCTATCATATACCCAAAGTTTCGAAAAAAATAAAAGATGGGGAAGAGGAGATTTGTTCGGTTCAAACTAGAGACGAAGATGTTACCTTTCGTAATATAAACTCGGATTTGGATTTGATCGGTAGATGGAGGAGTATTGATCTTGGAAGGAGCTTGAGCTTGAGCTTCAATGGAGGAGATTGGAGAAAGAAATGAGAGAGGAAATGGGGTTGGGAGATGGCGGTAATGGAGATGATGAAGGGAAGGTGATGACTCACCTATGGTGAGTCATAAGTAAGAAGAAATATCCCAAAAGTAAAGGTGGGTCGTTAGGGAGCGTTTGGCGAGGGAAAAATTATCGAAATAGCTCGTTTCCGGCTCTTAAACGTCGTTTTAAAAGTCGAGAAATATTTTCCTAGTTAGTTATAGAATTGACGAAATCTAATTTGTCCGTTAGATTGGAAATAATTTACGTACTCGGAAAACCTAATTCATTTTTCAAAATCCGAGAAAAAGTCGGGACATCACAGTCCAAAATTCGTCCGGAAAATCATAAAAATTAACTTTCTCCGGTGAACTAGTCTCGAAGAAAAAGTGAATGTAAATTCTGACGGAATTCGATTCCGAGTTTCCGGGCGAAAAACTTAATGGACGCGAAAAACCCTAATACAGTAGTCATTCGTCCGATTTCTAGAAATTATTTTCGGAAACAGATTTCACCGTAAATCTTAGAATTTAATTTCATGATATTAGGCGTGCAAAGCCATAATTATTATTAACTTTCATTTTTAAAGACTGTAGAAAAAGTCTGGGGTATTACATCAACCTTACTCTCTCTCTCTCTTTCCTTCTCTCCACCGCCATGTACACACATACGCATAGATGAAGTAAAAATTCCATGGAAGCTTAGAGTTTCAAGCTTCGAGATCATCATCATCTTCAATCTTCAACCCTAATCCAAGAAGGTAATATTATCAAAATCATCTCCCTTCTTTTTCTTCAATTTTTCGGCACCTTTGCCCTAAGGCGGTGATTAATCCTTGATTCATTTTTTTGAGGTCTTGAGATCAATACTCCATGTTTTCCTCCATGAAATCCAAGCCAATCTTTGAGCTCTCAGCCCTTTCTCACCATCTGTCCAAACTTGAAGAGGAAGGAGTTTGATCCATTTTATTTAAAAGTATGATTTTTATTTAAGTTATGTATATATGTAACTGTATGAGTCCTAAAGAGAAGAAAGGAAAAATGCATGTTTAATTTATGCATAGGCAAACCTAGGATGATGGTGATGATTGATGATGATGAATGAAAAATTTAATGAGGAGAACAAACCCTAGGAATTTAGGTAGGAATCAAGAACTAATAAAAAGAAAAATAATTCTACAAATTATTTCATAGTAACCGAGAATAAGAGAGAAAAAGGAGAAAAGTGATTTCGATGAGTTTTTGATGATTTCTTGATCCTATGTGTGTTTATGATGATAGATTGAATGATTTATGTGCATGTGAAGATGAGAAGAATTATTTACTCTATTTTCTAATTAAAACCGAGAATTAGGGTTAAAATGAGGAGAATTTGATTTAATTGTTGTTTGATGATTTGATTATGTTTATAAGTATGTTATGAGCAAGAGAATATATTGAGTTAAGGATGGAATTATTTTGCTAAATTCCATGTGAAAGTCGAAGCATATATGTGTAGAAGAAATTATGATTTTGATGGTTTATGATGATTTTGATGATTTTGATGTTATAAATGTGTTTATGTTGTTATATGAGTATTAGATGTTTGATGAAAAATTTAAGAAATGAAGAAAATGAATTTTTAAGTATAAAAATGCATGAAATCCGAAGAAATGAGTTTGAAGATGTGAGTGTGTGTTCTAGGTATTCTTGGTGAAAACTTGAAGATATGAGTATGTGTTCTTGGTGAAAACTTGAAGATATGAGTATGTGTTCTTGGTGTTGTTGGTGAAAAATAAGAAGATTTGAAGATGAATAAAATTAATTAATTAATTATTAAATTAATTAATAAATTAAAAAATTTTAAAAATAAAATAAAATAGAAAATAAAAAGAAAATTTATAATTTATTCATGGAGATATAGAATTGAGTAAAACAACGAAAAATATTTCTTTGTTAAGAATTAAGTAAGAGAAGAAATTCTATGAGTTTAATAATAGAAATTAAAAAGAAAGATAAAAACATTAGTTGAAAAATAAAGAGAGAAATTAGAATTGAGAAGATAAAATTTAAAATATGAGTATAAAATTTAGAGATGAATTAGTCGAGGATAAGTTTGTTTAATCAAACAAGAAGTAAGAAGAAATTAACCTGAAAGAAAAATAAATTCTCTTTTAAAGAGAAAAATATTTTAGAGTCGAGCATGAAAACTTAATAAAGAATTTAATCGTGATTGAGTTTGTTCATTTGATTTGATTATGAGATTAATCAAAGAGTTTTTAGAATTAAAAATAATAGAAATAGAAATGAATAAGTTAAATGAGATAATTTCTTAATGAAATAAGAAATAGTAAAGTATGAGATTGAGATTTAAGTTAATACTTAGACGATTAAATAACGCTATGAAGAAATAGCTCGAATAAAATAAAGTTTTGAGTTGAGATTGAATAAATGTTAATTATTCAAAATGTGAAAATCGAGTTGAGTGAGTCTTAAGTGTTGGATGTTCATTTCTTGATGATGTGTTGAGTATTAAATGATTTAATAATGATGTTTGAGTAAAAATAATTGAGTACGCTTTTAAAATATTCTAAAACCGAGATAAGACGACGAAGTTATCAAGCGTCGAGTTTTTAAATAGAAGGTCGAACTTCTATTGAATAAAGAAAACGAAAATTAAGAGTTTTTAATTGAGAAAAAGATTTAATATTATTGGAAGTTAAATTATTAAGACGAGAGTATATATACGTATTTGAGAAAGGACGACATATTTTAGAATTTTGAGAAAATAAGGTCGTATTTTAAATCGAGAAATATTAAATGGAAGTTAGAGTTTTAAATTCAAAAATTCTTATGAATTGATTTATTAAAAGTTTGAAGAGATAATCTTTATTATTTTCCGAAGATTAGCCTTTTCCAAGAATAAAGTCGAGCAGTGTCGAGTTAACTGTTGAATACTTTTTGAAATATAAATCATGTTTGAGTTCATTGTGCTTGACTGAAATTATGTGCTTAAGTGAAACGCTTTTATTTCATTTATTTGTGAAATAAATTGTTTATATGTTGTCGATGTTTGTTTATGACTTGGATAAATTGTGATGACGATAGTAAAAGATTTATGAATCGAGAACTCGAGTAGCATAATCAAGATGAATAGTATTCTCTCGTTTAGCGGGAATAACTAAAGTAATGTTATTCCTAGAATCAAGAATGTGAGTAGAAGTTTTATCTAGTAACCGGGTAAAGTCGATAACCAGAGAATGAGAAAGTCGAGAAAAGATATTGACGTAGAAAAGATAAGATAATATAAGAAAGACCCGAGTCATGTAGAAGTCCTTCAGTCGAAACCAAAATCTACTTTACATCTTACGCGACAAGAGTTCCTTATTCGATATTAAATTGTGAAAGACCAAGCGAGATGGAAAAGTAGCGAGGACAAAAAGAGTAAGCGGCCTAGCTAGATCTTCGGAAGTCAAATGGGCTTTCTGAACAAAAACCAAATGATGAATGTGCGTACTATTTATGTATTACGTGTGTTTTTCAAATTGATTAACTTGCCTAAATGTTCAAAATGTTTTGGTATGCAATCATCTACGTGTTAATGTTACTAAAGGTCTTGTGGACGCACGAGATAAAGGTCCTGTAAGATACGGAAAAATGCATGCATTAGTTAAGATGACTGTGAGCCTTGCTTCGGTTGGGCCGGTCACAGTGTTTGAGGAGGGGGACTACTTCTCGACTGTCATAGCCCCAAATCCAGAGGGACGGCAAAGCCGGGGTGTGACTAGGGATTAGATTAAAGAAGCGGGGAAGAAGGGGGAATTAATAAATAAACAGACGTTTATAACCGAAATAAGTACTATGAACCTGACTTTATTATATAAAAGAAAGAGTCGATTACGAAGGATCACTCGACATAGTTTTTCTCAAAAGAAACTAAGTTCAAAGTATGGAACTTAGACCAAAAGTTAAACATTAACGAGAACTAGTTTGCAGCGAAAAACGTAGAACTGAAACACTGATCTTCTTTCCTATAACAACTCTACTCAACCTTCTCCGCTGCTTCCGTCACTCAACCTGCACATTTATAAACATATGCATGGCTAAGTATAAACATACTTAGTGGGTACATTGTCGAAAACTTATCATACTTATAGATTAATTAGGCATTCTCAACAGTAACACAACGGGGTTTTTCTTTCGAAGGCCCATGCTTACTAAATATTTTCTTTTCTTTTCACAATTTACTCACGCGAGTATTTTTACTGCTGTTACATTCAACTTGCCCTTTTCAACGCCGGGGAAGAAGGTCTTTCTCCCGCACACGTTCCTCACCGTGGCTGACTACCCCTCAACAAAGTACCACACACAACGGCAACCGTGTACACTAACTCTGGATAGCACCTAACAGTGTGACTAACTTAGAGTCCGATCGATTTCTCATGGAAAGCACCTAATGGTGTCACTAACTCAGGGTCTGATTGAAGTTAGCACCTAACGGTGTCTCTAACTCAGAATGGCACAAGAGAACTCACATAAAACAATGTCATTTTATGCACTGATAATCAATTTGAAAACACAATTATCAAAGCTGTAAGTAAACATTTTCGAGCATCACTCATTTTATTTTGTATATAAAAAGCCCACATTAACTGTTTACAGAACAAACTTTAACCTTCTGTCTTTTGTCCTGTCTTCAACTCCGACTTCCTTCTTTTATTGCAAGTAATCAAACTTTAATAAACGGTCAAGATGATAAAAGAAAAGGAAATCGAATTCGGTTAAGACTTTTTAGGCATTTGCACTTAACTAAAACGCTTTTGTTTAAAAAGAAACGAGACTCGAACACATCTCGTTAATAACTAACTCGGTTCCTTACTCGACACTTAGAACATTATATCAGAAGTCGATAACTCATAACGACTTAAAAGTTCTTAAGGAATTGAGTTGAAAAGAATTTAACTTAAGAAAATAGGTTTCAGAAAGTTTCTGCACAAGGCAGTAACTCTGGAGCATGTACAGAACAGAATTCTAAGAAACTGGGGACGAAATCGGTATCAAAAGAAATCTACCGATGTCTAGTTTACTGTCCAATTTACGGATCTCAATTTCGTTAAGCGAGCAGAGAGTTATGACAGTTTCCGTAAAGGGTCGTAAATCAGTCCGAGTTAAACCCTAATGCTCGATAAAACTCGACGTTCAATTCCCTAGGTTCGATCAATGCTATACAACCTTTATGCACGTGAAACTACTATCATTTTACAGTTAAGTCACACGTTCCTTTATCGGGAACACCTTCACGTCTCTTGATTAAACAAACGACGAGCATTTCCTCGTCTTTTCAACTATCCAATTACTAAACGAAATTCCAATTCAAATTCGATTTCAATCTTCTAACTTCTATATTCATTTCTCGAATGGAAATATCACCAACTACAATCTCGTTTATTTATCAACAACAATCATTAATATCAAATTAGTTTCTTCATTCGACTTTCCTATCGACAACTAAACTCGAGTACTCGTCTCTTACCAAAAACTCGACTTTCTTTGAATTCGTTCAAATCTTCCAATTACGATCAACAAATACTAAGATTTACCAATATGAAAACCATATACTCAAATTATTATCGAATCTTAACTCATCATCGGTTCTTCGTCTCTTACGATTTCTATTTTATTTTTAGAAAAATCCAATTAAAGTATATGATGAACTACATACTTACTACATCTCATAAATCATATTACATCATCCAAATCATAACAATTACTCCATCAAATCCCTACTTCTTTCTCTCTTTTAACTTGGTTTCTATTTTTAGAAAATTCTCAATTAATTCCCACATCAATCTACCAATACATAGAACACAAATCCACAGACCAATCATCTAAAATCAAAATAAATCTTCACCAACAAAATTATATAAATTTCGGTTATTACAAGAATTTAGGAGGATGATTTTCATTAAATTCCAACCATAGAAATCCAATTTTAGGCATGAAATAGCATGTATTATACTTAGAACATCATCCTACTTCTTCATCAAATTTTCGAAAACCACAAAATTGAAGGAAAAAAATTTTGTTCGGTTCAAACTATAGAGGAAGCTCTTACCTTAAAGATTATGAACTCGGAATTAAGATTGATCGGAAGATGAATAACTTGTGGAGCTTGAAAGCTTGAGGAACTTCAACAATGGTGGAAGAGAGAGATGAGAGAGAGAAGGGGGGGGGGGGGGGGGGGGCAATAGGGGGAGAAGAAAGAGAGAAATGAGGTGTTTAAGAGATAATTATACCATAAAGTAGAAAATATCCAACAAGGTAAGTCATGGGGGTTAGGTGGCGGTTTAGGGGATATTTTTAGTCGTAAATATCTCATTTTACGGGTCTAATAAGACGTTTCTAAATCGATTAATTATTTTCTTAGTCGGTTACATTTTTGACGAAATCTAATTCGACCACTAGATTAGAAATAAATCACTTACTCGGAAAGCATAATTTGTTTTCCAAAATCCGATAAAAACTCGGGACTTCACAGTCCAAATTTCGTCCGAAAAAATAAATAAAACTGATTTTTACTAACTTACTCGTATTGCAAAATAAGTGAATGTAAAGTCAGACGGTTTTTCAATCTGAGTTCTCGAACGAAAATTCTATCGGACGCGAAAACCCTAATACAGTAGTCGTTCAACCGACTTCTGAAATTTATTTTCAGAAACAGATTTCGCTATTAGTCTTAGAATTGAAAATCCTTAACTTAGGCGTGCAAAGTTTTAATTAATAATTAATTTTTATTTTATTTTTAATGACGGAAGAAATATCTGGGGTATTACATCCTACCCCTCTAATAAAAAATTTCGTCCCGAAATTTGCTTATCTTCATCAAACTGTTCAGGGTACTTCTTCCCCATCTTTTCTTCGAGTTCTCACATGGCTTCTTCTTGCCCGTGGTGATTCTATAACACTTTTACTAACTGCACTGACTTGCTTCTTAACTCTCGCACTTTTCGATCCAAGATCGATTGCGGTCTTTCTTCATAACTTATAACTTAAATCGGGAATCAAGAACTATGTCTTGCTGGTGGATCACATGTTTAGAATCGAACACGTACTTTTCAAATGAGATGCACAAAATATACTAAACATTCCATAGACTTGGCGACAAAGCCAATCTATACACATTGGAAAACTATCTTTTCAAAATTATCAAATAATCATATAAATCTTTGTCGAAGCTTATACTTGACATGAAATTAATCATATTATCCTTAGAAGGATAATCATGAGGAAAATCTTGTCCTCATTCTCTAAATTTTAAGTCAGATTGACATACATTGCTTAAGACCTTCGTCACTTCTAGACTTCCTTCACTTTGGTTCGAAACTGACGAAAGAATTCATCTTTCATTTTACTGAGTAAATCTAGTTCGAGATTCCTTCTTTAATCTACTTCATTATGATAAAGCGATTATCTAAACTTCTTTCTATACAAGGCTTTGTAAGACGCAATACTTAACATCATCCGACAACTATTGTTGTAAGCACTTCGATCGACGACAAAGTATTCTCTCAGTTTGCACTTCGGTCTAATACTATCGTTCTCAACATATCTATGAGTATTTGAATCGTTCTCTCGGATTATCCATTCGGTTGGTGGTGAAAAAGTCGTACTAAATTAAGTCTTGGTACCTAATTCCTTCTGCATAGGAATCCTAATTCTCGAAGTGAATTTGGTATCTCTATTAGACGTTACGCTTCCATGATGGACTACTTAATAGTTTCAACAACCCATATGGTTGCCGGTGTAAAGCTTTCACCTGTTGACAAGCCAAACATCGTTCTACAAATGAGGCTATATCTCATTTCAATCCATTCCACCAAAAATTCCTTCTTAAATCTTGATACATCTTCGTACTCCCTGGGTGCGTGGTATATGGTGTATCGTGAACCTCACTCATGATATCGTTTTTCAATTCGTCATTATCAGGGATACAAAGTCTATTCTCAATTACGATCACATTATCTGGTGCTTCGGAATAACCGTCCGGTTTATCCATTCTTATTCTTAGTCGTAGCTTCTCGATCGTCACGTCTTTTTTTTTAGCACTTATAATTCTCTCTTGTAAGTTCGGTGTAACTACTAGTGCTGCTATTTGGTTCGTTTATCGTTTTAGGTGTATGGAGCACTTCTATATTCATTATCTCAAATTCTTGTACAAGTGTTTCTTCCTTGATAGAGAGACACCCTAACTTGGTTGGAATCTTGTGACTCAGCGCATCTGCTACCACATTTGCTTTTCATGGATGATAGTTGATTCCACAATCATAATCCTTTACTAGCTCGAGCCATCTTCTTTGTCTCATGTTCAATTCCTTTTGCTTGAAAAAGTACTTCAAACTCTTGTGGTCCGTAAAAATCTCAACCCTAACACCATAGAGATGGTGTCTCCAAATTTTCAACACATGCACAATGGCTGCAAGTTCTAAGCCATGGGTTGGATACTCAACTTCATGAGGTCGAAGTTGTCGTGAAGCATCAGCTATCATCTTTCCTTCTTGTATCAATTTGCATCTTAATCCGTTCTTTGAAGCATCTATATATACTACGTATTCCTTATTTGCTTCTGGAAGAGCTAAGACTGGTGCGGTGGTCATCTTTTCCTTGAGCGTCTGAAAACTTACCTCGCACTCATCAGTCTATTTGTACTTATTTTCCTTTCTAAGTAGTTGCGTCATAGGCCTAGCAATTGTAGAAAATCCCTCGATGAATCTTCTATAATATCCGGCTAAACCTAAGAAACTCCTAATTTCGTTAGGACTTGTGGGTAATTTCCCATTGCGTACTGCCTCTACCTTGGCAGGATCTACTTTGATACCTTCCGCTGATATTATATGTCCAAGAACATTACTTCATTTGGCCAAAACTCGCACTTATTGAAGTTTGGCATAAAGTTTCTCAGTTCTAAGCGAATCTAACACTATCCATAAGTAATCTTCGTGCTCCTTCTCATTTTCGGAGTAAATGAGAATGTCGTCGGTGAATACTAAGATGAATTTGTCTAAGTATGGGTAAAAATTCTATTCATGAGATCCATGAATATTGCGGGGTCGTTAGTCAATCCAAATGTTATAACTAGGAATTCGTTATGGCCTTTATCTAGTTCGAAAAACAACCTTAGGTATATTTTCGGGTTTGAATTTTCAATTGGTGATTTCTGAATCTTAAGTCTACCTTTGGAAATACGCCTGCGCACTTAAGTTGATCAAAGAGATCTTCTATCCTTGGCAAAGGATACTTATTCTTGAGAGTGATCTTATTCAGCTCTCGATAGTCTATGTATATCCTCATAAAACCATCCTTCTTCCTGACGAACAATTCAGGCGCTCCCCATGGTGAAACGCTCGGTCTAATGAAACCAAGATCTAACAACTCTTGCAGTTGGATCTTAAGCTCTTCTAACTCCTTCGGCTATGCTCTATACAGAATGGCACTTTTAATAGATAATCAACCCATCCCATGGATTTTATCTACGTCGAACATTTCATCACATTCGGATTGTTCGCTATGATCTTTAAAGAATTCTAAGTCAGATTCTCTGTCTGAGCAAAACTAAGGAAGTGACGATAATTTCTCCTAAGGCATGGTTATTCTCATTTCGTGATTAGCGCGTTCTGGTTTTACTTCTATAGTGTAATACCCCAGACTTTTTTTTTACAGTCTTTAAAAATGAAAGTTATTAATAATTATGGCTTTGCACGCCTAAGCTCATGAAATTAAATTCTAAGATTTACGGTGAAATCCGTTTCCGAAAATAATTTCCAGAAATCGGACGAACGACTACTGTATTAGGGTTTTCGCGTCCGTTAAGTTTTTCGCCTGAAAACTCGGAATCAAATTCCGTCAGAATTTACATTCACTTTTTCTTCGAGACGAGTTCACCGGAGAAAGTTAGTTTTTATGATTTTCCGGACAAATTTTGGACTGTGATGTCCCGACTTTTTCTTGGATTTTGAAAAATGAATTAGGTTTTCCGAGTATGTAAATTATTTCCAATCTAACGGACGAATTAGATTTCGTAAATTCCGTAACTAACTAGGAAAATATTTCTCGACTTTTAAAACGGCATTTAAGAGCCGGAAACGAGAATTTTCGTATAAAATTTTCTCGCCAAACGAAACCTAAGAGACGAACAAGACTCGATTTAGGTTAGTAAATGTTAAAATATGCTCGATTGTTTAATGGAAATGAATTATACGATGCATGAGGATGAATATATATTAATTTGAGATTTTTCTAAAAATAAAACGAAAAGTGTAAGAGACGAAGATGTGGTGATAAGTCGAGGCTCGATAACATTTTGATAATATGATTTGCATGTTAGTAATGCTTGATAGATGATAATCGTTGTCGTAAAATTTGAATGAAAACGGAGAATGTAGAATTTTACGTAAGAGACGAACGACGATCGATAATTCGAGAATAGATGATGATATGAGGATATGAATTGCGTATTTATGATTCTTGATAGATGATGAATAATGTTGTAAATTTTGAACGAATTCTAATAACATTTGAAATTTGGTAAGAGACGAAACGTCGAGAATAAATATCGATAGAAAAGTCGATTAATGATTCTATTTGGATATTAATGATTATTAATGATTAAGGAACGAGTTTGTAGTTGACGACATGTTCGTCCGAGCTATGAAAAGATAAGTTGTAGCTATAATCGAGAAGTAGAAACAAGAAGTTAGGAAATTGAACGAGACTTGAAATGGTTTAGTAATTGTTTAGTTTGAACGACGAGGTTTGGATCGTCGTGTTTATAAACGAGAAAGGAAAAGGGGTCTATCACGTATTTTGATACGAGGTGACTGCCTTGGGTCAGTTTTTGTGCGAAAATTAAAAGTGTTTAAGCTTTAATCGAACCTAGAAAACCGTGCATCGATTTTGTCGAGCACTAGGGTTCACTCGGCAGTTTTTGCGACGTCCCACGGAAACTGTGATATCTCCTAGCTCGTTTATCGGAATCAAGATCCGTGAATTGGAGAGTAAACTAGACACCCGTACCTTTCTTTTGGTATAATATTTGACCCCTGTTTCGCAATCTTCTGTTCTGGACAGACTTACTGACCTCGTGCAGTGTATGTTCAAAATGTAGTTTCTTAAGTTGAATTCTTCTCAACTTGAACTCTTTCGATCTTTTTAGTCGTTTCAACTTATCGACTACCTTCTTTCTACCGACCTAAAGTGTCGAGTACAGAACCGAGTGAGCGTCAAACGAGATGCATTCGTATCTCGTTTCTTTTTAACTAAAAGAGTTTAGTTAACGTGCAAATTCCTAAAATGTCTAAAGAACTAAAACTTAATCCGATTCTTTTCGTATTCGTTTATCGTTTGTGACCGAGTTTTAAAGTATGATTTTCATGATGAAGGAGGAAGTTGACACCAAGTTTAGGACGGAAGATTAGAAGACGGAAGCACGTGTCTTTGTTCTGTAATCTATAAGGTGGGCTTTCCTTATATATATGAAATAAAACGAGCAATGCTCGAAAACCTTTCTTTATCGCTTTGATAATCGTGTTTTCAAAGTGATAATCATGGCATGAGCTGTTTTTGTTTTATGTGAGTTCTCTTGTACCTTATGAGTTAATCAAAAGGGGTTAACTAACGATCGGCTGGCTTTCCAGAGTTAGTGCACTTGTAGCCTGTGGTGTATGTGGTATTCTGTTGAGGGGTAGCCAGCCACGGTGAATTATGACTGGTCAAGATTTGAACGTAACATCTATGAAAAATGCTTCGAAGCTACTTTATGAATGAAATGCAAATGTTTAATAGGCACTGGCTCTTTTAAATGAAAACCCCGATGCGCTATAAAATGAGATGCCTGTTTATCTATACTTATGATTATGTTTTCGGCAACGTGCCCACTAAGTACTTTTGTACTTAGCCCTGCATATGTTTTCTAAATGTGCAGGTTGAAACGACGAAGCGGCATTGGTTGAGTTAGAGTTGAATAAGGATTAAGGAAGACTTTGTATATAGTTCACAATTCTGCTGCTAGACTCTAAACTCTTTTTGATGTTGTGTATTTAATCACTGTAGTCTAAGTTCTATAATATAACTTAGAAGATTTTGATGTACTTTCTCGAGTAATCTTTCGAGATTAACTCTTTCTTTCGTTAATAAAGTTTGTTCATAGAAGATAAGATGTTATGTATGTATGTCTATTCATTCATCCTCTTTCTTCCCTGCTTCTTTAATCCAACCCCAGTCGCACCCCGGCTTCTACCGTCCCTCGGGATTTGGGGTTGTGACATATAGTGTCAATAGGCACTAAAATAAACAAATATAAAGCTCTCGTATGAAGCAAAATTATTACAGCGTAATTAGGAGGTTCGTCCAATACCTGCCAAATTTTCCTTGCCCCTAATGCGCGTCTCTTGCCTAATCATGTATGCCCTTGCATTCTGTTGTTGTTGTGTCAGTTTTTGTTGCGGATGTGCTTGAATAGCTTTCAATGGTTGGGGCTGATTATATTGGTTAGCTCCTCCCGATTGCAACCGTTCCGGGCAAAATCTTTTCACGTGCCCCTGTTGTCCGCACTTAAAGCACACGCCAGTGCCTGCTTGACAAATTCCAGAGTGCATTCCATTACACTTAGGGCAGGTAGGAACAACGATTTTTCCTTGGTTATTGTTTGTCTGTTGTCCCTGCCACTGTCCTTGTTGGTTACTCCCCTTCCATCGTCCTAATTGGTTATTCCTTTGCCATTGCCTTGATTGGTTATTCTGATTTGGCTGCTGAAAGCCATGCTGATTTCCACCCTGGTTTCCTCCTTCCCATTTCCTTTTTCCTTTATAGTTGTTGTTATTGCTATTGGAATGGTCTTGAGTTGGAGCATGTGTTAGTGCTGGTACGGGCGCTACAATCTTTTGTTCGTCTAGCACAACCGCCTCCATGTCTAGGGCTCATCCTAGTATGTCTGTGTAGCTCAGTCCTCCATGACTGGCTAGTGCCACTCCTAGTTCGTGTCTAAGTCCTCCACGGAACTTCTTTGCTATCTTCTCGTCGGTATCTACCTACTCAGGTGCATACCTTGATAGTTCACCAAAACTTGCATCGTACTCAGTCACTGTCATTTTCCCTTGCTTAAGATTGTAGAACTCTGCTTCCTTCTTTGCTCGGTAGGTTGTAGGGATGTACTTATCATAAAATACTTCTTTAAACTCTTCCCAAGTAAACTGAGCCAGATGCTCTATCGGAATAACTTTCTGCCTAGCTTCCCACCAGAAATCAACTAGTCCGGTGAGTTGAAATGCAACACACGAAAGGTGCTCCTCATCAGTACATCTGAGAAGTTTAAAGATCCTTTCAATGGCTCTTACCTAGAGCTCAGCATCACTCGGGTTTCCTGATCCATTAAAGATGGGTGGATTTCTTTTGAGGAACAGCTCCTCAATATCACGACGTTGGGGTGGTGGTGGTGTTGGTGAAGGGGTTTCATGGCGTTCTTGTTCCTCTTCCTTTTCACGTTGTCTACGACCTCTTCCAGGTCCTCTTCTGTTTACTACTCTTGGAGGCATTTCGAAACTATCGAAAACAAAAATTCTTATTAGCACTTTTGCTTTAAGCGATCACTCACTTACTAAACCTTTTTCCAACTTTAAACAAGTTCATGGAAAAGAAACACGTAATAACTCCAATACTATTTAGAAACTTTTTGACTTCTCAAGTTAAACAAGAATACTTAACTAAACTTTTCTTCTAATCGTTTTTAGAAGAACTTTCATGAGATTAAAACCCTCTCACGGGGTCATATATATATACGCTGAATGGGTATTGTTTTGCCTCCATTGAGGACTTATTTAAAAACTAGACTACAATTTGTCTGAGTTAGGCCAACTGACTGTCTACATACAGAATGCTCTAACTGGGTGCATTTCCGTACCTACACAAGGTACTAGAATGGAAACTATTCGTAACATATCATATCCGTGGAAGTACTACAAAAAAGAAGTCTACTGATCCGATCTATATACAAAAAAAAATATTTTAAAACTACTAACACTTTCATGACTGACTACTCAAGAAGCTGCAGTCGAGTCCTCGCTGCCTTCTACAATCGAAACCTTCTCAAGATCCCCCATAGGATCCTTCTCTAAGTCTGCTCGAAAGACTAACGCAGGTGTCTTGCAAACCTTAGTCGCAGTGCTGTCCATTGGCACTAGAGGTGGTGGCGGTGGTACTTTTGGAACGGTCCTCTCTAAGTGCAGAACCAAGTCAGCAAAGTTGGTCGCTAAAGTCCGCTTCTTAGGAGAAAACGGGTGCTCATAGTGCGAACTAGGCATGTATGCCTCTGGGGAAGGGACTCCTGACGGTCCTGCCTTAAACTGCCCCCTAACTCCGGTCCAAGACCGAGCTAAGTCTGACGTCGGTCCCATCTCCTCAACAAGTGAGGTTGACTCTGGGAGAAATTTGTTAAGTGGAGCAAGTACAGGTGGTAACTCTAGCAGCTCGGTAAACACCGGGTCCATCTCGAAGAGTAACCTTGGTTCTAGAACACCCGGAATGTAGTTGTAAGGGTAATGGGGTAGTATAGGAACAGATATAATGTGTTGACTCTGTAAATGTCATGCCGGAATTGTTAAGGCAAATCCTACAAAGTCTCATATGGTTCTACGGCGTCTCCCATTAAAATGAGATAGTACCAGGCGGTGTTGTTCTCCCATCCTTGCCATTCATCGGGCAGTTGACCAATAAGGTCCTCCATAGCCTTCCGTTCATCAATAGAATTCTCTAGCCGGGTAATAATGCGAAGCGAAGTCGCTGACAAGCTGTCCTATGTCATGATCTAGGTCGTTCGCGTAAATATGGTACTCATGTATAATCTGCTCTTCTATGGAATGCTCTCTTAAAGGTATTGCCGTCCGAGATCCCACACGTCTAACAACCATCCTAAAAAGTTTTTAAGAAAATACGGATCACTGACTAGTAGGATCATATCACCTATTAAGGAATTTCTTAATTCAAAAATAGAATAATTCCATATTCCATTTTAACATCTTAAATACTTAACGGAATAATCTCATATGCACACTTAATCTCTTATTCACTTAACAAGGATTTAGCTTATCTTAAGCATCTAGCAATTGCTCAAATTGCACAAAAATACTTAATCGATAAACACGTATCGTTCTCACTGATTTGAAAATATTCATGATGCCACATTAAAGTGGAAACCGTATTAATGATAAACTCTTCTCGATACTTGAATCTTGTACTTATCGTATTCTTCGTTCAATTACTAAATGTGAAATAAATTCCAAGAAAACGGAATATAAGTTGGAGAATAACTTTAGAACACAAGTTCTAGTCGTCGTTGGAAATCGAACGATCGTTGGGAATTAGCTAAAATCCGTACTTGATTCTTAATAATTACAACAAATCTCTTTTTGAAGTTCTAATGAGGCGTACTCCAACTGAAAAATGACTTCGTTCATGTTACTTATACGTAAGTAACATTCGTTTATAAAAGGTTCTATCCCTCTTGTTCTAATCGAGTCTTTCAAACAATTTGGAACTAATGCGTCTTATTAGTTCTATGTTCTCAATGAACCGGGAAGAATCTTAGAGCAATAGTCTAAGTTCTCATGCCAACAAAACATCTTAATCAAAGGAATTATAACCCACATAATTTCAAATAACGGTCACAAGTATAACACTCATATCTCAAGTAATTTATACTTGGTACTCAACAAAAGTATATCTCATACTTTAATCAATTCTTACTTTGGCACTATTGTTCACCACACACTTGCGTACTTATTCATAAACTTTCTGTAAGACTAACACACTTCTGATACTTTTCTCTCTCTTCTTCTTTGGTTGAGTCAACGTAGCGGGAGGGTTGAGTTGTTAACTAAACTTTTAAACTTAGTGTTACGACCTAAACTTTACTTGAAAGAAGACTTGGGTGTAAAGCATAAACAAATGCTCTATCGTACTACTGAAAGAAACTTGTATGCAGAGTAGAAACAGATTGCTCTGATACCACTCTGCATACAAGTTTCTTTCAGTAGTACGATAGAGCATTTGTTTATGCTTTACACCCAAGTCTTCTTTCAAGTAAAGTTAGGTCGTAACACTAAGTTTAAAAGTTTAGTTTAACAACTCAACCTCCCGCTACGTTGACTCAAACAAAGAAGAAGAGAGAGAAAAGTATCAGAAGTGTTGTTAGTCTTACAGAAAGTTTATGAATAAGTACGCAAGTGTGTGGTGAACAATAGTGCCAAAGTAAGAATTGATTAAAGTATGAGATATACTTTTGTTGAGTACCAAGTATAAATTACTTGAGATATGAGTGTTATACTTGTGACCGTTATTTGAAATTATGTGGGTTATAATTCCTTTGATTAAGATGTTTTGTTGGCATGAGAACTTAGACTATTGCTCTAAGATTCTTCCCGGTTCATTGAGAACATAGAACTAATAAGACGCATTAGTTCCAAATTGTTTTGAAAGACTCGATTAGAACAAGAGGGATAGAACCTTTATAAACGAATGTTACTTACGTATAAGTAACATGAACGAAGTCATTTTTCAGTTGGAGTACGCCTCATTAGAACTTCAAAAGAGATTTGTTGTAATTATTAAGAATCAAGTACGGATTTTAGCTAATTCCCAACGATCGTCTCGATTTCCAACGACGACTAGAACTTTGTGTCTAAAGTTATTCTCCAACTTATA
>CM055959.1:54976846-55274396 GCA_029490685.1 Schizonepeta tenuifolia | reverse complement strand
GAAGATATACTTGTCGTGCAAATTTATGTCGATGACATCATTTTCGGCTCCAAGTCGGAGGAGCTGTGCAAGAAATTATCCGATCTTATGAAGGAAAAGTTCGAGATGTCAATGATGGGCGAGATGAATTATTTCCTTGGATTACAAGTGAAGCAGTCACCTGAAGGGATTTTCATCAACCAGTCCAAATATACAAAGGAGCTCATCACCAAGTTCAGATTGCAGACAAGTAAGACAACGAAGATCCCTATGAACACGAACTGGAAGATCGAACCAGGAGCTGAGGGAAAGCTCGTTGATGCCAGCCAGTATAGAGGGATCATCGGTTCGCTACTATACCTAACTGCCAGCCGACCAGACATTTCATACGCAGTTGGAGTGTGTGCTCGTTTTCAAGTCCAACCAAGAGAAGCACACATGTTGGCAGCAAAGAATATCATTAAGTATCTGAAAGGAACTGTCAATGTTGGGTTGTGGTACCCAACTGATGATAATATCCAGCTGACAGGATACTCAGATGTCGACCTAGCAGGAGATCGGTTGGACAGGAAGTCTACTTCTGGACACTATCAGTTCATGGGAAGCAAGTTGGTTTCATGGTTTTCCAAGAAACAAGCGTGTGTTGCTACTTCGACAACCGAGTCAGAGTACATGGCTGCCGGAAGCTGTTGCATGCAAGTATTGTGGCTGAAGCAGTAGCTGAGAGATTATGAAGTCTCAACTGGACAGGTTCCCATTCATTGTGATAGCTCGAGTGCCATAGCTATCTCTCTAAACCCTGTTCACCACTCTCGGACTAAGCATATCGACATTCGTCATCACTTCATCCGAGACCATATTGAGAAGAAGGATGTGTCCATGGAGAAGATCCCAACTGAGATTCAGAGAGCTGACATCTTCACCAAACCTCTTCCTGAAGCCCGGTTCAAGATGCTGTGTGATCTTCTAGGACTTTTGGATCCGAGCTAAAAACTCATCTGAGCTAAAAGAGTTATCCGAGATGAAGAGTCATCCGAGCTGAAGAATCGGATATTGAATTAAGGGGGAAGCTCAGATGAAGGAGGAATCTCAGATACGAATTGCCAACTGAAGACATCAAACGTCAGCTGAACAGATGAACTTGAGTCAGCTGATGGTATGCTGCAACAATGGAACAAACGTCAGCTGAACAGACGAACTCAAGTCAGCTGATGGTATGCGGCAACTGAGGAGCACAACTGTGGTATACAGCTGATATCGACATCAGCTGACAGGTATCATTTATGACTGAAGGTGTTATGATAATAAATAAGAATGTTTGAAATAAATTCAAACATTCCTGAACATGTCAGCTAGACTAAACAAGCCATCATATCGCATTTAATGTAAAGTCTGGCTGAACATCTATAGCCTTACTTTATAGTGCGACTGGGCTGACACCCTAAACTATTCACCTTCTCACTCGCACGCGTGGTATATCAGTCAAAATTAACCAACAGTCGCGTAATCTCAGCCGTTAATAGATTCGCACCATTTAACCCCAGCCGTTGATTTTATCCAAGTCAAAGATTATATAATACGGCAAATCAGGAAGTGATCCTTACCTTCTCTTTTTGTGTATATCTTTACTCACTATTCATCATCTCCTCAAATCTTGTTTCGCCATTTCCAGTAAAGTGTTTCGTTCTTTCTTTGCATATATATCCCCTCGAGATGGCGCCCAAGTCAAAAGCTTCTAAGAAGATGGTTTCCTCAGAGCCTGCAACGTTCCAGGAATCGTTCGACATGGTGATGTCGAAGATTCATTTCGAACAGATATTATCCAGAGCGGCTCTCTCCTCGCCTGAGCTCGCTCCAGTCGCCACCATCCTCTCCGACCACCATCTTCTTGACTAGGCTACCCTCTCTCCGGCCCTGTTGCTCAGGAAGCAGATCATACATTTCTACCGGAATCTGCAACGAGTTGCAGAAGACGGGCTCGTCATGATCGTCCCATCCAAGCAACGCCACAGAACCTCCCAAACAGTAGAAGACTCCATTGTGGAGATAAAGGTGTCAAAGGAGCTGAAGAAGCTCATCCCTAAAAACGGTGAAGCCACAGATGTGGTGGGGAACTTTACTGACAAGGAAGCTGATGCCTTCCTTCAAACCATCCTTCTTGTTCCCGAACCATTGAAGGGGAGCATGCAAAGGACAAAGTTGAAGCCGGAGCACCGACTTCTTTTCGATGTAATTTCCAAATGCATCTTCGCATATGGTGGAGCCTTCGGGGACATAAGCCGTCCTAAGCTCAAGCAGCAGAAGGCCCTGGAAAAGCTACACCAGGTCGACTGGTTGGGATATATAGAGAGCCAGCTGCTGATGGAGAAACAGAAAATCTCCGAGATAACAGCTGAGTCTAGAGAACTGCTATTGAGTGTCAAGGGGACACTCAACTTCGGGACAAAGATATCAACCCTCATCCTCCAAGCCACACAGGATCTGCCGCTGACATGGGAAGGAAGTGAGGACACTCCAGTCAGCAAGCTGTTGCTGTTCCCCTCAGCCAAGAAGGCCAGGGATGTTGTAGAAGCTGTCTACACCCCCAAGGGTGCCCCCAAGCCAGCTGTGGAGCCAGCTGCTCGCCGCCCTTCAAGGTCCAAGCCAGCGAAGCGCCAGCTGGAGGAGGTGGCTGAGGAAGAGGAAGAAGAAGAAGAAGAAGAGGAGGAACTCCTCCAGAAGAGGCCAAGGATCAGGATCGTCCAGCCCGCAGCTCGTCCTTCAACCAGTCCAATGGTGACAAAGCCAGCTGAGGAAAAAGAGTCAACCGAATCCAGCCAATCGGTTGACCCAGCTGGGTTTATTCTTCAACCTCGCCAGGAAGACGTGGCTGAGGAGGCAGGTGAAGACGTGGAGGTCCAAGTGGTGGATGCCAGCTCCTCCTCAGATGACTCTTCTTCATCTGAGGAATCCCACGACAGTCGAACTAGAGCTGATGCCAGCCAGGTCAACCCACCTGTGACTGAAGAAACCCTCCAGCCAGCCAACTCTCCATCCAAAGAGGATCCAGTTCTCTTAACTGGTCCTCAGTCAGATATTCCGAGCCTCTCGCTCGATGCCAACGTTGTGACCATTTCTTCGGCCAACGTTGATGAAACCATCGAACCCATAACCTTCGATATCGACCCCCCTCAGATCGATGAAGAAGCCAACCGCCAGGCGATCCTGACTGAATATGAAGGAAGACTCAGCTACTGCTTCCGCAAGTTGATTGGTATGTTCCCCGAGGCAGCATCGATGCCCATTTTCTCTGTTCTCGGGACGGAACTTCTATACCAGTTCAGTGTCATATTCAGCTACTGGTACGTGAAGGAGGAGACCCTCAGGATCCATGGTTGGGACAGGTTAAAGGTCAAAGAGTCCAACCTGAGGGAGTACTTCGACTACCAGAGCCAGGAGGTGGCTTACAACCAAAAGGTGGCTGTGCTCCGACGACGTCTGGACAAAAGCATCCAAGAAGGGACAGACACCAGGGAGCTGTGCAACAACCCTAAAGCTGTTCACTTTCTTGATGACATGCTCGCCAAAAATGCCTCCTGCATGGACGACGTCGACGCAGCTAATGAGGCGGCCAAGAGAGAAGAAAACAAGCTCAAGGCCTACCTCGCCAGCCGATCTGCCATGGTTGTTTCGGAGCCTGCTGCCCAGCCACAACCACAGCTTCTGCCCGGACCCTCCGATCAGCCAGCTCTCTCAACCGACGCCATCTGCGAGCTGATCTCGGAGAGGGTCAACCAGCTGAGGACGGAGATGCTGTCCATGATCCAGCTGGGCAAGGAGGAAGAAGCTGACAGGATGCAGCAGCTGATGGCCGACAATGCCAGCTTGAAGAATCAGCTGGAACTCCTCTCCTCGTCTCTTCAGCACAAGCTTGATGACCTCTCTACTTCTTCCAGCTCGGAGGTCTCAGCTCTAAGAAAGGCCATTCAGAGCCTCAGCTTGGATTTCAACGTGTTCAAGACCGTTGCTGAATCTGACCTCGCAAAGTCCCAGCAGACTCAGGACCAGAAGTGGATGTCTCAGTTCGGCTCCTTCCGAGCTGAGTTCGTCTCTCTCCACAAAGAGGTCTCTGCGACCTTTGCAGCTGTGTAGCGAGCTGAGCAGGAGCGCCAAGACTTGGAGTTGGCCAAGAAGGTAGCTGAGAAGGATGCTGTTGACGAACTGTTTTCCAGAGTTCAACAAGCTGAAGCCAAGTTGAACTCCCTGGATGGCACTGTTGCCACCCTTTTGGATGATGCCAAAAAGGGGGAAGACAAGAAGCTAGCAGCTGTGGATGACAGGGTGCCAGCAGCTGTTGCTGAACGAGGGAAAGCTGTTCTCCAGCAAGCGGAAGGAGCTGAGCAAGGAGAAGGAGTGCCAGCTGAAGCTGAAGCTGAAGGATCGCAGCCCGAACTGGAAGTCTCCCACGACCTCGTAGCCGAGCTCACGGCCGAGCTCGATGCAGAACTTGACGGGATATCTGTTGAAGACTGCATTGAAGCTGCCAAAGCTATGGGGAAGTCAAAGGAGAAGTACTTGAATCCCTCTTGGATCAAGAAGTTCGCTGCCGATCAGGCCAAAAAGGTAGCCAAGTTCGAGAAAGAACTGGCCAAGGTGGAAAAGAGAGTCGATAGGAATAAAGCCAGCCGGAGTGTGCGAAGAATCAACAAGCACCAGATGAAGGCTGAGGCTAGGAAGTCGACGCACCAACTGCAGAAGGACGCTCCGCTCCCGTCTCGATACCCACATGTTGACAAGTGGATGAATGCGGAGTGGAACGATGACTGGGAACAGTTCAAGCATGAGTTCGTCAATGACTTCTATTACAGGAAAGTCTACTAGACTGAAGACCCAAGGCAAGCCTTCAAGGAAGCCCTGTGGGAACTCAGAACTGGAGACCCTGGAATGTTTAGTCAATTCAAGCGAGCTATGCTGAATGCTCAGCTTGATCCCAACTCTGTTCCAGTTCCGAAGATGTGCATGTACCGCCCTCCGATGATCAAAGGCACGAACACGCCAAATAGAAATACGATCATGGCTGAGGCGAGGCAAGTCTGCAAGGAACACGGTGTCAACACTGGGATCGAGTCGGAAGCGAAGAAGGAGATCTTCAACCGTATCTTCAGCAAGTACGGTCAACAGTATTTCTGAGCCGTCAAAGTTTTTGAGCTGATAATGTTTTTGGATGTTGTAGTTTTTGAAGCAACTGTTGCATCTTTATCTATTTTGTGCTTAACCTTGTAACCTTCAGTTGTAACAAAAACTTCAAATTATATAATACGATTCACCTTGATGAACAATTCCTCATTGTCCAAGCTCTGAATCACAAAGTCTTTCAATTTCATGTTATAACTGTCCTAACCCTTTGATGTTTTATCTTATAGACTGTCTAGAATTTCAGCTGAGATTTTAGGTCAGTTAGAGAGGATTAGATCAATAGTAGTTTAAAGTTGTAAGTGGTTTTGGCATCTTCAAAAAGGGGGAAATTGTTGGGAAATTTATTAGTATAAGTTTTTGATGAATTCCAAAACCGGCTGACCCCAACCGAGTAGATGTTGCCAGAACCTAATGTTAGAATTTAGGCTCGCTGTTTGAGCAAAGTTAAGATTTTATCTTTACAGGTCTCCAGCTGAAGATGGCAACAAGACGTCACTCAGACAGAACATCAGTTGTGAAGAAAGACAACTGAGAGTTCATTCGTTCAGATGCAAACAAGGGGAAGTCTTCAGAACATCAGTTGAGAAGGAAACCAAATGAACGTTCATCAGATGAGAAATAGTTAAAAGGAAGAGAACATCAGATGAAAAGGAAAGTCATCTGAGGGTTCAAACCCAACTGAGTAAAGAAGTGGAAGACAACTGAGTGTTCAGTTTCAGAACCTCAGTTATAGAATCCGAACAAGAAGTTCAACTGTTTGAAGTTCAAAGTCAGCTGAGAGCTCGACAGATCGGAACATCAGCTGAATATCACTCAGATGAAGGTCAAGACTTTCAACCGACAAACTGAAGTTGACTGTCAAAGATTTGAATTTCAAAAGGAAGTCACATGAGGGTTTGACCGTTCAGTCACTACCCCATCTGGCCCAACACAAGGCTGTCTCAGATGGAAAGCAGAAGAGTACAGATGCCATATCAAGAAAGTCTGCAGAGATGAGAGACAAGCCATCGCTATCAACCGATCAGAGATCAACTGCTCCTCCTACGGCTAGTTGATTCTCTCCGCCTATAAATAGAGGCATTCTCTCATTCGAGAAACATACAGACGACGAAAATTCAAGAGCTTTCTCGAGAGAAATCAAAGCAAAAAGCAAATCTGCAAAATCATCATCTAAGAGCATCAACAACTGAGAGTTCCAATTTGAGAGAACATTAGTAGCTGAGGGTTCCTAGAGATCGAAACTGTTTTTGATCTTAGGTTGAGTGTTTATTCGTTCAAACCTTAGATCCAGCTCTCATTTGTGATCGAGCTGTAGTTGGAAAAAACCACCCACTCTCACACCCTAAAAAGTGTTAGTTAGGACCCTACTCTTCCTGCAACTGAGTAGATAGGTTGTTAAGTGCCCGCAAACTTAGCATAGGTTGTTAAGAACCCGTAATCTTAACTGTAAGGTCGATAAGTACCCGCAAACTTATCCTTAACGGTTGCTCAGCCCGCGTAAGCTGAGTGGTTCTGTCCAGAAGAACTTGGACTGAGGTGTGTGGACTCACATCTCCCCGTGGACGTAGGAGTTCTCTCTGAACCACGTAAATCTTGTGTGTCGTGTTTATTTGTGTTCAGTCATTATTTGCATATCTCAATTGACAAACTAACCGCATACAATCTGCATACTTTCACATCAACAGTTTTGGTTTTGACCAACCGTGCATAAAAGCGTGAGTTTGATTTTACGAGTTCATTTTCCACCACATTCCGCACTGTCTCACTCTTCCAGCTGAGGTTGCTTACTCAGCTGTGAGATTCCAACTGAGTTCGTTTTACTCAGTTGAAGTATTTTTTAAGAGTTAAATTTTAAAATCCTAACCGGTGTATTCCCCCCCCCCCCATACACCAGTGACTCGTTTCGGGACCATCATAAAACATTTTTCTTCTCGAAGTTTGAATGAAGAGAACTCCGCTAAAATAAAACGAAGCGACACGAAGCAATGTCGTTCACGTTACCTATACGTAAGGAATATTCGTTTATTTCCGTTGTCTTTGATTCTCTTTATTTTATCCTCTTCGTCTCGATCATATCTTTCTTGGCCTGAAGCCAACGTTTCTCGTACGTTTACTCGTTTCTTTCGTTCACTTGACACCAAGTTAATTCATCCCATCATTATTCATCTCATTTCCTCAAAGGAAATTATTACCGGCTCGTAAGTGTAAAAACAAGATTCAACTTTGCTGAGTCTTGCTCATGTCACTATATGCACGTGACATTCGCCTGAAGGAGTCGTTCTCGTTTCACGATCTCCTTTCGAAATCATTTGATAAAACGTTTCTTAAAACGTCTAAGTTCTCGAGGGTTCAGAAAAAGACCTTAGATTTCAAGTCTACGTTCTCATTGAACCGGGAAAAATCCCTAGAATCATTCTAGATTCTCGTGCCAAGGTATCTTTAAAAATAATAGAAATTATTGCGCAGATAATTTCACGTAAGATAGTACTCGTACTTTCACATAATCACATAACAAGAAAAGTATAAATATATACTTGCAAAAAAAATTCTTATTCTTGGCACGTAAATTTCATTCTCATTTTCATTTTCATTCTCGTTGAATACTCATTCAAAAATTTCATTTAAAAGAAATTACATTATTGAAATTATTTCCTTTCTTTCTTTTCTCGTTGAGTCGACGTAGCGGGAGGTTGAGTTGTCATCTATACTCTAATCCTTAATGTCATAACTCTAGCTCTTAACTTTCCTTGGAAGAAGACTCTGATCTAGAGCATATACGGGTACTCTATCTCGTGACTCGAAAGAAAGACTCGTATACAGAGCAGAAACGATTACTCTTATACCACTCTGTGGTATCACTAAAAGAATGACTCATACTAGAAGAATGACTCATAACCAGAGCAGGAAACGAACACTGCTCTGATACCACTCTGTCACAGCCCCAAATCCCGAGGGACGGCAGAAGCCGGGGAGCGACTGGGGTTGGATTAAAGAAGCGGGGAAGAAGGGGACTGACTGAATAAACATACATACATGACTACATAATTTCTATGAACAAGACCATGATTATAATATATATAAGAAAAGAGTTGATCTCGGAAGATCACTCAACAAAGTATTCAAAAAGAAATCTAAGTTATCAACAGAACTTAGACTTCAGTGATATAATTACATAACATCAAAAGTATTCAAAGTTTAGCAGCGGAAAAGTGAGACATAAAACAAGTCTTCTCCTAAAGACAACTTCAACTCATAACTCAACCCTCCTCCGCACTCGTCGCTTCAACCTGCACATTTAGAAACATATGCAGGGCTAAGTACGATAGTACTTAGTGGGCACGTTACCGAAAACATAATCATAAGTATTGAAAATAAGGCATCTCATTTTATAGCGCAACGAGGTTTTCATTTAAAAGAGCCCGTGCCTATTAAACGTTTTTATCTCATTCAAAAAGTAGTAGCTCTGCAGAGCATTTTCTCATAGATGTTACGTTCAAATCTTGACCAGTCATTATCATCGTGGCTGGTTACCCCTCAACAAGATATAACATACACCACAGGCTACAGTGCACTAACTCTGGAAAGCACCTAATTGACTAACTCAGAGCCGATCGTTAAGTAGTTAACACCTAAATGGTTAACATACAATTCTGGAAAACACGACGGCTAACTCAGATAGTACAAGAGAACTCACAGAAAACACAAAATAGTTCATGCTTGATATCACTTTGAAAACATAGTTATCAAAGCTCATAAAGAATTACTTTCGAGTTATGGAAAAACCCACATTTTATTTGTTATAGATAAAAGCCCACCTCGTACATGAAATATAAACGAGCTTCCCGTCTTTAGTCTTCCGTCCTTTTCTTGTACTGACTTCCTCCTTCATCATACATGAAATATAACCTTGATGAGTCGTTGAGACGACAAAAGAAAAGGGAAATCGAAAACAAGTTCGATTTAGTCTTTTACGTTCAAACTTTTAGGCATTTGCACGCTTAACTAATTTCTTTTATTTAATCGGAAACGAGATACGATCATATCTCGTTTTAACACTCAAACTCTGTACTTGACTCTTAGGTCAGTAAAATAAATAGTCGTTAACTCATTACGACTTAAAAGATCGAAAGAAACTAAGTTGAGAAGAAAACAACTTAGGAAACTAAGTTCTGAAATTTCACTGCGTAATGCAGTAGTTCTGGAGACTGCCCAGAACAAAGTATCTGGAAACAGGGGAAGAGCCCTGTACCGTTAGAAAGCCATGGAAGTCTAGTTTACGCTCCAATTTACGGATCTCAAATCCGATAAACGAGCTAAGAGATATTATAATTTCTGGAAAGGGTCGCAAAACTGCCGAGGTTAACCCTAATTGTTCGATAGAATCGACGTATGACTTCCTAGGTTCGTTCTAAGTTATCGAACCTATATTCTCACGAAAATATCCCATCAAGGCAATTAACACGTACTCTCGTACGTGAAGAACTCCTTTCTAAAACTCGTCTATAACCACGACAATCAAAACCTCGTCGTTTCAACTAAACACTTACTAAACCTAACAAGTTATCATTTCTCGTCCTAACTTCTCGATTATAACATAAACTCAATATTTTAAAGCTCGGATTAACACGGCATCAACTACAATTTCATTCCCTCAACATTAATGATCATTAATATCCAATTATCATTCCTACTCGACTTTCCTATCATTAATTACGTACATTTGTTCGTCTCTTACGAAATTTCCAAGGATAACGGAATTCATTCATTTTCCACAACATTATTCATCAACTATCAAGAATAATAAATATGCAAATCATATCCTCATATCATTATTTATTCTCGACTTATCGATAATTGTTCGTCTCTTACGTAAAATTTTACTTTCTCCGTTTTTATTCAAATTTTACGACAACGATTATTATCTAACGAGCATTCCTAACATGCAATTCATATTATCAAAACATTATCGAGCCTCGACTTATCAATACATCTTCGTCTCTTACACTTTTCGTTTTAATTTTAGAAAAATCTCAAATTAATATATATTCATCCTCATGCATCGTATAACTCATTTCCATTAAACAATCGAGCATATCTAAACATTTACTAACCTAAATCGAGCCTTGTTCGTCTCTTAGGTTTTGGATTTTATTTTTAGAAAATTCTAAAACAATTCATACTATCAATTAACGTCATAAGCAACACTAATCTATCATCAATTCGACGAAGAAATCGAACACAAATGAAACCCCTAAAATCTGAAATTTTCGCTATTAAATAGGGCTTAGGGTTCTTGATTTTTCCTTCATGATTCGATCCGTAGAACTCGATTCTAAGCATCATAGAACATGTATCGATCAAGAATTCACATACTAAACCATTCTCTAATTTTCGAAAAAAATGAAAGTGAGGGGAAAGAAGATTTGTTCGGATTAAACTAGAGACGAAGTTCTTACCTTTCGATATATGAAATCGGATTGGAATTTAATCGGTAGATGCAAGAGTTGTGGATCTTGGAAGAGCTTGAGTGTGGTGCTTCAATGGAGGAATTTTGGAGAAGAATGAGAGAGAAATAAGGGTGAGGGGTAGCAGTAAAGATGATGAAGGGAGAGAGGTGATGAGTCACCTTGGTGACTCATAAAGTAGGCAACAAAATATCCTACAACATAGTGAGTCGTTAGGGTCATGTTTGGCGACGAAATTTTATACGAAAAATCTCGATTCTGGCTCTTAAACGCCGTTTTAAAAGTCGAGAAATACTTTTCTAGTTAGCTACGGAATTGACGAATCTAATTGGTCCGTTAGATTGGAAATAATTAACGTACTCGGAAAACCTAAATCGTTTTTTCAAAATCCGAGAAAAAGTTGGGACATCACAGTCCAAAATTCGTCTGGCTCACAAAAATTAACTTTCTCCGATGAACCCGTCTCGAAGAAAAAGTGAATGTAAATTCGAACGGAATTCGATTCCGAGTTTCCGGGCGAAAACTTAACGGACGCGAAAAACCCTAATACAATAGTCGTTCGTCCGATTTTTGGAATTTATTTTCGGAAACGGATTTCACCGTAAATCTTAGAATTTAATTTCATGATCTTAGGCGTGCAAAGCCATTTTTATTATTAACTTTAAATTTTTAAGTAAGTACAAAATTTTTGGGGTATTACAACTTGTGCATGCTAAAAACATTTTCTTTTAAATAGACTACGCAGTCAAAACATAATATATACTCAATAGTACGCATCATCTGTCACAAGTTCTCTCACTATGCCGAGAAGTAGACCTCCTTCTCGAACACTGTGATCGGCCTAACCGAAGCAAGGCTCAGAGTCACCTCAACAATTAACATACCACACGTGGGTTTCCTGGTGTAATACCCCGAACTTCTATAACATTAGTGAGCGTAATAATTAACCGAGTAAGTTTAAATGACGAGATTCGAGGAATAAAATTTTTCTAAATAAATGGAAATGAGTAAAATGACTAAAATGCCCTTATGTGTTTTACGTGAGATTATCTGTGCTATTTCTTGAAATGATAATGTGATGTATTTATTGAGTTTGCTTATATAAGAATGAGTATGAGTACGATTTTCAGAAAAACTTCGAAGATTTTTGAGGAAGTGAATAATGTTGAGAAATTGCTATGCGCCGAAGAACTTAGAATAGATTTTAATTAAAATCTTTGAACCTAGAACTAATTCTAATATCATTGAGATAAGAAAGAATCTTGCCCGAGATAATTTGAGAAGAGTTGCGAGGATTTAATCTTTAAAGGATTAATAAGCCGACTAAATTCTTTTAAGACCTAAAAACTAGATGATCAGAATCGTTAATCTTTTTAATGAGATGTGAATTAGGTTTGAGATGTTTTAGTGTCGGAAACGAGACGAAGAGAGATTAGACCTGTTTATAGCAAAAATGGAATAATACGGATCATTTTATCCAGAAAACCTTTACGACCGAGTAATTAATACCCGTAATGAAACAACGAGACAAGTGTCGCTCATCTCTCTCCCCTCTCCACCGCCACCTCCCACTATCTCTCTCCCTAATCTCTCTCTCTCCACACCTATCTACAAGACTATAAATAGAGTTCATTATGATTATTCATTAATCAAATCTTAGTAAATTGTGCAACCAAGATTGCATACAAAAACCATCCCATCAATCCTTTATCAAACCAATATCCAACACCAAACATCATTATGTTTATTCCATGTATTGGGAAAATAAGAAATCAAGTGCATGCATCTATCACTCTCTCTCGATATCTCTCTCCATACAAAAAGAAGAAATTTCATTTCATTGATCTAACACTGTCTAAACTCTCCATCCAACACCAAAGAAAGAAAAAAATCTCTCCCTACTCTCTCCCTCTTGGCAACACACACACGCTTGAGTTTCTTCCATGCAAGCTTAGCATCCAAGCTCAAAATCCATGGAGATTAAGTGAAGATCATCATCCTTCATCTAGTTCATCTATACCTTCAAGAAAAAGATATAAATTCATCAAGTTCTTGAGTATTAAAATTCAATAATCATCCTTATTTTTCCTTGTATTTTTGGCTATGAAGCCCAAGATGGATGATTAATTATTCTTTATATTTTTCTTGAGGATTCAAGAGGAGTTCTTCCATGAATCCAAGCTAGAGTTTGAAGCCCTAATCCCCCTTCATTTCGATCCCAAGAAGCCAAGAAGAGGAGATCAAATTTTAATTTTCAAAGTATGATAATTCATTTGATTTATTGTATATATGTATCTCTCTAAGCCCTAAAAGAAAGAAAACATGCATACATGGTATTTACTTTATGTTTAGGCAAACTTAGGTTATCGATGTGAAGATTGAGTGAGGAAAAATCGTTAGAAGAACTGAACACTAGGATTTAATCGATGAATTAAGAGAAGAAAAAGAAATTAAAAACCCTAAAATTTTGCTAATATCGAAAATTATAGAGAAAAATAGGAAAATGTGAATTTCTTGAGTTATTGTTATTTTGATGCTTGATTTATGATTTTTATCATGTTGAGAATGGAATTATATGCTTGAAAAATTGAAAAACCAATTGCCCTAAAAAGTGTATGAATGCCGTGAGTTTTGGGTGAAAAAGAAGAATTTATTTTGTTGATTTTGTTGATGATTTAAGTGATGTTTTGATCATGAAATTATTATATGATATGTTGATTTAATCTTGTATGTTGTTAAGTATAAGAAAAACAAATTGCATGTGAAGTTTTTAAAGAAAATAATTATTGATGATTTAGAAGATTTGATGACTTTGATGATATAACGTGTGTTAAAGTGTTAGTTTGAATCATAAATGAAGATAGGAATTTTTGTGATAAAAGATTTAAGTTTTAAAAGCTTTAAAAAAATGTTAAGAGTTGAAAAATACATAGAAAGATATATCTAGTAAGTGTTCTTGAAATAAACTTGAAGATTTGAATTTTTAATAAATTAAATCAAAAAGAAATTTTGTAATTAAATTAATAAGATAACCTAGTTTTTATAAAAAAAAAAAACTAATTGAAGAATAAAGGAAAATGTTAATTAAGAAATTGGTCTTAAGTTAAAGACAAAGAAGAAAAGAAAATTATTAATTAAATAAATTGTCACAGCCCCAAATCCCGAGGGACGGCAGAAGCCGGGGTGCGACTGGGATTGGATTAAAGAAGCGGGGAAGAAGGGGACTCACTAAATAAACATACATAAAAGACATCATACATTCAATGAACAAGACTTTACTATTAAAAAGGAAGAGTTAATCACGAAGGATTACTCGACAAAAAGTACTCGAAAGCATCTAAGTTAAAGATTACAGACTTAAACTACAGTGATTCACCAAATGTACATAACACCAAAAGGTCTAGAGTTTTGCAGCGGAAAGTAGATCATAAGCTAAAGCTTCCTAACAACTCGACTCAACTTCAACCACCGCCGCTCTCGTCGCTTCAACCTGCACATTTAGAAAACATATGCAGGGCTAAGTACAAAAGTACTTAGTGGGCACGTTGCCGAAATATAGTCATAAATATAGATAATCTGGCATTTCAAAATTTGTAGCACATCGGAGTTTTGTTAAAAATAGTCCGTGTCTACTAAAATATTTTCTGACTCATTTAAATAATTTGGCTTGATCAAGCACTTTTCACAGATGTTACGTTCAAATCTTGACCAATTCTTATTCACCGTAGCTGGTTACTCCTCAAAAGGATACCACATACACCACAGGCTACAAAGTGCACAAACCTATGTCATAAATTCTATACCATATAGCTAACTCAAACCTATACCATATAGCTAACTCAAAGCCGATCGATAGTTAACATTCCTAGCGGTTAACTCATAAATTCTGGAAAACACGAATGTTAACTCAGATAGGTACAAGAGAACTCACATAAAACATAAAACAGTTCATGCCATATTATCACTTTGAAAACACGGATATCAAAGCGATAAAGAAAGGTTTTCGAGCATTGCTCGTTTTGTTTCATATATAAAAGCCCACCTCGATGATACAGAACTATTAAACAGGTTTCTGTTCTTCTGTTCTTCCGTCCTTTCCTTAGTGCTGGCTTCCTCCTTCATCGTAAAAGATATTGAATATGGAAATTCGAATTAGGTTTTAGTCGTTTAGTTTCTTTAGGCATTTGCACGCTACTAGTTTCTTTTTAGTTTAAACGGGAACAAGACTTGAACAAATCTCGTTTAGAACTCGAAGGGTTTCATACTCGACTCTTAGGTCAGTAGATAGGATAGTCGTTAACTTGTTACGACTTAAACGCTCGAAAGGAAACTAAGTTGCGAAGAAGACAACTCAGGAATTCAAGTTCTGAAAAATTCACTGCGCAATGCAGTAGTTCTGGGGACTACCCAGAACAGAGAAATTGGAAACAGGAGATGAGCCCTGTACCGTTAGAAAGCTTGGGAAGTCTAGATTACTCTCCAATTTACGGATCTCAAATCCGATAAACGAGCTAAAAGATATTACAGTTTCCGGGAAGGGTCGCAAAACTGCCGTGGCTAACCCTAGTTGCTCGATAGAATCAACATGTGACTTCCTAGGCTCGTTCTATGTTATCGAATCTACATTTTAACGATTTTAGCACTTCAAGGCAGTCAACACGTACTCCCGTACGTGAAGAACTCCTTTCCGTTGTTCGTCTATTAGCACGACGTTCTAAACATCGGCTTTCAAACTAACAAGTACTATACCAAAACAAGTTAACAATTCTCGTTTCTAGTTCTCGATTATAACTACAACTCATTATATAATAATCTGAATGCTCATGTCGTCAACTACAAAGTCGTTCCTTAGTCCATAATAAGCAATATTATCTAGTTAGAATCCTTACTCGACTTCTCGATTATTATTTACGTCCACTTGTTCGTCTCTTACAAGATTTCAAAAGTTATCGGAATTCGTTCATTTTCTACGACATTAATCATCATCTAACGAGATTCATTATTATATACATCATCACCTCATATCATTACTTAACTCAACTTAATTCGAGTTCTTAGTCTCTTATAATTTCATTAATAATTTTAGAAAATTCTCATTTAATTTCTATCATCAACTATTATCATAAGAAGCATTAATTCATCATTATATCATCAACTAAAACAAGCTATATGAAAACCCCCAATTCCTCATAAACATCGGTATTGACATAGATTAGGGGAAATTGGTTTTCTTCTTCAATTAACATCATTAATCCATTTATCCAACTACTACACATCAATCTAGCCAATTTCAAGTCTCATTACATCATTAATTTGAAAACCCCCAACTCAAACCCTATGCCTAAAACTCGGTCCTCTTCTAGTTCATAGGGGTTTTGATTTCTCTTTGTTTTAATCATCAATTGAACATCTCCTAAGCATAATTATCCAACTAAATGAAGAATCCAATCATCCTACATGGAACCCCTAATTTTCGGTATTAGTTAGGTTTTAGGGTTCTTTGTTTTCTTCAAATTTTAATCATATTAATCACTTACTAATACCTCCTATGTCATGAATTAAAAGATTAAAACATCTACTACATCATCCAAATTTTCGATCCAACTTGAGAAAATAAAAGAAATGAAATCCATTCGGATAGAAATGTAGAGGAGATGAATACCTTGAAGTTTAATAAAGGAAGTTAGAAGATTGATGGAGGATGATGAACTTGTGAAGGTTTCTTGCTCCAAGAACTTGAGGTTTCTTCAATGGTGGAGAGAAATGGAAGAGAGATATATGTATGTGTGTGTAGCCATGTGTGTTGAGGGAGAGAGTGAGGAAGATGACTTAATTTGTATGATATATAATTACTACTACAATAGGTGTAAAGTGTTAGAAATAAAAGGACACTAGTCATAAGGTTAATACATTATAAAAATGAAATATCAAGCTAGAGAGAGAGGGTGAGGTCGGCTAAGAGGGGAAGAAAAGGAGAAAAATACGCATTTTTCCGGCACGATACGACGTTACGGAAATCGAAAGACGAAAAACATATCTCGGCACATTATCGTCAAATTCCGATTCTACCATAAATTCCGACATATTTAACTTAATCGGAAAGTAATATTTAAAAACTGATTTCCGACAAAAACTCGGGACGTCACAGTCCAAGTTCGTCCGGAAAATCATAAAAACGAACTTTCTCGGGCGAGTTCGTATCGCGATTTCGTGAATGTAAAAATCAGACGGTTTTCCGATCTGAGTTCCAGAACTAAAAAGTTTTTGTATGCGATAACTCTAAATACAGTAGTCATCTAACTGACTTCCGTAATTTATTTTCGAAAACGGATTTCACCATTGGTTTTAGAATTTAGAATCGTAAACTTAGGCGTGCAAAGCCATTTTTATTAATAACTTTAAATTTTTAAGACTGTACGGAAATTCTGGGGTATTACATAAATACGAGTCGAGTAAATCGGGTTAAAAAGAATAAAATTATAAGGAAATGGAAAGAAGATTTAATCGAGTCAATAAAAAGATGTTAGATGAGTTAAGTACTCGTATAATTTAATCAAGAAAATAATAGAATAAAATTCGAGTAATAATTTTGAAAGAAATTAATTAAAGTTAATTAATTAAGTTATTTTTTTTCAAACCATGCAGATTGAGAATAAACCGAGGAGAATTGACGAGATAATAATTAAAAAAATAATAGTTGAATTAAGAAATGAGAATCGAGTTAGAAATGGAAAGGAAATTCCTATTTCATAAGAGATTAATAAAAATTAAAGAGAAATTTTATTAATTCAGTAAAAGTTATGATATGTTTCATAAGATAACGAATTTGGAAAAGCGTTGTTTATAACCCAAGAAAAGATAAATTATATTGTTTGAGTTTTATAAAAAGGAATTCTTATTTGAGTTAAGTTCTAATATATAATTGAATAAATGTTAATGTGTCTTGAAATGTGTTTGATTCATTTGGATTTGTTATGCAATTGAATTAAATGTTTGAGTGAATGATATTATCTGTGACGTGAAGATTTACTGAGTTTAATTGTATGCAAATAATTGAATTACTGAGTATTTAATTAAATCGAGAATTGATTAAGTCTTTAAAAGAAAGCTCGAGTAATGGAATGTAGATAGACGACATTTCATAATTAAAGCGTGAAGTGCTAAGACATTGGTAAGTAATATTAACTAATCATCGAGTAGAGTTAATGGTTTAAAAACAAGAATGCGAGATCCTTTAGAAAAGATAAAGCGTAGAGAGAAACGACTCAAGTAGAAGTCCTTTAGTCGAGACCAACACCTTTTATCCGTCCTTGCGTCGTATCTCATTTTTCTTATTGATGTCGATCTGTGAAAGATCAAGCCGGACGGAACGATAAGCGAGGACAACCTAAAATCGCTTAGCTAGAATCTTCGGAAGTCAGGTGGGCTTTTCTGAACCAAAACTAGCGATGAAAGTTATTATGCTATTGAATATTATATGATTTTAAATGCAATTGACTTGCCGTTTTTATTGAGTTTGGTATGTGTTATCATCTGTTTGCTTGAGACTGTTATTATCCTGTGAAAGGCAGGAAACCCATGTGTGGTATGTTGAATATTGAGGTGACTGTGAGCCTTGCTTCGGCTAGGCCGGTCATAGTGTTGAGAAGGAGGCCTACTTCTCGGCACAGTGAATGAATTTATGACAGATGATGCATACTATTGATATATGTTATATTTTGACTGCGCAGTCTATTTAAAAGAAAATGTTTTAACATGCACAAACTGTTTTAAGTTACTTAAGTACTTGTGATGTTTCGGCAAGGCAAGTTCAATTGATATAGCTTTTTAAAGAGCATCTTTCTTCCAAATGTTTTCGGCATATGTTCACTGAGTACGAAGTACTCAGCCCTGCGTGTATTTCTAAACGTGCAGGTTGACAGGATGGTGATGGCATGGATACTTGGTTGTGTGGTGTTTTTGGTTGAGTCGAGTCGGATGTCGGACTGGCATTTGCACGTCTTCATACGTGTGAATGTTGGGATTTGAGTCAAATTTCCGCTGCAACTCTTTGAAACGATGTCTGTTGATATATATATACTTTGATACTTGTTGTTTTTTATTCCGAGCGATGTGCTCGATGGTTTTTAAATGCTTGTTGAATTCTTAATCTCTTTGACTTGAAACAGTTATCGTACCCCTGTTGATATCTGATTTTGAAATGCTCGGTTATTGCTTCATTATGTCCTTGAAAGCCTTATTCGAATGCATTGCTTTTCATTAATATTTCCCCGAGCATGTTCCATGTATTTGAGTTGATTGTTAGATGGTTAAGTTGTATTGTTGTTCGTAAGTCGCACCGGGTGAGTCGGGGTGTGACAGGTTGGTATCAGTGCAAGACTTTGATTGCTCTGAAGTCTGATATTCTTTGATGAGTCGAGTCTAGATTTAATTCCTAGACTTATTTGAGTCAGTAAACCACACCAAGCTATCCTCCATCTCATCCGGCAGCCAGGTATGTCTTATTTTCTAAAAGTTTTTCAAGTTAAAGTGATGTTTCAATTATCAAGTATTGAGAGTTTCTTTTGAGTTATTTATGAGTTATGATGTTTAGAGATGAAAGCTATTAAGTTGATTAATAACTAGATTGCTTTAGAATGTCCTCCCCAATGCGTGTTCGTGTGGAAAAATCAGAAAGGATGAAACGCGTGTGCAAATGGTTACGTGATTTGGAATTGCCCGAATCCATGAACGAAAATCTCCCTTTGGAATGCAAAAATGAGTATGTGGTGGAAATTCTAGTATGCTCAATTAATTGTTTAAGTGTGTTTATGCGTTTAACAATTTGTATAGGATGGACGATAACGACTGGATGCAGGAGTACTTGCACGTGAGAAAGATGAGTACCGAGTCACTAGCTGAATTTCTAGCGCGTTATCATACGATATGGGGAAAAGTCCAGTATATGGACATAGGACCGCTCGAAGGCATGACGCATCTAATCCAAGCTCTACCTCAGGAATTGAAAGATTGGGCAGCATGCCTTGTTCCTCGATTTTTAGGTTATCGCTACTTCGACCGAACCTTGTACGACGATGTGAATGCGTTTATCTCCACAATATTAGCCCGTTTCATGACCTATGGTGCTCCTCCGCCAGAACCGTATCAAGATGACTCTCCAAACTTGCTAAATGAAGTTGTCCGTGCTCCTCCACCAATTCCTCAAGATGACCCTATTTTCCTCCAAATTAATTCGCCGCCACAAACTGTGCTTGAACCTCGAAATCCCCACTCAGATTATTCATTTGTAAGTGGTGTGCTTTCAATTCAATCTTTTGATCCCTTTGCTTTGTCTAACTTACCAACATTGCAGCCGAGCGGATGCAATGGAAATCTGTCATCAAATGAAGATCAATTTGCCACTTATATGCATCGTCAACAAGTAAATTTTTCAAGTCATCCCGAAGCGAAATCTTCTAGGCCAGCCCATTCAAGCAACAACAATGAGAATGAAAATGAGCTAACTGATGCAGCAACAGTAGGAAAATGATATCTTCAAGTCTTACCCAGCATATGTCTTTCCTGCCCCTTTTGCTTGTGCATCTACCTCCCTAGCAAGGCCAGAAGATGAGCACAACTCTCAATTCGGTACCTCAACTGATGTAGCTCCTTACCTTCGTCAAGAAGAAAATCCTAACACCCCGCCATGGGTTGAATCTGAGCTAGCCGCACTGAACTACACTTTGGAAGACTGTGAAGAAGCTTTGAGGGAAGCTGAGCGCGAGTGTTTCGCCATTGAAGATGACAACGTCGATGAAGAAGGCCAGTTTGTAGACCACATGCTTGAGGAAGAGGAAGAAGAGGAAGAAGACCCTGAGGAAGAGGAAGATCCCATAGAGCACTTTGAAGTAGACTCCGACGCGGAGCAATATGATGATAATGGGCCAAGCGAAGATGATTCCTGCATGTAGAAGTGATTCAAGGAAGCCGTGGAAATTTAAATATATTATCGTGTGTGTTTGAGAGACGAACTCTTTTTAATTTGTCAGCAGTAATGTAATTTATAGTTTAAGAACTCGCTTAATTCGATTTGGATAAAGGGAAATTTTCAAGTTAATCCCTATTGTTTATAAGTCCTTAAAAGAGGCCGCCGTCGGGCGATATATAAAAATAAGCCATTAGGCTATTGAAAAAAAAATTTGAGTTTCCTGAGTTATTAATTTGAATTGAGTATGTGAATATGAAAGTGATGATGTTTTATTTTATGATTGTGATTGATTGCTTGAGAACGATGATTGTTTTGAGAATATGTGACGATGATGTGAATGTTTGATGGTTACTGGAAATTGAATGAGATGTATGTATATATGAAAATTTGAAATAATGAAGTTATTTGATAAGGTCCTTGATTTGCTTTTTAATTATTTAAGTACCGATCGAGAATCGTATTCCTCCCAAAAAGAGAAATGTTTCAGAATCGAGAAAGGTTCCTAGTGAACTAAAGAATTGGAGTGGCTAAAGTTTTCTTGTTGTAATGTTTAGAATGCCGCCAAGGCGTAGAAATGTCAGAAACCCTGAAGATAACCCTGAGGGGCAGCGTGACCCTACTCCGCCCCCTCCGAATGAGAGACGAATCGAAGAACTTTTTCTTCATCAGAATCCCCCAACCTTTGATGGTAAAGACAGTCCAGCTGATGCTGAGGACTGGATTCGTTCTCTTGAGCGAATTTTTCATTTTCTTCGTTGCTCCGATCGTGAACGTCTGGAATGTATGACGTACCAGTTGAAAGGAACTGCCGACTACTGGTGGGAGGCGAAGCAAAGAATGTATACACCCGAAGAACGCAAGAACTTGACGTGGGATCAGTTTAAGGAAGCTTTGTATGAAAAGTACGTGCCAAGAAGTTATCACAAGCAGAAATCAAACGAATTCACCAATCTGAAGCAAGGGAAGAAGTCTGTGGCCGAATATGATCAAGAACTATGTGAATTAGCACGATTTGCGCCTGACATGGTGGATACTGATGAGAAGATGTGCGAGTCATTTCGAACAGGACTGAGGCAAGATATCCGAGTAGTTCTTGCTAGTCAGAGTGGTCTGACTTACGCTGAAGCCTTAAACCGAGCCCTAGATATGGAGTTGGCAATGCAACCAGAGAAAGGATCGCATCCTCCAGCGAATCCTCAATTTCAAAGCCAGACAACCACGACTGTATCTACTCAACAATCCCAATTTGGCCAACATGGAAAGAAGAAGGGAATATGGAGTGGTGGAAACCACCCGAGCAAGAAACAGTGGCAGGGGAAAAGCCAACATCAACACTAGAAGGGAAAAGCTCCGCAGATTAACCGGAATAACCTACCTATAGGACCTTTAGGATTCCCTCCTTGTGCAAAATGTGGGAAAATGCATCAAGGCGTCTGCAAGAGCGGGAGTAATGTTTGCTATACTTGTGGTCAATCTGGTCATTTCTCGAACCAGTGCCCGAGTAAGCAACAAGGATTTAGAGGCGGAAGACCAAATCAGTTCCAGCCTTCGCAGATGAAAGCCATTGAGGCAACTCCTCTACAAAAGTTTGTCCAGCATCAACGTAAGCCACCGCAGCCAAAGCAGCAACCTCTTCAGCAAGAGCCTCCGCATTTCCAAAGAGCCTACGCAATTGAGCAGAAGCCGCTAGAGAAAGAAAAAGGAAATTTGGCAGGTATGGGAAAGCTTAATGGCATACCTGTTATTGTTTTGTTCGATATGGGAGCTTCGCATTCGTTTATATCTAGCATTTGCATAGAGAACCTAGAATTGAAGGTAGAAGAATCAAACCAGGTGCTTAGTGTCGCAACCCCTTTAGGAAAGTCTGCGTTAGTTTCGCATGTTTGCTCGAATTTAGAATTTGAGGTCGGAAATCGTAAGTTGATCGCGAAATCCCTGAATCTAATCCAGATGTGGGACATAGATATAATCCTAGGAATGGATTGGTTAACCGAGAACTTTGCGATGATTCGATGCGACTTGAGGCAAATATCGTTTAAACCTCTTGGAGAAGAATCAACCGTAGTTTTCGGAGTGGAAAAGAGAATGAAGAAAAGCGTACCAATAGTTTCGGCTATGAAAGCACAGAAATTGATGCGGAAGAAAGATACACAAGTGTATCTAGTCTATCTAAATAAAGATGAAAATCAAGAGTTGAGTATCGAAGATGTTCCAATCGTGAGAGAATTCAAAGACGTGTTTCCAGAAGTGTTACCAGGCTTACCCTCTGATCGTCAATTGGAGTTTATGATAGATCTAGAACCCGGATCAGCCCCGATATCCAAGGCCCCATATAGAATGGCTCCAAAGGAACTTCAAGAGTTGAAAATCCAACTGCAAGAATTGTTGGACTTAGGCTATATTCGACCAAGTGTATCGCCTTGGGGTGCTCTAATTTTGTTTGTAAAGAAGAAGGACGGTAGTTTAAGGATGTGTATAGACTACCGAGAGCTAAACAAGATTACGCTTAAGAACAAATATCCTTTGCCAAGGATAGATGATTTGTTTGATCAGCTAAAAGGAGCCAGTGTTTTCTCCAAGATTGATTTAAGATATGGATACCATCAACTAAAGATCAAACAAGAAGATATTCCAAAGACTGCTTTCAGAACAAGATATGGACATTACGAATTCATAGTAATGCCATTTGGATTAACAAATGCTCCAGTAGTATTTATGGATATGATGAACAAAGTTTTTCACGAGTATCTGGATAAGTTTGTAATTGTCTTTATAGACGATATTTTGGTGTATTCAAAAGATTAAGCCGAGCATGAAAAGCATTTGAGGATTGTGTTGGAAACGCTTAGAGCTGAAAAGTTGTATGCTAAATTCAGTAAATGTGAATTTTGGTTGAAGGAGGTAAATTTCTTAGGACATATTATTTCGTCCGAAGGAATTAAGGTAGATATGGAGAAGGTGAAAGCTGTGCAAGAATGGAAATCCCCGACATCAGTGCATGAAATCCGTAGTTTCCTCGGTTTAGCAGGATACTACCGGAGATTTATAGAAGGATTCTCCAAGATCGCGAAGCCAATGACAAATCTATTGAAGAAAGAGACGAAGTTCGAGTGGACGGAAGAATGTGAAAGAAGTTTTCAAGAGCTCAAGACGAGATTAACTAACGCTCCAGTATTAGCCCTACCCGAGCCAGACAAAGACTATATCATATATACCGACGCATCTGCTCAAGGACTAGGATGTGTCCTAATGCAAGATGGAAAAGTGATTGCTTATGCTTCAAGGCAACTCAAACCTCATGAAGAAAAGTATCCAACTCACGACATGGAGTTAGCAGCTGTCGTACATGCTTTGAAGATTTGGCGACATTACCTCTACGGAGCCAAGTGTGAAATATTTTCGGATCATAAAAGTTTGAAATACTTCTTCGAACATAAGGAATTGAACATGAGATAAAGAAGATGGCTCGAGTTAGTGAAAGATTATGATTGCAAAATATCTTACCATCCCGGTAAAGCGAATGTAGTAGTTGACGCGCTAAGTCGAAGGAGAAAGAAGGAAAATTCGGAAGAGACCGAATTAGGATTTCTTCTAACTAATGAAGTCGAGTTGATCGAAGAATTTGGGAAAATGAAAATCGAAGTGATTGTACCTCCAACGACGGTAGATCAAATAATTGCTACTTTAGTAGTAATGCCTGATTTGAGAACCCGCGTCATAGAAGGCCAGAGAAGAGATGAAGAGTTGGAAAAGCTACGAAGGAAGGTGAGAAGTGAAGAAGTTAAAGATTTCTCAGAGTCAAGCGATAATACCTTGTTGTACCAAAGAAGAATTTGTGTGCCTAATGACGACAAGTTGAGAAAGGAAATAACGAGTGAAGCTCATGAAACCCCATATACAGCTCATCCCGGCAGCACGAAGATGTACCAAGACTTAAAGAAACAGTTTTGGTGGAATGGAATGAAAATGGATGTGGCATTGTTCGTTGAGAGATGCCTAGCTTTCCAGCAAGTGAAATCTTTGCATCAAAGACCGTATGGACCTCTGCAACCCTTACCAGTCCCAGAGTGGAAGTGGGATGGAATCACAATGGATTTTGTGACAGCAAGCGATAATGCCTTGTTGTACCAAAGAAGAATTTGTGTGCCTAATGACGACAAGTTGAGAAAGGAAATAATGAGTGAAGCTCATGAAACCTCATATACAGCTCATCCCGGCAGCACGAAGATGTACCAAGACTTAAAGAAACAGTTTTGGTAGAATGGAATGAAAATGGATGTGGCATTGTTCGTTGAGAGATGCCTAGCTTGCCAGCAAGTGAAATCTTTGCATTAAAGACCGTATGGACCTCTGCAACCCTTACCAGTCCCAGAGTGGAAGTGGGATGGAATCACAATGGATTTTGTGACAGGATTGCCAAGATCAAGAAAAGGAAATACAGTAGTATGGGTGATAGTGGATAGGTTGACGAAGTCTGCTCATTTCATACCTATTCCACACACCTATGGATCAGCCAAATTAGCTCAAATCTACATCAAGGAAATTGTAAAGTTGCACGGAGTGCCAAGAACGATTACTTCTGATAGAGATTCAAAGTTTACAGCCCGTTTTTGGGAAAGCTTCCACAAAGAGTTGGGAACTCAGTTGCAATTCAGCACTGCTTATCATCCCCAGACCGATGGTCAGTCCGAACGAACAATTCAAATTCTCGAAGATATGTTGAGAGCTGTTCTGTTAGATAAAGGAGTCGAATGGGAAAAAGTCTTACCTCTTGTTGAATTCGCGCACAACAATAGCTATCAGAATACGATAGGAATGGCCCCTTACGAAGCTCTTTACGGAAAAAAGTGTAGATCGCCGCTTTATTGGAATGAAGTGGGCGAAAGGAAGGTGATAGGGCCAGAAGCGATTGAGGAAATGATCGAATCTGTGTGCCAAATTCGCGAGAAGATTAAAGAAGCTCAGAGTCGACAAAAGTCGTATGCTGATAATCGAAGATTCAAGTTGGAATTTGAAGTAGGAGATAAGGTATTTTTGAAAGTATCCCCTTCGAGAGGAGTACATCGTTTTGGAGTCAAGGGAAAGCTTATACCTCGTTTTATAGGACCATACGAGATCCTTGAGAGGATTGGATCCGTATCATATCGTTTAGCGTTACCTCCTAGTTTCGGAAGCTCGCATAACGTTTTTCACGTATCGCAATTGAGAAAGTACGTCTTCTATCCAAAACATGTAATACGCCAAGAAGATGTCGAGATGAAGCCCGATCTAAGCAACGAGGAGAAACTCGAGAGGATTTTAGATCATAAAGTTCAGCAGCTTAGAACGAAATCGATTCCCTTAGTGAAGGTCAAGTGGTGTCATCATGATCTCGAAGAAGCCACTTGGGAACTCGAAGAAAAGATGAAGGCAAATTATCCCGAGCTATTTTCTCAAGGTTAGTAAATTTCGGGACGAAATATTTTTTAAGAGGGTGAGGATGTAATACCCCAAACTTCTATAACATTAGAAAGCGTAATAATTGACCGAGTAAGTTTAAATGACGAGATTTGAGGAATAAAATTTTTCTAAATAAATAGAAATGAGTAAAATGACTAAAATGCCCTTATGTGTTTTACGTGAGATTATCTGTGCTATTTCTTGAAATGATAATGTGATGTATTTATTGAGTTTGTTTATATAAGAATGAGTATGAGTATGATTTTCAGAAATACTTTGAAGATTTTTGATTGGAAGTGAATAATGTTGAGAAATTGCTATGCGCCGAAGAACTTAGAATAGATTTTAATTAAAATCTTTGAACCTAGAACTAATTCTAAGATCATTGAGATAAGAAAGAATCTTGCCCGAGATAATTTGAGAAGAGTTGCGAGGATTTAATCTTTAAAGGATTAATAAGCCGACTAAATTCTTTTAAGACCTAAAATCTAGATGATCAGAATCGTTAATCTTTTTAATGAGATGTGAATTAGGTTTGAGATGTTTTAGTGTCGGAAACGAGACGAGGAGAAATTAGACCTGTTTATAGCAAAAATGGAATAATACGGATCGTTTTATCCGGAAAACCTTTACGACCGAGTAATTAATACCCGTAATGAAACAACGAGACAAGTGTCGCTCATCTCTCTCCCCTCTCCACCGCCACCTCCCACTATCTCTCTCCCTAATCTCTCTCTCTCCACACCTATCTACAAGACTATACATAGAGTTCATTATGATTATTCATTAATCAAATCTTAGTAAATTGTGCAACCAAGATTGCATGCAAAAACCATTCCATCAATCCTTTATCAAACCAATATCCAACACCAAACATCATTATGTTTATTCCATGTGTTGGGAAAATAAGAAATCAAGTGCATGCATCTATCTCTCTCTCTCTCGATATCTCTCTCCATACAAAAAGAAGAAATTTCATTTCATTCATCTAACACTCTCTAAACTCTCCATCCAACACCAAAGAAAGAAAAAAATCTCTCCCTACTCTCTCCCTCTCGGCAACACACACACACATCACACACACTTGAGTTTCTTCCATGCCAGCTTAGCATCCAAGCTCAAAATCCATGGAGATTAAGTGAAGATCATCATCCTTCATCTAGTCCATCTATACCTTCAAGAAAAATGTATAAATTCATCAAGTTCTTGAGTATTAAAATTCAATAATCATCCTTATTTTTCCTTGTATTTTTTGCTATGAAGCCCTAGATGGATGACTAATTATTCTTTATATTTTTCTTGAGGATTCAAGAGGAGTTCTTCCATAAATCCAAGCTAGAGTTTGAAGCCCTAATCCCCCTTCATTTCGATCCCAAGAAGCAAAGAAGAGGAGATCAAATTTTAATTTTCAAAGTATGATAATTCATTTGATTTATTGTATATATGTATCTCTCTAAGCCCTAAAAGAAAGAAAACATGCATGCATGGTATTTACTTTATGTTTAGGCAAACTTAGGTTATCGATGTGAAGATCGAGTGAGGAAAAATCGTTAGAAGAACTGAACACTAGGATTTAATCGATGAATTAAGAGAAGAAAAAGAAATTAAAAACCCTAAAATTTTGCTAATACCAAAAATTATAGAGAAATATAGGAAAATGTGAATTTCTTGAGTTATTGTTATTTTGATGCTTGATTTATGATTTTTATCATGTTGAGAATGGAATTATATGCTTGAAAAATTGAAAAACCAATTGCCCTAAAAAGTGTATGAATGCCGTGAGTTTTGGGTGAAAAAGAAGAATTTATTTTGTTGATTTTGTTGATGATTTAAGTGATGTTTTGATCATGAAATTATTATATGATATGTTGATTTAATCTTGTATGTTGTTAAGTATAAGAAAAACAAATTGCATGTGAAGTTTTTAAAGAAAATAATTATTGATGATTTAGAAGATTTGATGATTTTGATGATATAATGTGTGTTAAAGTGTTAGTTTGAATCATAAATGAAGATAGGAATTTTTGCAATAAAAGATTTAAGGTTTAAAAGCTTTAAAAAAATGTTAAGAGTTGAAAAATACATAGAAAGATATATCTAGTAAGTGTTCTTGAAATAAACTTGAAGATTTGAATTTTTAATAAATTAAATCAAAAAGAAATTTTGTAATTAAATTAATAAGATAACCTAGTTTTTATAAAAAAAAAAAACTAATTGAAGAATAAAGGAAAATGTTAATTAAGAAATTGGTCTTAAGTTAAAAACAAAGAAGAAAAGGAAGTTATTAATTAAATAAATAAGAGTCGAGAAAATCGGGTTAAAAAGAATAAAATAATAAGGAAATGAAAAGAAGATTTAATAGAGTCGAGAAAAAAATGTTAGACGAGTTAAGTACTCGTATAATTTAATCAAGAAAATAATAGAATAAAATTCGAGTAATAATTTTGAAAGAAATTAATTAAAGTTAATTAATTAAGTTATTTTTTTTCAAACCATGTAGATTGAGAATAAACTGAGGAGAATTGACGAGATAATAATTAAAAAAATAATAGTTGAGTTAAGAAATGAGAATCGAGTTAGAAATGGAAAGGAAATTCCTATTTCATAAGAGATTAATAAAAATTAAAGAGAAATTTTATTAATTGAGTAAAAGTTATGATATGTTTCATAAGATAACGAATTTGGAAAAGCGTTGTTTATAAACTGAGAAAAGATAAATTATATTGTTTGAGTTTTATAAAAAGGATTTCTTATTTGAGTTAAGCTCTAAAATATAATTGAATAAATGTTAATGTGTCTTGAAATGTGTTTGATTCATTTAGATTTGTTATGCAATTGAATTAAATGTTTGAGTGAATGATATTATCTGTGACGTGAAGAATTACTGAGTTTAATTGTATGCAAATAAATGAATTACTGAGTTGTTAATTAAATCGAGAATTGATTAAGTCTTTAAAAGAAAGCTCGAGTAATGGAATGTAGATAGACGACATTTCATAATTAAAGCGTGAAGTGCTAAGACATTGGTTAGTAATATTAACCAATCATCGAGTAGAGTTAATGGTTTAAAAACGAGAATGCGAGATCCTTTAGAAAAGATAAAGCGTAGAGAGAATCGACTTAAGTAGAAGTCCTTCAGTCGAGACCAACACCTTTTATCCGTCCTTGCGTCGTATCTCATTTTTCTTATCGATCTGTGAAGGATCAAGCCGGACGGAACGATAAGCGAGGACAATAGCCCTTAAACCGCCTAGCTAGAATCTTCGGAAGTCAGGTATCACAGCCCCAAATCCCGAGGGACGGCAGAAGTCGGGGTGTGACTGGGGTTGGATTAAAGAAGCGGGGAAGAAGGGGGCTAACTGACTAAACATACATAAATGACATCAAACATTCAAAGAACAAGACTGGAATATAAATAAGAAAGAGTTAATCCCTAAGGATTACTCGACAAAAGTACAAAAGAAGCTAAGTTCATGATTACAGACTTAGACTACTGAGAATTGTTCAAAGGTGTGTTTGAAAAAGGATTTAGAGTTCTGCAGAGGAAGAGTTCTAACTAAAGCATCCTATCTTTCAACTCAACATCAACCGTCGCCGCTCACCGTCGCTTCAACCTGCACATTTAGAAAACAATGCAGGGCTAAGTACAAACGTACTTAGTGGGCACGATGCCGAAATCATAATCATAAGTATAAATAATCTGGCATTTTATAACCGTAGCGCATCGGGGTTTTGTTGAAAGGACCCGTGCCTACTAAACATTTTCTGACTGATTTGTATAAAGCAGCTTGCGCAAGCATTTTAGAGTATGTTATGTTCAATCTTGACCCAAACTAATTCACCGTGGCTGGCTACCCCTCAACAGGATACCACATACACCACAGGTTACAAAGTGCACTAACTCTGGAAAGCACTTAGCAGCTAACTCAGAGCCGATCGTTAGTTAATCTAAAATAGACTAACTCTAAAAGTCTGGAAAACCCGAAGGTTAACTCAGAAATCTGGAAAACACGAATGTTAACTCAGATAGGTACAAGAGAACTCACATAAAATAGTTGAAACAGTTTATGCCAAGATTATCATTTTGAAAACACAATTATCAAAGCGATAAATAATACTTTCGAGTTGTGGAAAAACCCACATTTTATTTGATATAGATAAAAGCCCACCTTGTAAATACAGAACTTAAAGCAAAACTTCCAACTTTGGATCTTCCGTCCTTTCTCTACAATTGGCTTCCTCCTTCATCGTAAAATGAACATACTTTAAAACGGGTTGTAAAAGATAATCGATTAAAGATTTAGTTATTTTATTCTTTTGGGCATTTGCACGCTTACTAGATTTGTTTTACTTAAACGGGAAACGAGACTCGTATCAATCTCGTTAGAACTTGGAAGATCTCATACTCGACTCTTGGGTCAGTATAGATGGTAGTCGATATCCTAGTACGACTTTAAAGATTAAGAGAAGCTAAGTTGGAAGGAATCAACTTAGGCGATTTACTTTAATTCTTTGAACGATTTAAGGAATTTCTCGTTTATTACTTCTTTAAAGAAAAGATAAGATATAAGGTCTCGACTGGTCTCCATCACTAGAGGTCTTGTACTTGACTTTAGGGTCAGTAGGTAGATGTTCGATAGATAAAAACGGCTTAAACGATTGAAAGAAGCTAAGTTGTGAACTAAACAACTTAGAAAACAAGAAACTGAAAATTCACTGCACAGTCCAGTAACTCTGGAGACTGTCCAGAACAGAGGATTTGGAAACAGGGGGTGAGTCCTGTACCATTAGAAATCTTACGAAGTCTAGTTCGCGCTCCAATTTACGGATCACAAATCCGATAAACGAGCTGGAAGTTATAACAGTTTCCGGCGAGGGTCGCAAAACTGCCGTGGAAACCCTAATTGATTGATAAGTTCGTCGTATAACGTTTTAGGTTCGTTTTAAATTTTTGTATTCAACTTTTTTTAGAAACTGAACTCTCAAGGCAGTCATCACGTACCTCCGTACGTGACAAACTCCTTCTCAACTTGCTCAAAGACACGTCGTTCTAACGTCGAATTTCGACTATCAAGTACTATACCAATCAAAGAAATTCCAAACGTGTTCTAGTTCCCGATTATCACTATAAACCATATCATATGAACTCGGATGCTTATGATGTCAACTAGAGAGTTGTTCTAAATTTCATTATAAACAATAATATTAAGTTAGAAATTTCATCCTACTTCCCGATTATTAGTTACAACTAGATATTTGTCTCTTACGCGATTTCCAAAAGTCGTCGGTTTTCATTCAAATTTTACGACGTTAAACTACGTCTAATGCGAATCATTTTCATGCATGCTAACATGTCTTAACATCTTTATAACTCAGTTTATATAGTGATCTTTGCCTCTTATACTTCATTAAACTTTTTTAGAAAATTTCCAATTAACTCCTATTATCAACTAACATGATTTGCATCATAATTCCATTAACAATTCATCACTTATATCTAATATGTATAAACTCCTAATTATCTTATAAATTTTCTGATTTCATACATACTTTAAGGGAATGATTTTCTTTTCAAATTAACATCATTTATTCACTAATCAAACTATTATAACAACTATTAATCATTTGCAATTCCAAAAACAACTAACATGCAAAAACCCCTAATTTATAATTCAAACCCTAATTGAATTTCATAATAACATGGGGCTTTCATTCCCTTTTCATTCCAAATACTAATTAAGCATCTACTAGACAAGAATCCATGATCAAAAGAAGAAAATTAGAAATCCTACAATTTTCCAAAAAAAATTCTGCATTGACAAAATAATTAAGGTTCTTGTTTTTATTCCATTTTAACCCATGACTATCCTATCTAACATATCTAATTACATTATTCTAAGATCAAAACATCCATACTAAACCTTAAAGAATTCGAACATGAAGGAAAGAAGGGGAAAAGAAAAAGAATTGGATTGGATTAAAGATCATCATCATACCTTGAAAAATAAAGAAAGAAGTATGGTTTTTGATGGATGATTGAGGACTTGTGTTCTTTCTCCAAGCTTTGAAGGCTCTTCAATGGAGGATAGAGGTGGATGAAGAAGATAAAAAAAAAATGAAGGTTGAGGGAGAAGAGAGAGTTGCCGAGAAAGAGAGAGATGAAAGGAAATTGTGTTGTTCAAGTTTCTTTTGCAATGATGGAAAGTTTGAAAGGTGTAAAAAAGTAGTTTAGGTGTCATTAAACTAAGTAGTAACAAACATGCATGTCTTCCACTAAAGGAATGAGGTGGCGGTGCATGCAGAATTTTTTTAGAGAGTTTACGGGTTTTTCCGGCACGATCCGACGTTACGGGAAAACAAACGACGAAGACGTTGTTCGATACAAAAATCGTCGTGATTCGATTTGACTTACAAATTCTAACGTATGAACTTAATTAGAAAATAAATTTATAAAATTTATTTTGACAAAAATTCGAGACGATAAGTCCGAGTTTCGTCCGGAAAACGTAAAAAAAACAAACTTTCTCGGCGTGTTCATATTGCGATTTTTGTAAACGTAAAATTAAACGGTTTTCCGTTCTTAGTTTACAAATTAAAAACTTTTCGTACGCGCTAACCCCTAATACAGTAGTCATCTAGCTGACTCCCGTAATTTATTTTTAATAACGGATTCGACCGTTAGCCTTAGAATTCAAAAATTATAAACTTAGGCGTGCAAAGCCATTTATTTAACTAACTTTAAACTTTTTAGAACGTAAGGAATTTACGGGGCATTACATCAGGTGGGCTTTTCTGAACCAAAACTACCGATGAAAGTTATTATGCTATTGAATATTATATGATTTTAAATGCAATTGACTTGCCATTTTTATTGAGTTTGGTATGTGTTATCATCTGTTTGCTTGAGACTGTTATTATCCTGTGAAAGGCAGGAAATCCACGTGTGGTATGTTGAATATTGAGGTGACTGTGAGCCTTGCTTCGGCTAGGCTGGTCACAGTGTTGAGAAGGAGGCCTACTTCTCGACACAGTGAATGAATTTATGACAGATGATGTATACTATTGATATGTGTTATGTTTTGACTGCGCAGTCTATTTAAAAGAAAATGTTTTAATATGCACAAGTAAAACTGTTTTAAGTTATTTAAGTGCTTGTGATGTTTCGGCAAGGAAAGTTCAATTAATATAGCTTTTTAAAGAGCATCTTTCTTCCAAATGTTTTCGGCATATGTTCATTGAGTACGTAGTACTCAGCCCTACGTGTGTTTCTAAACATGCAGGTTGACAGGATGGTGATGGCATGGATACTTGGTGGTGTGGTGTTTTTGATTGAGTCGAGTCGGATGTCGGACTGGCATTTGCACGTCTTCACACGTGTGAATGTTGGGATTTGAGTCAAATTTCCGCTGCAACTCTTTGAAATGATGTCTGTTGATATATATATACTCTGATACTTGTTGTTTTTTATTTCGAGCAATGTGCTCGATGATTTTTAAATGCTTGTTGAATTCTTAATCTCGTTGACTTGAAACACTTATCGTACCCCTGTTGATATGTGATTTTGAATGCTCGGTTATTGCTTCATTATGTCCTTGAAAGCCTTATTCGAATGCATTGCTTTTCATTAATATTTCCCCGAGCATGTTCCCCGTATTTGAGTTGATTGTTAGATGGTTAAGTTGTATTGTTGTTCGTAAGTCGCACCGCGAGAGTCGGGGTGTGACACCTGTCTTTCACAGGATGATAATAACTCAACAAACAGATGATAACACATACCAAACTCAATAAAATGGCAAGTCAATTGCATTTTAAAAATTCACATAATAATACTCAATAGTATAATAGCATCCATCGATAGTTTTGGTTTAGAAAAGCCCACTTGTTTTCCGACGTTCTAGCTAGGTGGCTTACGTGCTATCTGTCCTCGCTTATTTCTCTGTTCTGCTTGATCCTTCACAGTTTAGCATCGATAAAGAAGATAAGGTACTACGCAAAGACGGATATTAATCGTTGGTCTCGACTGAAGGACTTCTACTTAACTCGTTCCTCTCTATGTTATTCTTTTCTAAATAAGTCTCGCATTCTCGACTCTAAGCTATTAACACTACTCGATAATTGGTTAATGCTACTAACCAATGTCTTAGCACTTTTTGCTTTAATTATGAAACGTCGTCTATTTAAACTCTATTACTCGAGTTTTCTTTTATATTCTTAATCAATTCTCGATTTAATTATTGACTTAACAACTCAATTGTTTTGCATACAATATAAACTCAATAATTTTTCACGTCATCATCAATTAATATCATTCACTCAAGCACGTTAATTCAATTGCATAATAATTCCAAATAATTCAAACACATTGTCTTGAATTCAATCACATTTCAAGACACGTTAACATCTACCTAATTTTTATTTTAGAACTTAATTCAAATACGAATTCCTTTTTATAGAAACTCAAATAATAACATTTATCTTTCTCAACTCATATACAACACTTTTCCAAACTCGTTGTCTTATGAAAACATATTATAATTCTTTACTCAATTAGTAAAAATTCTTTTTATTTTTATTAAACTCTTATGAAATAGGAATTTTATTTCTATTTCTAACTCAATTCTTCTTCTTGACTCAAACTATTACTTTTAGATTATTATCTCAATAATTCTTCTCGGTTTATTTTTAATCCAATCGGTTTGAAAAACAACTTACTTAATTAATTTAATTAATTACTTTCAAAATCATTACTCAATATTTTATTCGTATTTTATTCCATTACTTTCTTGATTAAACTATACGAGTATTTAAACTTAACTCGTCTAACATCTTTCCTCGACTTGATTAAATATTCTCTTCGCTTTCTTATCATTTTATTCTCTTTATTTTAACTCAATTTTCTCGACTCTTACTTATTTAAATAAGAAATTCTTTTCCTCTTTTATTTACTAATTTAAGACTCATTTCTTAATTAATACATGTTCTCCTTTATTCTTCAATTAATTTTTATTTCAATAAATATCTAGATTATTTTATTAATTTAATTACTAATTTCCTTTTTGATTTAATTTAATTAAAACTCAAATCTTCAAGTTTCATCTCATGAACACTTAGAACACCTAGAACACCTACTAGGTATTCTTTTCTATGTATTTTTCAATTCTTAACATTTTTAAAGCTTAAAACTTCATTCTTTCATTACATTAAATCCTATCTTCATCTAGGATTCAAATTAATACTCTAATACACATCAACAACATTATAACATCAAGATCATCAAATTTTCTAAATCATCACAAATTATTTTCTTCAAAAACCTCATGTATATGTCGATTTTCTCACACTTAACAACATAAAAGATTAAATCATCACATCTCATAATAATCTTATGCTCAAAACATCAATTAAATTATCAACAAAATCAACAAAATATTTTCTTCCTCCTAGCCTAAAAATCACGGTATTAACAGGATTTTTAGGGCATTCGATTTTTAAATTTTTCAAGCACAAATACTCATTCATAATATACTCAAAAACATAAATCAAACATCAAATTAACAAAAACTCAAGAAAATCATATTTTCTCATTTTTCTCCTAAATTTTCGGTATTAACAAATTTTTAGGGTTTTTAATTTCTTTTTCTCTCTTAATTCATAGATTAAATCCTAGAGTTCGATTCTCCTATCGATTTCTCCTCACTCGATCCTCACATTGATAACCCTAGTTTGCCTAAACATAAAATAAATATCATGCATGCATGTTTTCTTTCTTTTAGGGCTTATAGGGATACATATATACAAGAAATCAAATGAATATCATACTTTTAGAAATTAAATTCGATCTCCTCCTCTTGATCTTCTTAGAACCGAAAATGATGGGGAAATGGGGCTCAACTCCTAGCTTGGATTTCTCTTGGAAGAACTCATCTTGAATCCCTCAAGAAAAAGAAACAATAATTAATCATCCATTTTAGGGCTTATTAGCCGAAAAATTATGAAGAAATAAGGATGATTATTGGATTCCAATACTCAAGAATTTGATGGATTAATACCTTTCTCCTTAAAGTATGCATGAACTAGAAAGATGTTGAAGATCTTCACTTGATCTTCATGATGGATTAGAGCTTGATTCTAAGCTTGCATGGAAGAAATTTCAAGTATGTGATGTGTGTGTGTGCTCACAGCATTGAGAGAGAGGGAGAGAGAATTTTTTTCTTCCTTGCTTGATGGTGAGTTTTCGAGAGAGAGAGATAGGTAGAATGAGAGAAATGTTTCTCTTGAATAAGAGAGAGTGATCGAGAGAGAGAGATATATTTGTGTAGCATGCATGTATCTTAGTATTTTATTAGATATTGATTAGATATTCTTCCCACATATAGAATAATAATGATGATATCTAGTTTATAGGTGTTGGAAATTGGATTGAGAGAGAGATAGATGGATTGATGGTGATGGGATGAATGCATGAAATCTTCACTACACAAGTTACTAAGATTTTATTCTTATTTAGAGAATATTCATGATAAAACCTACTTAGTAGGTTTGAAAATAGGTTTGGAGAGAGAGAGATTAGGGAGAGATAGAGAGAGATGACGGTGGAGAGGGAGAGAGATGATAGGGATTTTCTCATTATTTTATTACGGGTATTATTTACCCGGTCGTAAAAGTTTTTCGGATAAAAAGTTCGTATTATTCCATTTATGCTAAAAATGGATCTAATCTCTCCTCATCTCGTTTCCAACACTAAAATCATCTCAAACCTATCTCATATCTCATTAAATAAATCAAGGATTCCGATTATCTAATTTTTAGGTCTAAATTCCATATAACGAAGAAAACTAAAAATTAGTCGACTTATTAATCCTTTAAAGATTAAATTCTCGTAACTCTCTCAAATAATCTCGGATAAGCTTCTAGACGAGTTAAGATAGATACTAGTATAAGTTAATCGAGAAAATGAGAATGAAATAAGATGTCGAGAATTAAATGGAAAAGAAGATTAATTAAATAATTAATTAAGTACATTGTTTCTAACCAAACGAATAAAAAAGTAAAACCGAGATAATAATTAGATGAACAATAGTCGAGATAAGAAATGAGGATCGAATTAAAGAAGAGTAACAAAATCCTAATTTTATACGAGTTAATAATAATTAAGGAGAAATTTTGTTAATTGAATAAAAGTTATAAAATACCTTATAAGATAACGGATGTAAAACAAAGCATTGTCTATATAAGTAAGAAAAATAGAATGAATAGTTTGAGCCTTCATAAAAAGAAATGCATAATCGAGTTAGATTTTAAGGTCCAAATTGAATGAATGTTAATATGTCTTGAAGTATGTTTGATTTATATAACTTCATTATATGTTTGAATAAATGTTTAAATGCATGATAGTATTATAATGTGAAAGATGATTGAACTTGTATGCAAGATGATTGATTGTTAAATTGAGAATGAACTAAAGTCTTTGAAAGAAAGCTCAAGTAATAGAATGATAACAATGAAGTTATTAATTAGAACGAGAAAAGTGTACGATGTTAAGTAGTAAAGTTAACCAATTCGAATAGAGTTAATAATTTAAAGATGAGAACGCGAGATCTTTTAGAAAGGTTAGAGCAAAGAGAGAGACGACTCAAATAGAAGTCCGTCAGTTAAGTCCAACGCCTTTGTGTCCGTCTTTCATATATCTTATCTTACCTATCGATGTCGACCTATGAAGGATCGAGCCGGACGGATCGTTAAGCGAGGACAAATAGCCCTAGACCACCTAGCTAGTTCTTCGGAAGTCAGGTGGCTTTTCTGAACCAAAACTATCGATGAAAATTAGCTATGCTATTGAATATTATGATATGATTTTCAAATATGATTGACTTGCCATTTTATTGAAGTTAGTATGTGTTATCATCTATTTATATGAAGATGTGATTATCCTGTGAAAGCAGGAACCCACGTGTGGTATATGTTGAGGTGACTGTGAGCCTTGCTTCGGTTAGGGCGGTCACAGTGTTTGAGAAGGAGGCCTACTTCTCGGCACAGTGAAGTTATTTGTGATAGATGATACATGCTGTTATATTATGTTATTTGACTGCGCAGTCTGTTTTAAAGAAAATGTTTTGACATGCACAAGTAAAACCGTTTTTAAAACTGCTTATATACTTGTGATGTTTGGCAAGGCAAGTTCAATTAATATAGCTTTAAGAAGCATCTTTATTCAAATGTTTTGGCTTGTGTTCACTGAGTACAAAGTACTCAGCTCTGCGTGTGTTTCTAAACATGCAGGTTGACTGGATGGCGATGGCGTGGATACTTGGTGGTGTGGTTTGGTTTTGTTGGTTAAGTTTAGTAGAATTTCGGACTGGCATTTGTACGTCTTCATACGTGCAAGTGTTGGGTATTGATGCTAAATTCCGCTGCAATCCTTTTGAACTAATGTCTGTTGATGTTAATACTTTAATATTCATGTTTTTGATTCCGAGCGTTGTGCTCGAAGACTTTGAATGCTTGTTGAATTCATAACCCCTTTAACTTGTAATCCCGAGCGATGGGCTCGTAACTTGATTTGTTGTTGAACATGATCCCTTATCTTGATGTATATATTCGTATGAATTCTCTTTTTGTTGGAATTCCTTTCCCATCAGCATGATTTACTTGTTTGAATTCCTGTTTAAAGTGAAGTTAAGATGCTCGGTTATTAATTCATTATGCTTTTGAAAAACCAAATTCGATTGCCTTATATTACATCTTTGTTTTCCCTGAGCATGTCCCCTTTATTTGAGTTAGTTGTTAGTTGTTTAGGTTTGTTGTTGTTCGTAAGTCGCACCTCGAGAGTCGGGGCGTGACAAAAGGACTAAAAAGATCGAAACCTTTAATCTTTTAATTTGAGACGTGAAATAGGATTGAGATGAGTTAGTGTCAAAAGTGAAACGAGAAGAGGTTAGACCCGTTAAGAAAACAAAACGGAATTAATACGAATCGTTTTATTCGGAAAACCTTTACGACCGGATAATTAATACCCGTAACGACACGACGACGACACATGTCATCCACCTCTCTCCCTCTCACACCACCTCACACCTCCTCTCCCATCATCCTTCAATTTCCAAGACTAAGCATCATGATTATGTTTTCTCCATGATATTACCAAAAGTTTGCATGCAAGTTAATATCACATCATCTATCAAGTCATGTCTTACTACAACTTCCAACAAATACACTTTATTCCCTTTGTTGGATTTCAATTTCATTCATCTAAGACAAGGAGAGAAAGACTTTATTCATCACACTCCACCTCTCTCTCCATTTCGATCTCTCTCTCTCTCCCAAACAAGAAAGAAAACAAACTCTCAAACTCTCCCAAGCTCTCTCTCTCTCGGCAATCTCTCCCTCTCTTACCTCTCTTGATTTTTCTCCACATGCAACCATGGATTCAAGCTGTCCATCCATGGAAATGAAGTAGAAGTTATCAATCTCCATTTATTTCATCCATATTCTCAAAGAAAGGTAAGAATCTTCCAAGTTCTTGAAGTTAAATTCAAGAATCATCCAACACTTTTCTTTATTTTGATTCTTAAATCCTATGGATGATTAATTCCATGTTATTTCTTTTTCTTTGAGGATTCAAGAAGATTTCTTTCTTCTTTTCAAGTTCAAGCTTTGAAGCTACCATTTCCATCCATTTCAATTCCAAGAGCCAAGAGAAGGATTCTCATTTAATTAAGTATGAAATTCATTTGATTAGTTGTAAATATGTATGTCTATAAGTCCTAAAAGAAAGATCTGTGCATGCATGTTATTTAAATTATGTTTAGGCAAACTTAGGATATGCATGTGCTAATCGAGTGAGAAGAATTCGTTAGGAGAATCGAGCATTAGATATTAATCGGTGAATTAAGAGAAGAAAAAGAATTTAAAACCCTAAAAATTGGATAAATACCGAAAATTTTAGTAAAAATAGGAAAAATATGAATTCTTTGAGTTATTATTATTATGATGCTTGATTTGTTATTTTTATCATGTTGAGAATGAGATTATATGCATGAAAAATTGAGAAATAAATTGCACAAAATATGCATGTGTGTGCTGAGAATTTTGAAGAAAATAGAGAATTTATTTTGATGATTTTGTTGATGAATTGAGTGTTGTTTTAATCAATGGAATGATTGTATGTTATGTTAGTATAATCATACATGTGTTTAAGTTAAGAAAATAAGTTTGCATGTTGAAGTTTTGAAAGAAATTAATTGTAGAAATAATAAAAAGATTGGATGTTAAGTATGTATTAATGTTAATTTGAATATGGAATGAAGATAGAAGTTTTGACAAAAAGATTTAAAATTGAAAAGCTTTTAATTGAATAAAAGATGAAAGATGTATGAAAAGAATTATTAATTAAATGTCTTACATTAAAATTTAAAGACTTGAAATTTTACTAAAACTACAACAGAAAGATCTTTTATAATGTAACTAATAAAGTGAGCTAATTCATAAAAATGTGTATCAAAAGATAAAGAAATTATTTAGTAAGAAATGGCTTAAGTTAAAGACAAATAAAGAAGAAATTATTAAAGAAATAAGCAAAAATAGAGAAAACCGAGTTTAAGAAGAATTAATCGATAAGAAATAAAAAGGAAGTTAAAATTGAGTAAAGAAAAGATGCTAGACGAGTTAAGATAGATACTCGTATAAGTTGATCGAGAAAATGAGAATAAAATAAGATGTCGAGAATTAAATGGAAAGAAGATTAATTAAATAATTAATTGAGTATATTATTTCCAACCAAGCAAATAAAAAGATAAACCGGGATAATAATTAGAGGAACAATAGTCGAGATAAGAAATAAGGATCGAATTAAAGAGGAATAAGATAATAAATCAAAGATTCCGATTATCAAATTTTTAGGTCTAAAATTCAAATAACGAAGAAAACCTAAAAATTAATCGGCTTATTAATCCTTTAATAATTTAATTCTTGTAACTTTTTCAAATAATTTCGGATAAGCTTCTATCTTATCTCAATGATCTTAGAATTAATTCTAGGTTCAGAGATTCTAATTAAAATCTATTCTAAGTTTATTGATGAATAGTGATTTCTCGGTTGTCAACACTATTCACTTCAAATCAAAATCCTCGGAAGTCTCTGAAAATCATACTCGTACTCATTCTCATACAAATAAGCTCAATATATGCATCACATTATCATTTCAAGATATAGAAACAGATAATCTCACGTAAAAACATACAAGGGCATTTCAATCGTTTTACTCATTCTTACTTATTAAGAAAAAAATTTATTCCTCAAATCTCGTCATTTAAACTTATAAGGTTATTTAATACGCTCTCTAAGGGTATAAAATATTGGGGTATTACAAGTAAAGACACAAACACAATTGAGAAAGGAAATTAAATGCCCTCACCACACAATTTGCATAACAAATTGTGGGTGAAGGGCAATACGACTTCTTTCTCAACCAACAGACATAAATAAAAAACACAAAACAAAATACAAACTCAAATGAAAACAAATTAAACTATCTAACCTATACTAACAAAGAGAGGAAACAATTAACAAGAGGCAGATTCAAGAGGGTACATGATTCCTTAGTGGGAAAAGAACGTGCGTTGGGCATTGCGCATCTCGATCTGGGCATCATGGATCTCAATTAATAGCTTCTCAACACACTCTATTTTGATCAAAAGATCATCATACTTGGATGGCTCTCCAGTACTACTTGCTCTTTCCTTGGCGATCACAGCAACAAAAACGGGGCATGCAATGCTTCTCCTTGTCCTCAGTGTAGTCAATGACGACTGGGGTCCCAAATTCATCTTGCTAGATATCCTTCATCCTCTTGAGCGCCTTAAAGTCAAGGTACTCCTCCTTCATATACTTCAAAGGAGCCAACTGCTCCTGCATCTTCATCATGTGGGCCTAGGTAGTCAGAAAGTGTCCACAAGAATAGCGTTGCCCCGACTTCGTGATCACGACCTTCAAATGCTCACACAAGAAAGTGGCGAAGTTGACCCTAATCTTCCCTTGCATACACCATAGAAGATAATAGATAATGCTCTTTGTTAGAGAGAGAGTTCCCATTATCTGTCTTGCCATACAAGTTGTAGGTAAGAATCCTATGGCATACATGAAGGGCATTGGTCTTGAGCTGGTGCTCCTTATTGTCCAAACCCTTGTACGGCCCAGTCCCAATGTCCTTCCAAATCATTGCCCAATCCTTAGGCTTATATCGGGGAACTCCGCGCTTTCTTTGCATCAACGACCACGTTCACCATCCTATACATCTCCCTGACCAACAAATCCTCATACACCACCACCAGCCATTCCAAAAAACATGCCCCAACCAATCCCTTCAAACATCTCCTGCATCTCTTAGGAAACACCTAGGGTTTTGTAGAATTTCAAATCTAGAACCCTAGGCATAGCAATGCCCCGAGGTGGTGGTACTATGCTAGGCTGCTTCTTCACCGATGTTGATCCCGACGTCGACTTCTTGACTTTAAAACTTCTGATTAGGGTGGAATCAATCACCTTCTTCCCTTTTTGGACAAAATCCCCGTCATCCTTCTCATCATCCTTCTCCTCCACCTACGACGACAACAACTACGCTGGTCGAGTTGACCCAGCTTCAGAGGCAACTCCCTTTCCCCTCTTTAATGAAGAAGGCAATGTAAGAACACGCTTTCTCTTAAGCGGTTGCACAAAATCCTCCTCATTTTCGTCACTGCCTTTACTTCTCCTGGCGATTTCCTCGGTGGCTTTCTTCTCGTGCTCAACAACTGTTGGTTATTTCTCGGTAATTGCCACCTCTTCTTGATGCTCCAGGAGAGAAGGATTCTTTCCCTCCTTCACGAGAAGGTCAACACCCACTGGAGATAGGCTATTGGGAATGACAGACCCACTGGTTGCGGTTGGTGATTCTTCTACGATTTTTCTTCGTGTGGTGGTAGTTTTAATTTTGGTGGAGTTTGCTCAATAGTGAGGTCAATTTCAGAACCTAATGAAAGAGAGGTTGTTATGGGTGGTTTTGTGGAGAAGAAATAGAAAGAGAGAAAGAAGATGGAATGTTGCGATTTGAATTTAGAAAGAGTGGATGGGAGATGACGTGATAGTGGGATGATGGGTGTGGTTTTTAAGGGTAGGTTTTCTGACACGCCGCCTTTGATGTGATAGCAGTTGTTAGTAATCGGGCCTTGGTGCCCAAGATAGATCCTATCTTGCCCATGGAAATCACTCGTACAACTCGTTTTCACGAATTACTACTTCCGTATTGCCCCTAACTCCTACAATCTTGACCAACAAAACCACTGTCAATGAATAACACTATATTTTCTAGGGTAAGCACTTAAAATAAAATTACTCAAAATAAATTACAAAAAATAAAAATAAAACTTATAATTAAAAAAGTACCAGGTTGTTTCCTAGTCAGCGCCCTATTTAACTTCATTGGGACGACATCCAGTTTCTATCCATAATAGGCTTTCACTCTCCAATGTACTTCTGGTCTTGTCCATAATAGGCTTTCACTCTCTATCCATTCACCTTGAAAATTTTCCCACTCTTTAGATCATTGATCTCGACTGCTACATTTGGGTATTGAGCTTGGACTTCAAATGGTCAATCCCACTCAATAGAAAGCTTTCCAGACTTGAGTTGGAACCTGGTTTGATACAACAACACCTATTGCCCAAAGTCAAATTCCTTTTCTTTGATAAGCATATCATGGGTCTTTTTCATTCTCTCCTTGTACAAGCTAGCATTGTCATAGGCCTGGAGCCTTATTTCTTCTAACTCTTGAATCTCCAACTTTCTTGCCTTGCCCGCTTCATCCCAATCAAAATTTAGTTAGGCTATTGCCCAACGGGCACGATGCTCGAGCTCGACCGGCAGATGACATCTCTTTCCATAAACCATGCGATAAGGGAGACATTCCAAATAGAGTCTTAAACGCAGTCCTACATGCCCATAACGCATCATTTAGGCACATGCTCCAATCCTTTCTAGTGGCTCCAACAATCTCCCTCAATATGGTCTTGATTTCGTGGCTGGACAACTCAACTTGCCCAGAGGCTTGAAGATGATAAGTAGTGGATACTCGGTGATGAACACCATACTCTTGAACAAGCTCGTGATCATGGAATTGCAAAAGTGTGAACCTTGATCACTCATTATGGCTCGAGGCATTCCAAACTTATTAAAATTTTGAGTCCTAAGGAAGTGAGACACTACCTTAGAGTCATTAGTCAATGTTGCCCGAGCTTCCACCCATTTAGAAACATAATCCACCGCCAATAATATGTACTGATTACCTCTTGAGTTGGGCAAGGGTCCCATAAAATTCATACCCAAATATCAATGACCTCGACGGGAAGGATTGGCACCATGGGCATCTCATTCTTTGAGGTATATTTCTTTCTTTCTAGCATTTCTCACAACCCTTACACCATTCATAACAATCCTTGAACAATGTTGGCCAATAGAATGCACATTCCAATATCTTCCTTGTAGTTCTCTTGTGCCCAAAGTGTTCTCTACATTCCTTATTGTGGCAGTGCTAAAGAATACTCTTCTGCTCCCATTCCACCACACATCTTCTGATGATTTAGTCAAAATACTCCCTCCATAAATAGGGTTCATCCCATACGTAGAACCTACTTTCTGCCTTAAATTTTTTTTATAGATATTGACTAAACTCCGAGGGTATCGACCCAGCTACTAAGTAATCATCAAATAAGCATACCATGGCTCTTGCTGGGCATAACTCAATTGCTCGTCAAGAAGGTTTCCTTAATCGGATTCCCATTCCCTCCATAAAGTATCCTACTTAAGTGATCAGCCACTTGATTTTGGGCACCACTCTTGTCTTTTATCTCAACATCAAATTCCTAAAGTAATAGAATCCACCTCATCAGCCTTGGCTTAGTCCCCTTCTTGGTCATAAGGTACTTGATCGTTGCGTGGTTAGTGTAGACTATAGTCTTACCCCCGAGTAAATAAGAGCGGAATTTTTCTAAGGTAAAGACCACAACAATAAACTCCTTCTGCGTGGTTGCATAATTGTACTGGGCAGGGTTCAATGTCTTTGAGGCATAGTAAATCACATATCTTTTCTTTCCTCTCTTTTGCCTAAGTACGGCTCCCACCGCACATCCACAAGCATCGTACATAAGCTCATCGCACATAATCATGGAGTAGGATAATCGTAGTTGTGACCAAGTTATTCTTCAAAGCATGAAACGCTTACTTACACTCATCAAATTTCCAAGGCACATCATTTTGTAAAAGCTTGGTCATGGGTTGCCCGATCTTAGCAAAGTCCTTTACAAACCTCCTATAAAATCCAATGTGCCCAAGGAATTCTTTTAATTGCTTGACAGAGTTGGGATATGGTAGCTTCGCGATGATGTCTATCTTTGCCTTATTTACTTCAATTCCTCATTCAGGTATCACATGCCCAAGGACTATCCCTTCCTTGGCCATGTAGTGGCACTTTTCATAGTTCAGAAATAGGCTCTTCTCGACACTCTTTCATAACCCTCTCAAGATTGTTAAGGCAAGAGTCAAAACTCTTTCCATAGACAGTGAAATCGTCCATGAACACCTCAATGCACTCCTCAAGAAGATCGGAGAAAATGCTCATCATACATCGCTGGAACGTGCCCGGGGCATTGCATAGTCCGAATGGTATCCTCCTATATGCAAAGGTTCCCAATGGGCAAGTAAAAGTAGTCTTGCCCTCATCTTCTTCAGCTACCCATATTTGCATGTATCCTGAATACCCATCAAGGAAACAAAAGTATTTGTTGCCAACTAACCTTTCCAACATCTCATCAATAAAGGGCAATGGAAAATGATCTTTACGAGTCCTTTGATTGAGCTTGCAGTAGTCAATACACACCCTCCATCCATTCTGGAGTCTCATGGCCACCATCCCTGATTTCTAAGGCACAACATGTACTGGACTCACCCCCCGACTATCCGAAACTGGGTAGATGATGCCCAAATCCAGGAGTTTCAAAATCTCCTTCATGACTACCTCTTTCATGGCTGGATTCAATCTTCTTTGAGACTCCCTGACAAACATGATTTTTCTTTATTTTAAGGGTGCTGATGCCATTTATTTCAAGAAAATCATGCTTTGATTGATTATTATTGGATAAGTGTTGTTATTGTGAAGTTGTTACGTTTGGTTGCTTGTTTCGTTCTAATTTCTGGAAAATTGAATTAGAATTGGAGAAAAAGAATCTCAGAATTAGAAAGAGGAGCTGGGTACAAAGCCATAGGAAGAAATAGAGGTCAAATCAGAGTTCGAACGAGAGAGAACAGGACAAAATAAAAAAAGTTGCGCAACCATAACTAACACGTGCGCGGGTGCATGAACAAAGAAGAAAAAAGACAGTTTTGAGCGGGTTATATAGGCATCCTACTACTGAGAGCATTTTTCATGAAGTCCATAAGCAACCCGAATGAGCACCCACTTGCAGTGCACTTCTTTCCTCCAAAACACTATTTATTCCATTGTTTCCTCATATTTTTAGATTTTGAACTTCCTAAACTTATTATCCACTTCCAACACGATATATACCTCTCTAAACATAAGTCCTAGCCATCCACATACATATAAACCCTCCTTCTACACACACCAACACACTTTTTCACACACTACTTAATTTTCACCATTGTTGGAGCTTGGAGCTTGGGGAAGTATGAGACAAGTGAAAAACAATGAAGATTCAAGACTAGGATTTGGTTTCTCTACACCTATTTTCTTGTATTTAAGATGTTTAGTTCTCTTGACTTGGGTATTTTGTGGATTATGAACATGATTAGCTAAATCTCTTAGTTAGTTCTAGAGAATTGTTGAAACTCATAGATGATGATGGTGCTAATCTATTAATGTTATTTTGTTTTCCATTTAATGATTCAAAGTTCTTGGTGTTTGTTTTTCATGTTAGAATAGTAGGCCACTTTTCTATACATGTCAAGTGTTTGTATAAAGTCCTAGCCGATTTATATGTTCATTGAATGAAAGAGCTATTAATATGTAAGCAATTGAGACCTAGTGGAGATATTTGCAAGTATAAGAACCTTTAATCTACTTGTGCTCTTTTGAGTTAGTTGATTGTCTCGAGTCATAACTGGAGAGAGCTTTTTACTAATCTACTTTTGCATTTTTATCAAGAGGTGGAGTATAATTACTTGTGTGATTGTTCCTCATGCCTTGGATTAAAATTGGTTGAATAGGTTAATAGAATAAAACCATCATTGTTGTCGAGTGTAAACATTCCCTAGAATCGACCCTTTTATCTCTTGTTCTTTTCATATCTTTCCTTGTTTATTATTGCTTTACTTGTCATAATTGCCAAATTTCATTTCTAGTAAATCACCTCAACTTCTGATTAGTCTAAATTGATTTGAACAACTTAGTAATAGTAATCATGAGAGTTGAAAATTAGTCTCTGTGGATACGACTTTGCTTGCCACTATCTATACACACACCGTACACTTGCAGATTATTTGTGCTAAACTTAAAGGCGAAAAAGTTTTTGGCGCCGTTGCTGGGGACTAATTGATTTACTACTTGTAATATTATAAACTTTTGTGATAATCTAGATTATATATTATTTATGTTATTTTGTTTGACATTAGGTAGTGCATGAACATAAGGTCTAGGAGGTTACCAATTGACCCTCTAGATCCTGAAATTGAAGCATCTTGCCGGCATAATCAAGCAAAGGCAAGAAGAGAACTAGAAGCACAAAGAACTATGGCCGGCACAAATTTGGTCCGAGAACTTAAAGAGCAATTGGATGCTATGCAAGCCCAATTGAGAGCACAAGAGGAAGCACGAGAGGCGGAAAGAAATAGGGCACCAATTCCCCCTATTCGAGATGCCTTCCGACCGGGATTTTATTATGGAGGTCATCATGGTCCAAAAATCAATGCTAACAACTTTGAGCTCAAACCCATCTTGATCTCCATGGCTCAATAAAATACTTTCGGAGGACATTCACAAGAGGATCCTAATGACCACCTTATCTAATTTTTGGAGATATGTAGCACTACAAAGATAAATGGGCTGCCGGATATTATTATCAAGCTTCGTCTATTTCCTTTCTCTCTTAGGGATAAGGCAAAGCAATGGTATAAATATCTTGAGGATGGAAGTGTACAAACATGGGATGACATGGTGGAAAAGTTCCTCTCGAAGTTTTTCCCACCGGGGATGACTATAAAGTTAAGGAATGAAATTATGCAATTCCAACAAATGGATCAAGAGTCCTTCTATGAAGCATGGGAAAGGTTTAGGGAGCTATTGAGAAAATGCCCAAACCATGGTTTCAACCAAGATTCTCAAGTTAGTCTCTTCTACAATGGATGCAATGGTGAGAAAAAGAAGTTTTTAGATGCATCGGCAAATGGAGACTTATTTAAAAATGGGCATGCAAATGCTTTGAAGATCATTGAGAATTTGGCCAATACAAGCTTTCAATGGCCAACGGAGAGGACAATATTGAAAAAGGTGGCTTCCACTTCAAGTTCGAATCATATTGCCCTCTTAGCAGCGCAAATGTCTACCATGAATAGCAAGATAGATGCTATGGCAAAGAATGAGCCAAGAATGAAGGAGTCATTGAATGTAGAGGATGTCAAATACATGAACAACAATTGAAACATTGAAAACTACAGGCCTCAACAAGGTGCAAATCAAGGTGGAAATCAATACTATCAAGGGTATCATGAAAATCGGGGCCATCCTAATCTATCATATGGGAACCCCAACAATGCCCTTCAACCTCCACCAGGATTTTCGGTGATGAATGGAGTTATCGATGAAGAAAAAAGCCAAGTACGAATGAAATTCTCATGAATTTATGGAGACTGCTTAAGCTTGAATGGAGAAAAATGAAGCCATTGCGGAGGCTCAAGGGACTCAACTTAAGATGATTGAGAAATGATTAGGAGAATTGGCTACTTCAATGAGCAATCAACACCAACGAGGTAAATTTCCAAGTAACACATTTGTAAATCCTAAAGAGCAATGTATTGCTATCAAGATTAAAAGTTGGACTTCGCATGAAGAGCTCGAGACACCAAGTGAAGAGCATCAAGCCTCCAATGGGAAATCTCACGAGATAAGGAAAAAGGTATTCGCAATTCCTCCTCCTTATTGTCCTCCTATCCCATTCCCTCAACGCCTCACAAAAGAGAGGATGAAAGAGTATTGCAGAGCCATGAATCTTAGGATTGGAGCACCTTATGTATGGTCTATGACGCTCAATGAAAAAGGTAAAAATGTGGAGCATGAATCGGAGAGCATTGAAGTTGAGCATTCAAAAGAAAGTGGTAAGAAAAGAGACGTTTCTCCTCCCTCTACTAGCTCACCTATTTCGGCTCCTAAAATTTCCAAAGAGCAAGCTAATGAGAAACGGAGTGAGGTGTATAAGGCTCAACTTCCTCATTGCCCTCTGATTCTATTTCCACAAAGACTTCAAGAGAAAAAAATCGATGAGAAATTCTCCAAATTCCTCGACATTTTTAGGAAAGTGCACATCAACATTTCTTTAGTCGAGGCATTGCAACAAATGCCCAACTATGCAAAGTTTTTGAAAGATGTGCGCTTGAAGAAGAGGAAGTTAAAAGACTTTGAAACGGTGCATCACAATAAAGAACGTAGCGCTCTCTTGCAAAGAGAGCTACCTATCAAAATGAAAGATCCGGGAAGCTTCAAAATTCCTTGTGCTATTGGCGGAAAATACTTTGGAAAAACATTGTAAGATTTAGGAGCAAGCATCAGCTTGATGCCCTTATCAATCTTTAACAAGTTAGGAATTGGGACGATCAAGCCTACAACCATTGCACTTCAAATGGCGGATAGATTGTTTACTTATCAAAAAGGAATTGTTGAAGATATGTTGGTGAAGGTGGGTGATTTTATCTTCCCCATCAATTTTGTGATATTAGACATGGAAGAAGATAAACATGTTCCTTTGATACTTGGTCATCCATTTTTGGCAACGGGTAAAGTTTTGATTGATGTGGCAAATGGAGAACTCACGCTCCATGTGAATATTGAGAGCCAAACTTTCTCCATTTATCCACCTATCAAATTCTTTGAAGAGAAAAGTCATAATGAATACGATGATTGTAAGATTTTAGGGAACTCTCTCTTTGACATAGAAGATTATTACACTACGAGTGAATCATTAGAGAGTCGTTTCTTTGATAATGGTCATCTTGGACCATTTGGTTTTGCCTAAATTGAGATAATGCATTCTTGTGGAAGGCCGTCATTTCACTATCCTCCTTGACTATGCCTTGAAAACACTTGTGAGTTCAAGCTTACTAAACCAATTCTCCTTCATCCAAACTTATTCTCTCTTGGTATCGAATAAGTTTGGAGGGAGAGAGAAGTGCATTTAGTTTTCTCGATTTTTCTTATTTATTGCTTTCTTTTATTTTCGTTGCTTGTTTTTTTTTATTTGGTTATTTTGGTGTTCTTTGAGTTTTTAATGTTTAGTTGAGTCTTTAATAAAGGTTGTGTTGGGTGAATTGTGGCATGGCTAATGATGAGAATGAAAACTTGGGTTTTATTAAAATTATTGTCTTTGTGTTTTGATTGATTGGTTAGATAAGCTTTGATGAAGTAAGAATTGGCCTCTTAGGTTGTGGATTGAATGAACCTATGTGAGATTTGAGCCTTTGACTAATCATTGATTTTAGTCATTGTTTCTTGTGTGTGGAATGTTTGAGCATGCGTTTGTATCTTTAGAACTTGCCATGGTTCTTTCTTTGACAATGAGTAGATGTACTCAAGATGTTGACATGATTAAAATGCATTCTTTGTTAGCCAAAATCTCCTCATTTCCTTGACCAAATATGAATTGCATAATATTAGTTGCCCTTTTGAGCCTTAGCTTATTCTTTGATTTAACTTAAATTGGAAATGGGTAGAACTTGTGAATTTAGGAGAATGATGAGTTGGATAACGATTTAGGTTATTTTGCTTTGAGTATAATGTGAATTAGAAATAGCTAGCCCTTGTTCAACAAAAATAAAAAGAAAAAAAAATATGAATTCTTGGAAAATGTTGAAATATGGAAAGAGCATGAAAGGGTATCAATATCAATAGTTGGAAGCTCAAGCAAGAAATGAAAAGAAAAGTAAAATAAAGTGAATGTGAATTTTGATTGTTTGTGCAAAATTTGGCATTTGTGAGTTGTCGGTTATTGATATTGTCATATATTTTGGAAAGTCACTTGGCCCAAAAATCACTCACCCACCAAAGAGTCTCATTACAACCCTTGAAAAGCCCTTTTTAATCTTTATTTAGAGCACTTTGAGCTATAGATAGGTTACATAAATGGCAAGCTTACGGTAGAACTCATGCATGTTGTCAAACTGAGCGTAAACACTACTTATGCATACAATTGAGTATTGAGTGCTTCTTCTGTTAAAGTCTTCGTGCGAGAATCAGAATTTTCCAAGAGGTTGATTACTTGACTTATTGTAGCATGTTCGACCTTGATTGAGAAATACATTTGCAACTTAACTTTGATGTGAATATCTTTGGAAGCCGTATAATGCCATCAATTCACCATTGCATGTTTGTTTTGTTTCTTCTTGTCCTTTTTTTTGTTTAGGGACAAACAACGGTTTAAGTTTAAGGGGTTGACAAACATGATTTTCTATGCTTTAAGGGTGCACTTCAGGCCATTTATTTCAAAAATATTCATGCTTTATTGGATAAGTGTTGTTATTGTGAAGTTGTTACGTTTGGTTACTTGTTTCGTTCAAATTTCAGAAAAATTGAGTTACAATTGGAGAAAAGGAATCTTAGAATTAGAAAGATGAGCTCAATAGGAAGTCATAGGAAGAAACGAAGGTCTAATCGGAGTTCGGAAGACAGAGAACGGGCCAAAATAAAAAAGCTGCGCAGCCATAAGCAACACCCGCGCGAGCGCGTGAACAAAGAAGAAAAAAGGTTTTTTTGAGTGGGTTACATAAGCTCCTTGCTACTGAGAGCATTTTTCATGAAGTCCATAAGCAACCCGCATGAGCACCCGCTTGTTCTCCACTACCAACACTATATATACCTCTCTAAACACAAGCCCTAGCCATCCATTAACATATAAACCCACCTCCTATACACACCAACACACTTTTTTACACACTATTCCATTTTCACCATTGGTGGAGCTTGGGGCTTAGGAAAGAATGAGACAAGTGAACAACACTTAAAGATTCAAGAAAAGGATTTGATTTCTCTACTCCTATTTTCTTGTATTTAAGATGTTTAGTTCTCTTGACTTGGGTATTTTGTTGATTATGAACATGATTAGCTAAATCTCTTAGTTAGTTCAAGTGAATTGTTGAGACTCATAGATGATGATGGTGTAAATCTATTAATGTTATTTTGCTTTCCATTTCATGATTGTGGTTCTTGGTGCTTGATTTTCATGCTAGAATAGTAGGCCACTTTTCTATACATGCCAAGTGTTCGTATAAAGTCCTAGCCGATTTATAAGTTCATTGAATGCATGAACTATCAATATGTAAGAAATTGAGACCTATTGATGATATTTGCAAGCATAGGAATCTTTAATCTACTTGTGGCCTTTGGAGTTACTGGATTGTCACGAGTCCTAACTGGAGAGAGCTTTTTACTTATCTACTTTTGCATTCTCATCGAGAGGTGGAGTGTAATTACTTGTGTGATTGTTCTGCATGTCTTGGATTAAAATTGGTTGAATAGATTAATAGAATAAAACCATCATTGTTGTCGAGTGTAAACATTCCCTAGAATCGACCCTTTTATCTCTTGTTCTTTATATATCTCTCCTTGTTTCTTATTGTTTTACTTATCATAATTGCAAAATTTCATTTCTAGTAAATCACCTCAACTTTCGATTAGTCTAAATAGATTTGAACAACTTAGTAATAGTAATCTCGAGAGTTTAAATTAGTCTCTCTGGATACGACGTTTCTTGCCACTATCTATACACAGACCATACACTTGCGGATTATTTGTGCTAAACTAAAAGGCAAACACTCCCTCACCAGAACCTCATCTTCCTCCAACAATAGATGATGCATGGAGTATGTTGGGCTTATACTCTTGATATCTGCCAATGTCTAACCTATAGCTTCCTTGTACAAATCCAAAATGCCACACATCTTCTCTTCTTCATCACTCGTGAGTTCAGAACTTATAATCACGGGCAAAATCTCATTTTCTCTCAGGTACATATATTTCAAGTGCTTCGGCAATGACTTCAATTCCAACTTTAGTGCCTTAATGAGCGATAGCACCAACCTATCTTCGGGCTTTTATTCAGGTATTTGAAGTTCCTCAAAAGCCTGACTCTCACTGCCATCATTACATAATTGCATTCCCAGAGTCTTCTTCACCAGCATCCCGACTTGGACTCTTCTTAATAAGTTCGTCAAAAGCTTGCTCAAGACCATTTTTCTGCCAATATTCCTCGACTGCATCCTCAATAACGCTGATACTATCAACCATCTCAAACTCATAGCCTTGTCGATTTTGCTTAAGCATCGAAAGTGACGACTTCATTTGCCACAACACAAGTTATCTTGCCCGTCTTATAATCAATCTTGGTCCTGACAGTCTTTAAAAATTAACGCCCCGAAAGTATTACTTGGCTTTTTGTTGTCTTACCTGTGTCCAAGACATAAAAATTAACAGGAAATATGAGATCTCCCACCTTGACCAACACATCTTCTACGAGTCCTTCCGGCCACACCATTGATAAATCAACCAATTAGATCGCTACTCGAGTAGGAGATAATGGTCCTATAATAATTTCATCATACATAGACTTGGGCATGACAGTAATGGATGCCCCCAAATCAAGCATTGCTTTTGGGATCTTCGTAATTCCAATAGTGCACAATATAGAGAACATGCCTGGATCACCACACTTTATGGGCATGTGCAGTTGTATTATGGAATCTTGCATCATCGGGGTATCTCGTCTTCTTTGTGCACAATTCTCCTAAAAACCTTGCATATCTGGGCATTGACTGTATGGCGATCAATAGAGGCAGGTTTACTTCGACCTTCTTAAAAACATGAAACATATAAGCCATGTCCTATTGCTCTTTATCACATGCAAGTTTACGAGGATATGGTGGTTGAGGAGTCTTGGTCGTAGTTACTGTCCTTGGCCAAAGCTGCAACCTCCCTCTCTGCTTTCAAATACAATTTTTCATCCTTAGCCATGCTCAAGAGTGGCTTCTTCTTGGCCAGGATTCTACTTCCTCAATATCAACTGATCCCATGCCAACTTCCTCAGCATTTACTTCCTCTTCCAATGGTACTGGTACCACCCTCTCGGGCAAAATTTTATCACTTCTCAAGGTCACCGCATTGACCTGGTCCTTTCTGGGAGCTTCCCTTGATTAACTTCCATCCTTTGTAGAGTTTGAGAAATGTTGGATCATTGGGAGTTAATGTTGCTCAGTCCTCCCCTTGTCTCTAGCTGGAAGTTTTTGAAAATCTTTTCTCATTTTCTGATCTGGGCAAGTCTGTCCACTATATTTGTCAGGCCAACCCCTCTATTCTGGTCATGATGAGTGGGAATGTTTTGTACTTGCTGTTGAAGTTGCTGATGTGGAGGAGACATTTGATAATGGTTGTTTCCATAATGAAGGTTCTTATTCTGTCTATACCCAAAACTATTGTTCTAAGTGGGATCATCCCGTCTTTGGCTATTACCTCCTTGTTGTTACCCAATAACATTTACTTCCTCATCCACAAACCAGTTTTGGGCATTGATCCATACCATGACTTGTGGCTTAACATACCTCGCATTTCTTCACTTGTTTCTTCAGTACCTGTGGTTGCCCAAGGGAACTACTCATGTTGCTCATGAATTTCTCCATGGTGTTGACCAATTTATCAATCTTGTTATCCCCTCTTGAGCTAGACATATTTCTTTGAATATCCTTAAGCTACAGACTCACCCGAATTGCCAGTACAACCTTCATCTCTTGATTGGTCTGCTATCTCGACCAGCTTCTTTAATGCCTCTGTGGGAGGTTTGTCAATGATATTACCCCCACAAGCCGCATTAATCCACTTCTTCTCAGCCAGCCTCAACCCCGTCATGAAGTAATCAATGAGATCACTATCCAGGATTTTGTGTTGTGGGCAACGTGTTAGCATCTCTTTGAACCTCTCATGGTAATCATAGAGTAATTCACCTTGCCCCATTTGAATTGATATGACAACCTTTTTTCCACTTTGAATTTGAGCAACAAGGAAATATTTTTCCAGAAATTTTTCTTGTATTTTCTTTCCAAGTGGTGATTCTTTCCTCAGGAAAGGTGTACAACCATTCACAAGCTTCATCAAGAAGAGATAATGGAAATCTGAGTAGTCTCACATAATTTCTCAACAAAGAATTGTTCGGATGAGTTCAAACAGTGTTACACACCATCTCAAAGCCTTGGAGGTGACGTTGCGGATCTTCTCCAGAGTGATTACTGAACTTTGGCAAGATCTGAATCAGTGAGTGTTTAAGTTCCCAATTTCCAGTAAGCGTGGTCAACTTCACACTCGAAGGCATGACATTGTTGTCATCTGAAAACATCATTTCTCAGGATTCCTCACTCTCTTGATCAGACTAAAAATTGTATTGCTTAAAACTTTTCTCGCTTGATAGGTTGTGTTTCCCTTCAGGTTCATTGGCTTCGTTCGCCAGAGTTTCTTTCTTTTTGGTCGCTCATATTGACCTAGCCTCTCTCTCATGATCCTGGTTTACTTCTTGGTTTGGGCATACACCGACCTTACTTTCTTCTTGAAGAGAAAACTATCGTATTGGCAATTCCCCAGCAGCGACGCCAATTTGAAGAAGACATCGTTTAACTTTGTTCAAATTAATTTGTAATTCTCCTTTGCCCATAGAAAGCAGTAGCCAGCAGTAAGTAAGGGTCAAACACAGAGGAATTGGTTGTAGTTCTCTCTCCTTTGTATCAGGTGTCACTAAGAATTTTCTTGGTCGGGACAGTACTAGTCTGGGTCAACAAGTGTTGTAAACTAAAATAAAATCTAAACAAGAACTCAATGAATGACAAAAGGGACATGGAAAAGGCTTGAATCATTGAACATAAACACTCACTTGGTCATCGGTGCAAAGATTTTAATCGCATGCAAAGATTTTGGAGAGAAAGTTGCGCATGCTGCCCATAGCTACTGACACTCTGTCTCGATCACGTCAGAGTTTGTCTTGCCCACAATTTGCGCAACTCAAGGTACTATTTGCTCGGCTTACAGATATGGGAGAGGGGGTACTACTGCACTTCATAATTTTTCTCAGAATATTCGTTTGTTGCCCAAGCTGCAAGCTTCAGCCCTTTGCCCTTTGCCCTTTGCTCAGAATAATCATCTATCCTTGGCAGAGGATATTTGTTCTTCAGCGTAATCTTGTTTAGCTCTCGGTAGTCTATGCACATCCTCAAACTACCATCTTTCTTCTTCACAAATAATATTGGAGCACCCCAAGGCGATACACTTGGTCGAATATAGCCTAAGTCCAACAATTCTTGCAGTTGGATCTTTAACTCTTGAAGTTCCTTTGGAGCCATCCTATACGGGGCCTTGGATAGCGGGGCTGATCCGGGTTCTAAATCGATTGAAAACTCCAATTGACGATCAGGGGGCAAGCCTGGTAACACTTCTGAGAACACATCCTTGAATTCTCTCACAATTGGAACATCATCGATACTCAACTCTTGATTCTCGTCCTTATTCAGATAGACTAGATACACTTGCGTATCTTTCTTCCTCATCAATCTCTGCGCTTTCATGGCTGAAATTATCGGCACGCTCTTCTTCACCCTCTTTTCCACTTCAAAATCTATGGTCGATTCTTCTCCAGGGGGTTTAAACGATATTTGCCTCAAATCGCATCGAATCGTCGCAAAGTTCTCGGTTAGCCAATCCATTCCTAGGATTATATCAACATCACGCATCTGGATCACGTTCAGGGATTTCGCGACTAACTTACGATTTCCGACCTCAAATTCTAAATTCGACAAAACATGCAAAACTAACGCAGACTTTCCTAAAGGGGTTGCGACACTAAGCATCTGATTCGATTCTTCTACTTCCAATTCTAGGTTCTCTACCCAAATGCTAGATATAAACGAATGCAAAGCTCCCGTATCGAACAAAACAATAACAGGTATGCTATTAAGCTTTCCCATACTTGCCAAATTTCCTTTCTCTTTTTCCAGCGGCTTCTGCTCAATCGCGTACGTTCTTTGGAAATGCAGAGGTTCTTGCTAAGGAGGTTGCTGCTTTGGCTGCGGCGGCTTACGTTGATGCGGGACAAACTTTTGCAGAGGAGCTGCCTCGATGGCTTTCATCTGCGACGGCTGGAATTGGTTCGGTCTTCCGCCTCTAAACCCTTGTTGCTTACTCGGGCACTGGTTCGAGAAATGACCAGGTTCACCACAAGTGTAGCAAACATTACTTCCACTCTTACAAACGCATTGGTGCATTTTACCACATTTCGCACAAGGAGGGAATCTTAAAGGTCCTATGGGCTGCTACTGGCTTTTTCCCTTCTGGGGCTGCTACTGGCTTTTTCCTTGCCACTGCTTCTTGTTCGGGTGGTTTCCACCATTCCACTTTCCCTTCCTCTTTCCATACTGGCCGAACTGGGATTGTTGAGTAGATACAGTCGTGATTATCTGGCTTTGAGGTTGAGGATTCGCTGGAGGATGCGATCCTTTCTCCGGTTGCATTGCTAACTCCATGTCCAGGGCTCGGTTTAAAGCTTCAGCGTAAGTCAAACCACTTTGACTAGCGAGAACTACTCGAATGTCTTGCCTCAGTCCTGATCGGAACAATTCGCACATCTTCTCATCGGTATCGACCATGTCGGGCGCAAATCGAGCTAACTCGCAGAACTCTTGGTCATATTCAGCTACGGACTTTTTCCCTTGCTTCAGACTGGTAAATTCGTTGGATTTCTGCTTACGATAACTTCTTGGCACGATCTTTTCGTACAAGGCTTCCTTAAATTGATCCCACGTTAACTCTTCACGTTCTTCGGGAGAATACATCCTTTGTTTCGCTTCCCACCAATAATCGGTCGTTCCTTTTAACTAGTACGTCATGCATTCCAAACGCTCACCATCCGAACAACGAAGAAAACGGAAAATTCGCTCCAAAGAACGAATCCAGTCCTCGGCATCAGCCGGACTGCCTTTACCATCAAACGTTGGGGGATTTTGTCGGAGAAAAAGCTCTTCGACTCATCTTTCATTTGGAGGGGGCGGAGTAGGATCACGCTGTCCTTCCGGGTTATCTTTTGGGATTCTGACGTTTCTGCGTCTTGGCGGCATTCTAAAAATTATAACAAGGAAAACTTTAACCACTCTAGCTTTTTAGTTCACTAGGAACCTTTCTCGATTCTGTAAACATTTCACTTTTGGGAGGAATACAATTCTCGATCGATACTTAAATAATTAAAAACAATTAAAAACTTTCTCAATAATTCATTACTTCAACTTCTCATATACACATGCATTCATTCAGTTTCTAGTAATCGTCAAACATTCATATCATCATCATATATTCTCAAAACAATCAATCATAATCACAAAATAAAACATTGTCACTTCATACTCATATACTCAATTTAATTTGGTAACTCAGGAAATTCAAATTCAATTCAAAAAGAACTCAATGTCTCAATTTCAAATCGCCCGGCGGCGGCCTCTTAAAGGACTTATAACAATAAGGAATTACTTGAAAAATTTTCCTTCTTCCTAATCAAATTATGCGAGTCTCAACCACAATTTATATCATAACTGAAAAAAATAAAAGAGTTCGTCTCTCTAACACACTCGAATCAAAAGTACTTAAATTCAACAACTTTCTTGGATTACTTCTAGATACAGGAATCATCTTCGCTTGGCCCATTATCATTGTACTGCTCCGCTTCGGAGTCTACTCCATAATGCTCTATGGGTTCTTCATCTTCCTTGGGGTCCTCTTCTTCTTCCTCTTCTTCCTCAAGCATCTGACCTTCAAATTGCCCATCGTCCTCCTCGACGTTGTCATCCTCGATGGCGAAACACTCGCGCTCAGCTTCTCTCAAGGCTTCCTCACAGTCTTCCAAGGTATAATTCATCGCAGCTAGCTCGGATTCAACCCATGGCGGGGTATCGGGATTCTTTTCTTGAAGAAGGAGGTGGGGAACTACATCAGTGGAGACGTCAATTTGAGAGTTGCGCTCGTCTTCTGGCCTTGTTGGGGAGATAGATGTACGAGCAAAAGAAGCAGGAAAGACATTGCTGGGTAGGGTTTGGAGATATCCTTTTCCTATTGTCGCTGCGTCATTTGGCTCACTTTCTTTTTCGATGTCGTTGCCTGAACGGGCTGGTCTAGAGGATTCTGCTTCAGGATGACTTGAAAAAGTTACTTGCTGATGATGCATATAAGCAGCAATTTGGTCTTTATTTGAAGAAAGGTTTCCATTGCATCCACTTGGCTGCAATTTTGGTAAGTCAGACAAAGCAAAGGAATCAAAAGATTAAATTAAGAGCACACCACTTACAAATGGATAATCTGAGTGGGGATTCCGAGGTTCAAGAACAGTTCGTGGCGGCGAATTGTGGAGGGAGACAGTTTCACTTGGAGGAATTGATGGAGGAGCACGAACAGTTTCATTTAGCAGACTTGGAGTATCATCATCATATGGTTCTAACGGAGGAGCGCCATAAGACATGAAACAGGCTGAAATTGCGGAGATAAACGCATTCACATCGCCGTATAAGGTTCGGTCGAAATAGTGGTAGCCTAGAAATCGAGGGACAAGACAAGCTGCCCAATCCTTCCATTCTTGCAGTAGAGCTTGAATTAAATACGTCATGCCTTCTAATGGTCCTATGTCCATATACTGGACTCTTCCCTAAATTGTATGATATCGTGCTGAAAATTCCGCTAACGACTCGGTGCTCATCTTTCTCACGTATAAGTACTCTTGCATCCAATCGTTGTCGTCCATCCTATACGAATTTTAAACGCATAAGCACCCGTAACAATTAATCGAACATATTACAAATTCCACTACATACTTATTTTTGCGTTCCAAAGAGGGGCTTTCGTTCAAGGTTTCGGGCAATTCCAAATCACGTAACCAATCGCACACACGTCTTATTCTTTCCGATTTTTCCACACGCACTCGCAAAGGGGAGGACATTCTAAAGCAATCTAGTTATTAATCAATTTAGCAACTTTCATCTCAAAACAGCATAACTCAAAAATAACTTAAAAGAAATTCTCAGCACTTTGATAACTCACATACCAATTTAACTTGAAAAACTTTTAGAAAATAAGACATACCTGGTTGCCGGATGAGATGGAGGATAACTTGGTGTGGTTTACTGACTCAAACAAGTCTAGGAATTAAATCTAGACTCAACTCATCAAAGAATAACAGACTTCAGAGCAAATCAAAGCCTTGCTCTGATACCAACCTGTCACGCCCCGACTCTCGAGGTGCGACTTACGAATAACAACAAAACCTAAACAACTATCAATCTACTCAAATAAGGGGAACATGCTCGGGGAAAACGGTAATGAAAGATAAGGCAATCGAATTAGGTTTCCAAAAACACAACGAAGTAATATCCGAGCATCTCAAAACTACATATAACAAGAATATGAATAAGTATTTCATGCTGACAAGGATAGGATTCCAACCAATACGAGAATGCAACATATACCAAGTCAAGATAATCAGATTCAACAAAAGGTTTTAAAGTCAACGAGCCCATCGCTCGGAAGTATAAGTCAAGAAGTTAAGAATTTAACAAGTTTTCAAAATCATCGAGCACAACACTCGGAAACAAAAACATAAGTATCAAAGTATTAGCAACAACAGACATCAATTCAAAAGGGTTGCAGCGGAAACTTGCATCAAAACCCAACATTTGCACGTATGAAGACGTATAAATGCCAGTCTGATATTCAACTCGATTCAACCAAAAGAACCACACCACACCACCAAGTATCCATGCCATCGCCATCCAGTCAACCTGCATGTTTAGAAACACACGCAGGGCTGAGTACTTCGTACTCAGTGAACACAAGCCAAAACATTTGATATAAAGATGCTTTTTAAAGCTATAACAATTGAACTTGCCGTGCCGAACATCACAAGTACTTAAGCAGTTTAAAAACAGTTTTACTTGTGCATGTTAAAAACATTTTCTTAAAACAGACTGCGCAGTCAAATATAACATATAATTAACAGTATGCATCATCTGTCACAAACAATCTTACTGTGCCAAGAAGTAGGCCTCCTTCTCGAACACTGTGACCGCCCTAACCGAAGCAAGGCTCATAGTCACCTCAACATTTAACATACCACACGTGGGTTTCCTGCCTTTTACAGGATAATAACATCTTCACATAAACAGATGACAACACATACCAAACTTTAATAAAAATGGCAAGTCAATCGTATTTAAAATCATATAATAATACTGTATAGCATAACTAATTCTCTTCGATAGTTTTGGTTCAGAAAAGCCTACCTGACTTCCGAAGATTCTAGCTAGGTGGTTTAAGGGCTATTTGTCCTTGCTTAGTGATCCGTCCGGCTCGATCCTTCATAGTTCGACATCGATAAAGGAAAAATAAGATACGCAAAAGATGGACATAAAGGCGTTGGACTCAACTGAAGGACTTCTACATGAGTCGTTTCTCTCTTCGCTTTTAACTTTTCTAAAGGATCTCGCATTTTCGTCTTTAAATCATTAACTCTACTCGAATTGGTTAATACTACTAATCAACTTCTTAACACTTTCTCACTTTAATAAACGTCGTCTATCTACATTCCATTACTCGAGTTTTCTTTCAAAGATTTTAATCGATTCTCGATTTAACAATCAGTAACTCAATTATTTTGCATACAATTAATTCAATTATTCTTCACATCATAATTAATATCATGCATTTAAACACTTATTCAATCATATAATGAATTCAAATAAATTAAACAAACTTCAAGACACATTAATATTTATTTAATTTAAACATTAGAACTTAACTCAATTATGCATTTCTTTTCTTAAAGATTCAAACAATTTACTCTATCTTTTCTTAATTTATAGACAACGCTTTGTTCCAAATTCGTTATCTTATGAGGTATTTTATAACTTTGTAATGCCCCGTAAAAATCCTTACGTTCTAAGAAGTTTAAAGATAATTAAATAAATGGCCTTGCACGCCTAAGTTTATAATTTCTTAATTCTAAAGCTAACGGTCGAATCCATTATTAAAAATAATTTACAGAAGTCGTCTAGACGACTACCGTATTAGGGGTTAGCGCGTACGAAAAGTTTTTAATTCGTAAGCTAAGAACGGAAAACCGTTTAATTTTACGTTTACAAAATCGCAAATACGAACACGCCGAGAAAGTTTGTTTTTACGTTTTTCCGAGTCCCTGTTTCCGAGTGGTACAGGGCTCACCCCCTGTTTCCGAGTCCTCTGTTCTGGACAGTCTCCAGAGTTACTGGACTGTGCAGTGAAATTTCAGTTTCTTGTTTTCTAAGTTGTTTAGTTCACAACTTAGTTTCTTATGATCGTTTAAACCGTTTTATCTAACGAATACCTTCTATCTGACCCTAGAGTCAAGGACAAGACCTTTAATGATGAAAACCAGTAGAGATCGTATTTCTTATCCTTTCTTTAAAGAAGTAATAAACGAGAAATATTCATAAGTCGTGAAATGAGCTATAAATAAATCGCCTAAGTTGATTCTTTCCAACTTAATTCCTTATAATCTTTAAAGTCATATTAAGACACCGACTACCTTCTCTACTGACCCGAGAGTCGAGTATGAGATCTTTCAAGTTCTAAACGAGATGAGTACGAGTCTCGTTTCCCATTTAAGTAAAACAAATTAGTAAGCGTGCAAGTGCCAAAAGAATAAAAACAACTAAATCTTTCTTCGATTCTCTTTCTTCGATTATCTTTACGACCCGCTTTTAAGTATGTTCTTTTTACGATGAAGGAGGAAGCCAACTGTAAAGAAAGGACGAAAGATCCAAAGTTGGAAGCTTTTGCGTATAAGTTCTGTATTTACAAGGTGGGCTTTTATATACAAAATAAAACGAGCAACGCTCGGAAAATCTTTCTTTATCGCTTTGATATCTGTGTTTTCAAAGTGATATTATGGCATGAACTGTTTTATGTTTTTATGTGAGTTCTCTTGTACCTATCTGAGTCAACATACGTGTTTTCCAGATTTAGAGTTAGTCTATTTTTAGATTAACTAACGATCGGCTCTGAGTTAGCTGCTAAGTGCTTTCCAGAGTTAGTGCACTTTGTAACCTGTGGTGTATGTGATATCCTGTTGAGGGGTACCAGCCACGGTGAATTAGTAGTGGTCAAGATTGAACGTAGCATTAGTCAGAAAATGCTCGCGCGAGCGATTTATGAGAAAAAGTCAGAAAATGTTTAGTAGACACGGATTCTTTCAATAAAACTCCGTGTGCTACGTTTATGAAATGCCATTTTATCTATATTTATAAGTATGTTTTCGGCATCGTGCCCACTAAGTACCTTTGTACTTAGCTCTGCATTGCTTTCTAAATGTGCAGGTTGAAGCGACGATAAGCGGCGACGGTTGATGTTGAGTTTAAGGATAAGATGCATAGTAGAACCCTTCCGCTGTCAATCTCTGTATATCTTTTTGAGATGTATTTTTTGAACAACTCAGTAGTCTATGTCTGTACATTTGAACTTAGTTTCGTCTTTTGTACTTTTGTCGAGTAATCCTTAGAGATTAACTCTTTCTTTTCTATATTAAAGTCTTGTCCATAATTTATCGATGTTTATCATGTATGTTTAGTCAGTTAGCCCCCTTCTTCCCCGCTTCTTTAATCCAACCCCAGTCGCACCCCGGCTTCTGCCGTCCCTCGGGATTTGGGGCTGTGACAGAGTGGTATCAGAGCGGGCTTCCTGCTCTGATTATGAGTCATTCCTTCTAGTATGAGTTAATGTGAGTCATTCTTTCAAGTACGAGTCATTCTTTAAAGTAATATCATAAAGTGGTATTTTTATACAAGTCTTTCTTCGAGAAGTAATATAGAGTATTCGTTCGTACTCTATATCGAGTCTTCTTTCAAGTCAAGAGACATAGTATTTGTATATACTCTGGATCAGAGTCGTTTTTTCCAAGTATGAGATAAGAGTTAGACTATGATGCTAAGATTGAGAACGTAGAAGTCAACTCAACCGCCCACTACGTCGACTCAACAAGGAAAAATAAAAGAATTTTATAATGAGATTTCTTTTTAATAAGAAAAGTTATGAGCAAGTATTCAGTGAAATTTGAAAATGAGAATAAGTTATGTTTTGGAAAAAATGAGTCGTGTTTTAAAAATGAGAATTTTATAGAAGTATAATTTTTATACTTACATGATTATGCGATAGTACAAGTACTATCTTATGTGAAAATATGTGCGCAATGATTATCTTTCTATGAAAAAGCATGCGGATACGAGAATATAGTCGTATTTAAGAGAAATTTCCCGGTTCAATGAGAACATAGACGTGAAACTTAAGAACTTTCCGGTTCTTCGAGAACTTAGACGTTTTTAAGAAACGCTGTTTTGAAATGATTTCGAAAGGAGATCCCTAATGCGAAAAGGACTTCCTCTGAGGAATGGCACGTGCGCCTAGTGACATGAATAAAGATTCGGCAAAGTCGAACTTGTCGTCTAAGAATTTCCTGCGAGGGAAAAGAAATAAAATAAATAAAAAATAATTCAATAAATCGTATTAGAAAAAGAAAGAAGCGATTAGACGTTCGAGAAGCTGTCGGCTTCGAGTTAAGAAAGATATGAACGAGACGACAACTGGAACTTAGTTTTCCAGGGAGTTTTTCTTAAGTTATATTTCTTTTTGTTTTTATGGAATTAAATTCCATATTTTCGTCTTGAGCGACGACTACAATTAGCACGAGTATTAAGAGTCGTAAGCGATAAATTCTTTTGAAATGGATGTTACTTTTGAATAAGTAACTTGAACGAAGTAAATATACTTTGTTTTTAGTAAGTGAAAAATCGTTAAGAGTTACTAAGTTAAGAAATAAAAGAAATAGAAGAATTAAAATGAGTAATAATATGGTGAAACAAAAAGAATAAAAATAAAATCTTTTGTGAATGTATAAATATATATATGTTGTTGAGTGCAATTTCTTGAATTGCTAGAAGTCTTAATAAGTGGTTGCCTTAAGTGTGGACGTTACAATTTGAATAAGGGATATTCATTTTGTAATTTATGTTTTGATTAAGATAAGTTATTTTCTTTTTCCTACCTATTACTGATCCGTGTTACCTTAAACCTTTTGTAGGATGGCTAGGACCCGTGTCACGGCTCGGAAGAGTCGGCCATGGGTAGAGGGCGAGCGCACCATAGTGGATATGTTGAAGGACGAGTACTACGAGTTCGAGGTAGACTACGGAGAAGAGGATGTGGAACAGATTGTCAGTAATTTTTCATTAGTTTACTACCCAGTGAGACACCTGATCAGGGAGAGTCAGGCGATTTTAGACCTGATCGTGCACCTACCGGACGAGTGGCGCGGATGGTCGCACCGGGCAGCTTGGTACTACTTGGAGATTCTCGGCGACGACACGGATCCGACAGGCAACTACGCTGGTTTTGCCTTGTGTATACACAAGCGTTTCTTTGAAAGCAGGCATATGATTGCCATTCCTTTGGAGCCACACATCCCCTACAGTCACTTTCCAGCCGAGACAGAGCTTAAGGAGCTTGACCTAGATCCGGATATGTTAGAGTTGTTAGAGTTGCCACCAGACGGGGTACTAGAGGAGGAGCCTGAGGCTGAGTTAGAGCAGCCAGAGGAGGACGAGGAGACGGTAGTTCCACCAGAGTCACCACCGGCTGCACAGCAGATTGAGAAGTTGATCCCGGGTTCTGGTTTTGTAGAGGTTGACGCTGAGATAGCCGCGTTGTTGGGGTTGTCTACACCGTTTTTGCCAGACGTTTGTGTTAGGGTCAGGGGACCGTCGGAGACAAGACTGTACAGAGAGGGACTAGACTGTAGAGAGATCGACGCGGAGCTCGCCGCCATGTTGGAGTTGCCTTCTCCACTTACACCACTAGAGGAGATCTGCACGAGGTGGGGAGTACCTTAGAGGCACAGGGAGGCAGGACCGTCCAGGGTCCGTTCTAGAGAGGAGTTCGAATCGGGTTTAGATTCAGTTCCCGAGCACCTTCTTCCCCTGAAGAAGCGTGCGAGGAGGATCAGTGAGGACTATTTCGTCTCCGACTTGGAGGAGACTGTTTCTGAGACACCGTCACCCACCGTGTTCACACTTGACAACGGTTCTACTTTGAGAGTGGACCCGCCACTCGAGCTGGTTTATGGTTTGGAGTCCGAGGAGGAGGACCCGGAGGAGGATCCGGAGAAGGATCCAGAGGAAGACCCAGAGGAGGGTTGTTAGGATTCTGTAGACCTTGGAGTAGTTTTTGGTTTTCTTCCGCAGTTTAGCTAGGCAGTGCTGTATAGATATGGGTAAATGTCAGTAGCAGTAACAGCTTTTTGTCCTGTATAGAGTCGGATCAGTAACTAGTTAGTTTTGTAGTACTCTAACGGATACGAAATTTTATGAATCGTTCCCGTTCTAGTACTCTAGTAGATGTGGAGTGCAGTTTGTTAGTACACCCAGTAAATAGTAGGTAGTCAGCCTAGTTTAGACTAATAGTAGTCTAACCCTTTTTTGTATAAGTCCTCGTTGCAGGCAAAATTAATATTCTTTTTGGATGTATATATATATACGACCCGTGAAGAGGGTTTTTAAATCAAGTAAAATTTCTTATGAATCGAGTAATAAAAAAAATGAGTGTTAAAATGAATTAGTGTAACGAAGAAATGAGTTAAACCCAAAAGTTAAAAGATTAATGAAATAATATCAAGCTAGGTTCGATATGTTGTTCCATAAATTTGATTAAATTGAGAGCGAGCTAGTAAGTGCCAAGTGTAATTAACAGAAGGAAGCTAATGAGAGTTCTCAATTCACCTTTAGACTAAAGAAAATGCCGCCGAGGAATGTTAACAACAGAAGAGGTCGAAGACCTGGAAGGCCGAGAGGACGTGGAGGACGTCAACCAGAAAATGACCAAGAACAGGAAGATGAGCGGAATATCACACAATCCCCATCTCCACCCCCGTCACCATCACCACCACCTCCACCACAGCCCCGTAGAGATATTGAGGATCTTTTCCTCTAAAGGAACCCTCCAATGTTTAATGGAACTGGAAGCCCTAGCGATGCTGAGCTATGGGTGAGATCGACCGAGAAAATTTTTAAACTCCTCAGATGCACTGATGAGGAGAGAATGCTGTGTGTCGCATTCCAACTTACAGGATCGGCCGATTACTTGTGGGAAGCAAGACAGAAGGTAATATCTGCGGAGCATCTGGCTCGTTTTTCGTGGGAAGAATTCAAGGAGATCTTCTTTGATGAGTACGTCCCCAAGACGTATAGGGCACAAAAAGAGGCCGAATTTTATAATCTAAAGCAGGGAAAGCTAAGTGTGACGGAATATGACGTCAAGTTCTGCGAGTTGATGAGGTATGCACCGACATTGGTCGACACTGAGGAGAAATTATCAAAGAAATTTCAGGGAGGTTTACGTCATGAGTTGGGAATCGCTTTGGCTAGTCATGGAGGACTAGGTTATTCAGACTTACTGGGAAGAGCACTGGAAATGGAGGCCGTCGTGCCTGATGAGAAAAAGGTTGTACCAACTGCGTCAGCACCAGCGCAGAATCAGAATCGAGGCTACTACAACAACAACAGCAGCAACTATCAAGGGAAGAGAAAATGGAACGGAGGAGGTAGCGGAGGCTACAGTCAGGGTTATAACAATCAAGGAGGACAGAGAAGAGGTTAACAGCAACCTGCCAACAACAACAACAGTGGCAAAAGGCCGTGGCAGGGAAACAACCAATCGGGGTTGTCCATTCAAGGGAACAGGCAGAACCTGCCGTGGAAGGGCAATAATCAGTCAAATCAGCCGCAAGGGCAACAGAGGAACTTTAATCAGGGAGCGAATAACCCAGGGAGGGTTACCATCCCTGTCTGCCCAAAATGCAACCGAGCCCATCCTGGAGTCTGCCAAATGGGTACCCCTAACTGTTTCAACTGTGGACAGAAGGGGCACATGAAAAAGGACTGCCCTAAGCCGCTTCAAGCAGTACCTCTCCGAGCAATCCAAGCACAACCGCAACAGCCGCCTATGAACCAGCAGCAGTTTCAACAGCATGCACAACAGCAACAAAATGCGAGGGCATGCGCTATCAAACAAAGCGGTCAGCGCAAAGGAAAAGGCAATCTAGCAGGTATGGAAAAACTCCACAACATCCCTATTAAGATATTGTTTGATACTGGCGCATCGCATTCTTTCATTGCTGGCTCATGTGCCGATAACTTAGATATCAGACCTGTAAGAGCTGCACAATCTATGAGAGTAGTCACACCTTCAGGAGAGATCACTACTTTCACACACGTTTGCTCTAACCTAGAACTAGAAATTGGAACTCATAAAATTATAGCGAACAATCTAAATGTTATGATAATGTGGGACGTAGATATAATCCTAGGTATGGATTGGTTTTCAGAGAATTACGCTACGATTCTCTGCAACGAGAGAAAAATTTCTTTTCAGCCACCGGGTAAAGAACCAACCGAATTCCATGGAATTTTGATGGGTAGAGGTGTACCAATCATATCGGCCCTTCAAGCCACGAAAATCATGAAGAAGAAAGGTACTACAACCTATCTTGTGTACCTAGTTGGAGAACCAGGAGCCGAGAAGACCATTCAGGACGTAAAAGTCGTGAACGAATATGAGGATGTTTTTCCGGAAGTACTACCAGGATTGCCACCAGATCGTCATGTGGACTTTACGATCGATTTAGAACCAGGAGCAGCACCTAAGTCTAAAACCCCTAACAGAATGGCACCGAAGGAACTAGAAGAGCTCAAAATCCAGTTACAGGAATTACTAGACCTTGGTTTTATCAGACCAAGCGTTTCACCTTGGGGAGCACCCGTGCTGTTTGTTAGAAAAAAGGACGGATCGATGAGAATGTGCATCGATTACCGAGAACTGAACAAGATCACTCTCAAGAACAAATATCCTTTGCCAAGGATCGAGGATCTGTTCGATCAGCTTAAGGGTGCAGGAGTCTTCTCCAAGATAGATTTGAGGTCAGGGTATCATCAGCTCAAGATCAAACCTGAGGATGTACCTAAAACCGCTTTTAGAACTCGATATGGCCACTACGAATTTTTAGTGATGCCATTTGGTTTGACCAACGCTCCAGCCGTATTCATGGACCTTATGAACAGAGTCTTCCACCCCTACTTGGACAAATTTGTTCTAGTATTCATTGACGACATCCTCATTTATTCTAAGAATGAGACAGAGCACGAAGAACATCTACGGATAGTGTTGGAAACACTAAGAGCTGAGAAAATCTATGCCAAATTCAGTAAATGCAAATTTTGGTTGAAGGAAGTGATGTTCCTTGGACACATAGTATCGACAGAAGGAATTAAAGTGGATCCAGCCAAAGTAGAAGCAGTGCACAACTGGAAGACACCAACAAACCAGAATGAGATCAGAAGTTTCTTGGGATTAGCTGGTTATTACAGAAGGTTTATCGAGGGATTTTCTACAATCGCTCGCCCGATGACGCAGCTACTCAGGAAGGATACTAAGTTTAAATGGTCAGATGAGTGCGAGAAGAGTTTTCAAACTCTTAAGGAAAAGTTAACTACAGCACCAGTACTAGCACTTCCAGACGCAAACAAGGAATATGTGGTTTATACTGATGCATCGAAAAATGGATTAGGTTGTGTCTTGATGCAAGACGGACGAGTGATAGCTTATGCTTCACGACAACTTCGACCCCACGAAGTTGAGTACCCAACCCACGATTTAGAACTTGCAGCAGTAGTACATGCGCTAAAAATTTGGAGACACCATCTCTATGGTGTAAGAGTTGAGATATTCACCGATCACAAGAGCCTGAAGTACTTTTTCGAGCAAAAAGAACTGAACATGAGACAAAGACGATGGCTCGAATTAGTCAAAGATTATGACTGTGGAATTAACTATCATCCAGGAAAGGCTAATGTGGTAGCAGACGCATTGAGTCGCAAGGCTCCAACGAAGTTAGGATGTCTTTTCGTAAAAGAAGAAACCTTAGTACGAGAATTCGAAAAAATGGATATCAGAGTGCTTGACACGCCAGCAACGATAACAAGTCAGATAGCAGCATTGGAAGCTACACCAGATTTGAGAGAAAGGATCATTAGTGCTCAGAGAAAAGACGAGTCAATGGAAAAGTTAAGAGTAAGGATAAGGACAGATAAGCCAGAAAGATATTCGGAAGCTCCAGACAATGCAATACTTTATGAAGGCAGGATTTGTATTCCCGACAACGACAGCGAGTTGAAGAACGAAATCTTGAGTGAGGCTCACGACACGCCTTACACAGCACATCCAGGAAGTACGAAAATGTACCAGGATTTGAGAAGAAACTTTTGGTGGAACGGAATGAAACGAGACGTTGCCTCGTTTATAGAAAGATGCCTAGCATGTCAACAAGTTAAGGCTTTACACCGACGACCGTATGGATTGCTACAACCATTGGATGTCCCAGATTGAAAATGGGAAGGCATAGCTATGGACTTTGTCACAGGCTTGCCTAAGTCGAAAAAGGGAAACACAACAATTTGGGTAATAATTGATAGACTTACGAAGTCAGCACACTTCTTACCGATTAAGACTACATATGGATCAGAGAGACTAGCTCAGTTGTATGTCAGAGAAATTGTACGTCTGCATGGAATACCGAAGGTCATAATATCAGACAGAGATGCTAAGTTTACCTCGAGATTTTGGATTACGATGCAGAAAGAGTTGGGAACAGAGCTTAATTTCAGTACAGCTTTTCACCCACAGACAGATGGACAGTCAAAGAGGACAATTCAGATTTTGGTTGATATGTTAAGAACAGTAGTTTTGGACCGAGGCACGAATTGGGAAGAAATTCTACACCTAGTTGAATTCGCCTACAACAACAGCTATCAGGCCACGATAGGAATGGCACCGTTTGAGGCTTTGTATGGGAGAAAATGTAGATCACCGCTTTATTGGGACGAAGTAGGTGAGAGAAAGAACCTAGGCCCAGATGCGATCAATGAGATGATTGAGATAGTTCGACAGATTCGAGATAGAATGAAGGAGGCCCAGAGCCGACAAAAGTCGTATGCTGACGACCGTCGAACCAACCTTGAGTTTGAAATAGGAGATAAAGTCTTTCTTAAGATATCCCCGACCAAAGGAATCCTTAGGTTCGGAGTTAAGGGTAAGCTAAGACACAGGTTTATAGGACCTTATGAAATCCTCGAGAAAATAGGATCAGTCGCGTATAGATTGGGCTTACCGCCAAGTCTAGGAAGCGTTCATAACGTTTTTCACGTTTCTCAATTAAGAAAATATGTTTACGATCCTAAGCACGTTATTAGTCAGCAAGACGTAGTTCTTGAATCTGACCTAAGCTATGAAGAAGAACCAAATCGATACCAATAGTTAAAGTGCTATGGAACCATCACGGGCAAGGAGAAGCCACGTGGGAACTCGAGGAGAAGGTGAAGGAGCGTTATCCTCATCTTTTTGCAGAAGGTAAGCAAATTTCGGGACGAAATTTTTCATAAGGGGGGTAGGATGTAATGCCCCGTAAAAATCCTTACGTTCTAAGAAGTTTAAAGATAATTAAATAAATGGCCTTGCACGCCTAAGTTTATAATTTCTTAATTCTAAAGCTAACGGTCGAATCCGTTATTAAAAATAATTTACAGAAGTCGGCTAGACGACTACCGTATTAGGGGTTAGCGCGTACGAAAAGTTTTTAATTCGTAAGCTAAGAACGGAAAACCGTTTAATTTTACGTTTACAAAATCGCAAATACGAACACGCCGAGAAAGTTTGTTTTTACATTTTTCCGGACGAAACTCGGACTTGTCGTCCCGAGTTTTTGTCAAAATAAATTTTATAAATTTATTTTCTAATTAAGTTCATACGTTAGAATTTGTAAGTCAAATTGAATCGCGACGATTTTTGTACCGAACAACGTTTTTCGTCGTTCGTTTTTCCGTAACGTCGGATCACGCCGGAAAAACCCGTAAAACCTTCAAAAATTCTGCATGCAGCCGTGCCACCTCACCTTATTTAAGTGTAAGCTTGCATGTTAACCATGTTTAATTAGTTGACACCTAAACCTACCTTTATGCATGGTCAACCATTAATCATTTCACAACTTGAACAAACCATTTCCATCTCCCTCTCCACTCTCTCTCTCGGCCACACTCTCTCTCTCTCCCTCAAACTTCATCTTCTCCATCATCCATACTCCATTGAAGAACCTTCAAAGCTTGAAGAAAGAACACAAGTCCTCAATCATCCATCCAAACACCATACTTCTTTCCTTATTTTTCAAGGTATGATGATCCTCTTTAATCCTATCCAATCCTTTTCCTTTTTTCCTTCTTTTCTTCTTGATCGAATTTTGGGAAGTTTGGAATAGATAGTTTGATCTTAGAATGATGAAATTAGATATGTTAGATATGATAATTATGGATTAAAAATGATCAAAACCAAGAATCCTAAAACTTTTGTCAATGCAGATTTTTTTTGGAAAATTGTAGGATTTTTGTTTTTCTTCTTTTGATCATGAATTCATGCTTAGTAGAGGTTTAATTAGTGTTTAGAATGAAAAGGGATTGAAAGCCCTATGTTGTAATGAAATTCAATTAGGGTTTGAAGTATGAATTTGGGGATTTTTTGTATGTTAAGTGATAATAGAATTGCAATTGTTTAATTGGTGATATAAGAGTATGTTTAGTAAATAAATGTTGTTAATTTGAAAAGAAAATCATCCCCTTAAAGTATGTATGAAATCAGAAAATTTATAAGATAATTAGGATTTTATACATGTTAGATATAAGTGATGAATTGTTAATGGAATTATGATGCAAATCATGTTAGTTGATAATAGGAATTAATTGGAAATTTTTCTAAAAAAAGTTTAATGAAGTATAAGAGGCAAAGATCACTATATAAACTGAGTTATAAAGATGTTAAGACATGTTAGCATGCATGAAAATGATTCCTATTAGACGTAGTTTAAACGTCGTAAAATTTGAACGAAAACCGACGACTTTTGGAAATCGCGTAAGAGACGAATATTTAGTTGTAACTAGTAATCGAGAAGTCGAATGGGAGTTCTAATATGATATTATTGTTTATAATGAAATTTAGAACAACTCTCTAGTTGATGGCATAAGCTTTTGAGTTGATATGATATGAATTATAGTTATAATCGAGAGCTAGTACGCGTTTGAAATTTCTTTGTTGGTTTAGTACTTGTTAGTTGAAAACCGACGTTAGAACGTCGTGCTTTTGAGTAAGTTAAAAAAGGAGTTTGTCACGTACGGAGGTACGTGATGACTGCTTTAGAGTCCAGTTTCTAAAAAAAAGTTGAATACGAGAATTTAAAATTAGCCTAAAACGTTATACGGCAAACCTATCAAACAATTAGGGTTTTCGCGGCAGTTTTGCGACCCCTGCCGGAAACTGTAATAGCTTCCAGCTCGTTTATCAGATTTGTGATCCGTAAATTGGAGCAGAAACTAGACTTCCTAAGCTTTCTAGTGGTATAGGGCTCACCCCCTGTTTCCGAGTCCTCTGTTCTGGACAGTCTCCAGAGTTACTGGACTGTGCAGTGAAATTTCAGTTTCTTGTTTTCTAAGTTGTTTAGTTCACAACTTAGTTTCTTATGATCGTTTAAACCGTTTTATCTAACGAATACCTTCTATCTGACCCTAGAGTCAAGGACAAGACCTTTAATGATGAAAACCAGTAGAGATCGTATTTCTTATCCTTTCTTTAAAGAAGTAATAAACGAGAAATATTCATAAGTCGTGAAATGAGCTATAAATAAATCGCCTAAGTTGATTCTTTCCAACTTAATTCCTTATAATCTTTAAAGTCATATTAAGACACCGACTACCTTCTCTACTGATCCGAGAGTCGAGTATGAGATCTTTCAAGTTCTAAACGAGATGAGTACGAGTCTCGTTTCCCATTTAAGTAAAACAAATTAGTAAGCGTGCAAGTGCCAAAAGAATAAAAACAACTAAATCTTTCTTCGATTCTCTTTCTTCGATTATCTTTACGACCCGCTTTTAAGTATGTTCTTTTTACGATGAAGGAGGAAGCCAACTGTAAAGAAAGGACGAAAGATCCGAAGTTGGAAGCTTTTGCGTATAAGTTCTGTATTTACAAGGTGGGCTTTTATATACAAAATAAAACGAGCAACGCTCGGGAAATCTTTCCTTATCGCTTTGATATCTGTGTTTTCAAAGTGATATTATGGCATGAACTGTTTTATGTTTTTATGTGAGTTCTCTTGTACTTATCTGAGACAACATACGTGTTTTCCAGATTTAGAGTTAGTCTATTTTTAGATTAACTAACGATCGGCTCTGAGTTAGCTGCTAAGTGCTTTCCAAAGTTAGTGCACTTTGTAACCTGTGGTGTATGTGATATCCTGTTGAGGGGTACCAGCCACGGTGAATTAGTAGTGGTCAAGATTGAACGTAGCATTAGTCAGAAAATGCTCGCGCGAGCGATTTATGAGAAAAAGTCAGAAAATGTTTAGTAGACACGGATTCTTTCAATAAAACTCCGTGTGCTACGTTTATGAAATGCCATTTTATCTATATTTATAAGTATGTTTTCGGCATCGTGCCCACTAAGTACCTTTGTACTTAGCCCTGCATTGCTTTCTAAATGTGCAGGTTGAAGCGACGATAAGCGGCGACGGTTGATGTTGAGTTTAAGGATAAGATGCATAGTAGAACCCTTCCGCTGTCAATCTCTGTATATCTTTTTGAGATGTATTTTTTGAACAACTCAGTAGTGTATGTCTTTACATTTGAACTTAGTTTCGTCTTTTGTACTTTTGTCGAGTAATCCTTAGGGATTAACTCTTTCTTTTCTATATTAAAATCTTGTCCATAGTTTATCGATGTTTATCATGTATGTTTAGTCAGTTAGCCCCCTTCTTCCCCGCTTCTTTAATCCAACCCCAGTCGCACCCCGGCTTCTGCCGTCCCTCGGGATTTGGGGCTGTGACAAACTTTTACTCAATTAATATAAATTCTCTTTAATTATTATTAAACTCTTATGAAATTGGAATTTCTTATCCATTTCTAATTCGATTCTCATTTCTTAACTCAATTATTATTTTTCTAATTATTAACTCGGTAATTTTTCTCGGTTTAATTTTAATTCGCATGGTTTGAAAACAACGTACTCAATTAATTATTTTTAATTAGCTTCTTTCAAACCCATTACTCGACATCTTATTCTATTATTATTTTCTTGATTACCTTATACGAGTTTTTGAACTTAACTCGTCTAGCATCTTTTCTCCATTCGATTAAAACTTCTTTTCACTTCTTATCGATTAATTCTGTTAAACTCGGTTTTCTCAATTCTTGCTTATTTATTTAATAAAGTCTTCTTCTTTGTACTTTAACTTTTAAACCACTTTCTTACTTAATAATTTTTTTTATCATTCAATAAACATTTTTATAAAAACTAGTTCATTTTATTAGTTAAATTACAAAATATCTTTTTGACTTAGTTTATTAAAATTTCAAGTCTTTAAGTTTTAATACAAGAACACTTATTTGCTATATCTTTTTATGCATTTTTCAATTCTTAACATTTTAAAAGCTTTTGAACTTCATTCCTTTTATTACAAAAATTTCTATCCTTTATTCACAATTCATATTAGTATTTATACACACATTATAACATCTAAATATCACATCTTCTATATTATCACAATTTAATTTTTTTTAAATCTTAACATGCAATTCCATTTTCTTAAACTTAACAATATGTATGATTATATCAACATATCAAACAATCATTTCATGATTAAAACATCACTCAATTCATCAACAAAATCAACAAGATAAATCCTTCTTTTCTTCCCAAAAACACACGGCATACATGCATATTTTTATGCATTTTATTTCTCAATTTTTCATGCATATAATCTCATTCTCAACATGATAAAAATAATAAATCAAACAACAAAATATCAATAACTCAAAGGATTCACATTTTCCTATTTTTCTTATTATTTTCGGCACTCACTAGATTTTTAGGGTTTTAATTTCTTTTTCTTCTCTTAATTCACCGATTAAATCCTAATGTTCGATTCTCCTAATGATTTCTTCTCACTCGATCTTCACATTAACAATCCTAAGTTTGCCTAAACATAAATAAATATCATGCATGCATGGTTTCTTTCTTTTAGGACTTAGAGATATAAATATATACAATTAATCAAATGAATAATCATACTTTGAAAATTAAAAGGGATTTCTTCTCTTGGCTTCTTGGAATCGAAATGAAAGGGATTGAGCTTCAAACTTTGAGCTTGGATGTGAGGAAGAACTCTTTTTGAATTCTCAAAGAAAAGATTAACATAAAGGTTCATCATCCGAACCGGAACCGACGGGTTCGAACCTGAACCGGAACCGTGGTCAACGGTTTTCGAACCGGAACCGTATGTAGGATGGGCCGGTTCCGGTTCAAATGGCTAGGAACCGTGAATCGGCGGTTCCGAACCAGCGGTTCCAACGATTTTTTATTATTTTCATTCTTTTTTTAGTTTTAAAATATGTTTTGTATTAATTCATGTTAATTGTATGTTTTAGAAATCAAAAATGACAATTATAACGATAAATGGAATGAAAAAGATCAAAAAGAAAATAAATATTTATATAAGGTTCAAATATGAACCGGCGGTTCCGAACCATGTAAAAATATAAGATTTTTAATTGATCACACATTGTATAAATGAAGATATATTTTGTTTTATATCGATTCTATACATTATATTGAAGATTATAAGTTTGAAATATAATATAATTTATATTTTCAATGATTAAAAAAATAAAAAAAAATAAATAAATAATTTAGACGGTTCGGGTTCGGAACCGGCGGGTTGGAACCGGAACCGGAACCGTGACTACGTGGGCCGGTTCCGAACCGGAACCGTGACTATGGCTGGCCGGTTCAGGTTCCAACATTCCCGAACCGGAACCGGCGGTTCCGGGCCGGTTCCGACCCGGAATCGGGCCCGTGAACACCTCTAGCTTAAGAGCCAAAATGAAGAAAATGGAGGATGATTATTGAATTTAAATCAAGAACTTGGAGGATTATTACCTTTTTCTTGAAGATAAGGATGAACTAGATGGAGGATGGTGTTCTTTACTATATTTCCATGAATGATAAGCTTGAATTCAAGGTTGCATGGAAGAAAATCAAAATGAATGTGTGTGTGTGTGATTGTCGTGAGTGAGGGAGAGAATAGAGAGGGTTTTCTTTGTTTTTCTTGCTTTCTTGGGAGAGAGAATTCGAAAGAGAGAGAGATGGAATGTAAGTGAATGAATTCTTCTTTCTTTGTATAAGTGCATGGATTTGAATTCCAACATAAGGAATAAGAATGATGATGTTTTGTGTTGGAACTTGCATTAAGACATGGATGGATGGTTTGATGTGATGTTGATTGCATGCAAACTTTGATTACACAATTTACTAAGTATTTTGCTCATTTCTAGAGAATAAACATGATGACATCTAAGTATAGTCTTGTAGATAGGTGTGGAGAGAGACTAGGGAGAGAGGTGGCGGTGAGAGGGAGAGAGGGAGAGTGACACTTGTCCTCGTCGTGTCGTTACGGGTATAAATTATCCGGTCGTAAAGGTTTTTCGGATAAACGATTCGTATTTATTCACTCATGCTATAAACGAGTCTAACCTCTTCTCGTCTCATTTCCGACACTAAACATCTCAATCCTAATTCACACTTCGATTAAAAGATTAACGAATTCGATCATTTAGTCTTTTAAATCTCAAAGGAATTTAGTTAGCTTATTAATCCGTTTATTAATCCTTTAAAGATTAAATCTTCATTACTCTTCTCAATTCTCGGATAAGTTCTTACCATATCTCAGTGACCTTAGAAGCAATTCTAGGTTCAAAGATTCTAATTCAACTCTATTCTAAGTTCATCGGTGTAAATAAATTTCTCGGCGATCAACATTATTCTATTTTAATTAAACAAACTCCTCGGGATTTTTCTGGAAATTGATCTTATACTCATTTTCATTTAAACAACTCAACAAGCATATCACATCATCATCATCTCAGATAAATAGAACAGATAAATTCACACAAAACTCACAAAGCATTCTAAACGTTTTACTCATTTCTCTTCCTTTAGAAAAGAACATTTTTATTCCTAAATTCTCATCTTTTAACTTACTCGGTTAGTTATATGCTCTCTAACGATATAAAAGCTCGGGGTACCACATTATGCCCACAGTGCCACCTGTCCTGCCTTGCACCCGCTTTCTCCTACTTGTGTTCTCCCAGACACATAAAAGACTCTAAACACACAAAAGACTCGAACAAAAGACACAGAAAATGAACACAAATTCTGGGTTCATGAAGGAAATACACCTGCATAAGATTTTTCGAAATCTTTTAACTTAATGAACTCACAATTGTGAAACTCGGTTGGAGGTATAAGCTTAGTTAGCTATTCAACTAACTTTTGTGACTGAGGGTCAGTTGAAGTCTGTTGACCGAGAGTTTTATGCAATACGGAATGTGGTGGAAATGTTAACTTGTATTTTTAGTTTCTTAAAAACTCTCATTATGCAAGGGCAAGGTCAAGTTGCCAAATAACACTTGATGAAAATATGAATGCTTGTATGATAGGTCAGTTCACTATTAAAATAAATAAATAGAAATAGTAATAAAAGGCATAAGAAATTTAACGAGGTTTAGAGTCAAAACGCTTACGTCCTCGGTTGTAAGTCCACCAAACGAATCCAGTAACCATCAGATTCAAACATCACAGTTTATGCACACTGTGAAAGCGTAACACACTTGGATTAAAAGTTCCAAGCAATCTATAATCTTATTACAGTTCAAATAAGACCTAGTCTCTAAATGAAGGTTCAGAAGGACCTAGTGAGTTAAATTTCAGGAAACACTCAAATCATAACCACTCCACAAAGGGTTGTGTTTTTTCAACAATAAATCTCGACTTGTGATAAGTCTCGAGACTCTACTAAAGTGGACCAGAATTAAGGAAATATTCTAGGCTAGATTCAATAGGAAGAAAGAATATACACTTTGAATGACTAGGGTTTTCTTCTTAGTAAAGAGATTTGGGCTTTGAATTTCTGGAGGTCGTGTGTAATCTCTAAACATATTCTTCTTACTTTTTCTTGGTGAAAGCCACAATTTATAGGCGGAGACAAAAACTAGTCATTGGAAGACCATTTGACTCTACCGTTTGAATTCTGGCTTCATCCCATTATGCTTGTTCGGTAGCCATTTTAGGCAACTACATCAGGCTGCCTTCGGCTGGGATGAATGTTGTCAACCTAAATGAGGAAATGCATTATGCATGCTTCACATTCGTCCAGCAAGCCTTAACTCTTCTTAATTTGAATTGTGTAAATGTCTTGGTTTGACACAATGCTGCACAACTTCCGAGTGCCTTCTTCAACTGGTCATGGCGACAGTCAGTTGATAAATCAACTTGATTGTGTCTTCTACCTGAATGACTATGACTGAGTCATCAAGTTCATCATCAATTCAAAACCTGTAAAGATAGGACCTTAAGTTACTCAAATAGCCGAGCACATCTCGGTTGGGGTCAGTTGAGTTTTGAAATCAATCAAAACAATATAATTAGAAATTTCCAAACAGATATTGAGAAACAAGAGTAAAAAGATAAAAGTGGTAGGTCCCACAACTTTTGAAAAGTTAACTGTTTTCAGTTTTGGACAAGAACCTTGCTATTGGACAGACAAAAAGGAAATAATGACCTTGCTATTGTGATGGAGGAAGTAATAAATCTAAATTACAGTTTATTATATATTACTCCCTCTGACCCACTCAATATATTACACTTACCATAAATGAATGTCTCACTTAATATGTTTCACACCAATAATGAAAGATTTACCCTTTAAAAGTAATTGGACCAACTAATTGCAGTAAAACCTCTATAAGAGTAAAACCTCTATACCCTTGAGACCATGAAAAATTATTAATTTAGAGAGGCATTAATATATCGATAAATTAATATTTTATTAATTAAAAGAGTGATTTTTTAAATTCAAAAAACTAATTATATTTAGTATTCCTTTGTATTGAAAATAAATGAATCCATATATGTTTCATTGAACATATTATGCATCACCCAATTTGTTGTAACAAATACATATATTCATGTACAAATGAAGCAATCTCAAGCGACTTAAGTGAGACAACCTTTGAAGAAGATCTGCATGAGCTAGAGAATCTGATTAAGAATGTTGGTTATCGCAATCAAATGGACGTCAACAACTTGTTGGACTATTCAGGTGAAAATGATAAATGTTCACAAGTTCAAAGTTTAGAGGAAATTGTTGCTGACATTATTCATGATCCTACTAATGATGAAGTTGAAGATGATTCAATACCATTGGAACCCGTCACGCGAAAGGAAGCTTTGAATGCGACAACAACTCTTCACAATTTTTTATTACAGGTAGAGAACTCGAAACCGAAACTTTTGTATGCAATTACAAAAGTTATGGATGAAATCCAATTATATTTAAAGTTTAAGAAAAACAAATAATAATATATTCATATTTTAGTAAATTAGGTGATATTATAATTGTAATATTTAAGAATTATTAATTTATAGTAATACTGAGACCTATACATTTATAAAGGGACTTTAAAAAAATTATTATCTTATTATCTTATCGAATTAGATGATTTTTTACAAGGGTCCGAGTCGGGACCGGAGAAATTTATTATATTAGAGAGTTTATTAATTTATAGAGTATTAAAATAAAGAGGTTTTACTGTAATTTTTATCCACTTTCCATATTTCACATTTTCTCTTTAATTTCTGTACCGAATAGTAACATGACAAATTGAGTGGGACGATAAAAGCATTAAAATTTAACTTTAAAAAAAAATATTTTTTAGATATTGATATTAATAGCGAGAAACGGAAAGTCATCACACACTCGATGTTTGACAGCCAAACAATAACTAATCGTGAAAGTGAGACAAAGATTGACGCCAACCAATCCCATCTGATTAACTAGTCATGCTTTAGTACGTCTACGGAAAGTCCCAAACTTCACTTGCATATCGAAAAAATAGTGATGAAATTAGAAATAGGTAAGGTTTATCTATTTAGGACAATGTTTAAAGTCTCATATAAAACCCTAATTGTCTCATTTTGTTTATATCTAGTCGCCTTCAACATAGAGAAGAATCCAAAACGAATAATATGAATAATGATTAATGACAACAAGAATTCAGCAAACACACACGTACTAGAAAATTAAGCTCCTTCTCTCTGATCCTCATTATCGTCCATAGTTTCTTGAGATGCTTCTTCAAGAGATTTACCCTTGGCCTCAGGAACAGCTAAAGTGCAAATCATTCCAAGTAAATTAATGCATCCAAGAACAATGAGTGAATTCTTGACGCCAATGCCGGCGGGATAGCCATGGTCGGCCTTGGTTTTGTCTTTGTTTTGTGCAGCGTATAGAAAACCATAAGCTCCAATAATGGCTCCGGCCTTACCGGCGGCAGCGGATATCCCATGGCAGGTGGATCTCAACCTGGCGGGGAAGATTTCAGCTGGCACAACAAATGTGGTGGCGTTGGGCCCAAAATTGGCGAAGAAAAATGTTAGGCCGTACATGACGACAAATCCAATACGGTTGGCCTCTTTGGTCCAGTGGCTGTAGGGGATAGCAATGGCAAACATGAAGACTGTCATGAAGAAGAAGCCCATCATCTGGATGGCGAAACGCCCTATTATGTCGATGAAGGCGACCGTGAACCAGTAGCCGGGTACTGTGCTGCATAGGGCAATCAATGTTTGGGCTTTGGAGATTTTGTACACCTCGCCGATGGCGTTCATGGTTTTTGCCGGTGGGATCCAACCGATGGCGGTGAACACATCCTTCTGGAAGAGGTTTTGGCTGTAGAAGGCGATGTCGAGAAGTAACCAGGTGGAGCAGGTGCCGAAGAGATGAAGGCCGTGGCGCCGCATGAACTCCCTTGAGAACAATCCGAAGTTGCTGCCTTTCTGGTGCACTAGATTCGCCACTCTCTCTTCTTCTGCTTCTATCTCCACGTTCATTACTTTCCCCATGTCCGCCGCCGCCTGCTTCGCGTTTTTCGCAACCAGAGCGGTGTAACGGGCCGTCTCAGGCATCTTCATCCGCCAGTAGAAGGTCAGGGCAGCCGGGAGGGCGCCGAACATCAGTACTATGCGCCACACATAGTCCGCCTGCGGCGGTGTCGACAAGGCCGCATTCTGCTCGAAAGACGGCGCCTTAAACTTGTGGTCGAAACCGGCCGATACGATAAGAGAAACTATGCCACCGAACAGGATACCGAAACCCTGCATGGCAAATACCGCCGCCACGAAGGCCCCCCGGGTCTTCTTATTGGCGTATTCAGACATGATGGTGGCGGAGAGAGGGTAGTCCCCGCCGATGCCAAAGCCAAGCCAAAAGCGGAAGAAGCAGAGAGTGGTTAAAACACCCTTCGGAGAGTGCCCAAATGAAAGGCCGGAGGCAACGGAGCATAAAATCATAATCACCAATGTCATTCCGTACACCTTTTTCCGTCCCATTTTGTCGCCCAGCCAGCCGAAGAAGAGCTGTCCGGCCAGGGTTCCGACGAGGGCGACACCGGTCACCGATGAAGAGACGCTCGGAGGAAGAGTTCCCGGCTTAACGGCGCCCGGAGCAGTGTAGTAGATGCGGCCGAGTAGTTTGGAAACAAGGGAAATGCTAAACAGATCGTAAGCATCAGTGAAGAAACCCATTCCAGCTACTACAATTGCCGTGAAATGGTACAGTTGAGTTTTTGCCACATCAAGTGCTGTAAGCACTTGTAAATTTTCTCTAACCATTGCGAAATTCTCCTATAGTTCTCTCACTCGTTCTCCTTCGATGCCTGTAAGCTGTACCACAATTTAAACAATATTAAATTCAATGATTTATTCATTTAACGCACTTTAATAATTAGTAAATATAATAATAATCTAAAAAGTCAATATTTTCGTAGATAAGATATTTTCATGGATAAGATAATTTATACAGTGAAAAGTTACCTTCATATAAAAACAAGAGATAATAATATTCCTAAATATATAAAAGATAAATAATACTCCAAAATTATGTAAAATTACATTGTTGTCTTTTTCAACGATTTTTCTGGTGTATACATGAATAACATACATGAGTATAAGAGTATCAAACATGATTAACATACATGATGAATAACATAGAGTATCATACATGATAGCATACATGATGAATATTGCATACAAAATAGCATACATGATATGTATAATGTCGCGAATTCATGTATTTTTTTTTCATTTATGTCAATCGTGTATGAGGATTTTTTGGTAATTAAGGGTATTATTTTATCTTTTATAATTTATGGGGTATAATTTATTATTACTTTTAAAAAAGGGGTATTATAACATATTAACTCTAATTTATATTACTAAGTAATGATATTCGGACACACTGTGGCCAGCCACACGCGTGAAAAAAAGGAAAGTTGACTGTAAAAATGGAAATAATCACATTTCCCCCCTAGGGTTTATGCTTCCCAATTAGAGTATATTTTCATTTTCAAAACCTATATTACCATTTTTAGCACGTGTGGCTGGTCACATTGTATCCGAATATCATTACTCTATATTATAATATATTAGCAAAAAGAATGTTCATTTGGACATTAAAACTAATAATTAAATACTTGTTAAGAAATACATATTTTATTTTAAAATTTAAAACTATGAATTATTATATTTAGTACTTTAGTTTTTCGAATACATTGTGGAGACATTTATATGTAAATATTTATTAATAAAAACTGAAAACATAAAAAAATAATACATCACTAATTATACATTCAGAGTAGCCTAATCAATGGTTAGGAATATTTCACATTTAATCAAATTGCAATTATTTTTTGGGAATCCAAATACAATTATTAACTAACAAATAATGAATGAGAACATAGTTCCACTGTACACGTGATTAATTTTGTTCTTCAAGTAATTTGAGAATCAGCTCTAACTATTATGTCCAAAATAAACCTTTGCAGCAGGAAATAAAAGAAAGTAAAACATAATAGACTACATGAGCAAAACAATTCTCAGCAAATCAACTAATCCAATACTCCCTCCAACCCATTAATATTGTCATGTTAGTGGCGGGTATGAAAATTAAGAATAAAGGTAAAAAAACTAGAAAGTGAGTAGGTTCCATCATTTTTGAAGGATTTTAAAGAGTTAAAATTTTCCTTATTTGGAGGAAAACAATATGAGTAGGATATTTAAATAAAAAAAGACTTACAATATTAGTGGTCCGAGCAAGTGATAGTTAGATGTAGCTCATGTACGCGGTAAAGTAATTGAATTGATTGAAATTAAACGGATAACTCTGTAAATAGAATCTAAAAGCGGTAACAAAGTTTAAAACAACAATACAGCTAGTTGAGATAAAAATCGTCCCACATTAATCAGCAAATCGAACTATATTAATTTGAAGCATTTACTAGTGATCAAACTTAAAACCCTTTAGATGGAAATGAAATTTGAGTTCGAATTGTACCTGGACTGAAGGAGGAGAGAAAATTTGATTGATGGAGAGTGGGATTGAATAATGAGAATTATATATAAGAGTGAGCCGCTATCTGCAGTGAAAAGAACTGGAGAATAATCTCCGGCATCTAATGGCATATACCCTAATTATGTCAACTCTTTCTTGCTGTTTTTATTATTATTTGCTTATTTAATCCAGCTCTCAATTCTCAAACATATACATACAAATAGATGATATAAAATTTCACATTACTTTAACAATTAATCATGTTTTGTCTTCGTTGAAGCAGTCTGCTGGCCATTAGGGACAAACGTGCTACCGCAACTACAAATTTAACAGTGACGTGCATGCATAAAACTAGCGGATCTGCCTGTCTAATTAAGTTTTTGCTTGTTGTTTCTTTCTTTTTATTGTATTACGGTTATTTTCCTGTAAATACATAAACTACTTGTAAAACTTTGATTTTTAACCCAATATATTATTTTGCTGAGAAAGTGCACGAACATTGCTAGGGTTTGGTTTTAAGATCGAATTCATTTTTCGGAAATAATTATGTCTTACTGTGGGGCTGGTTTTTATGTACATGGTGCTTAGTCAATGTGTTGGATCCAAGTACACAGTCATAGTTGATTAATCAACTCACTGTCCCTAATTGATCAATTAGTTAAAGAAAAGTACTTCGAGACTTCAAATTAAGCATTGACCAAATTCGAATTCAAAATATTATAAGGCCACATGGACAAATGAGAAGCATGCACAGTGCATTTTCTCATTTAGAACGACAACAACATTCATCCCAGCTGAAGGCAGTCTAACGCATTTGCCCAAAATGTCTGCAGAACAAGATTAACGGGATGAAGCCAGAATTCAAATGTTAGAGTCAAGTGGTCTTCCTAACGCATTTGCCCAAAATGTCTGCAGAACAAGATTAACGGGATGAAGCCAGAATTCAAATGTTAGAGTCAAGTGGTCTTCCGACAACTAATTTTTCTCTCCTCTTATATATAGACACACTCACAAAGGAAAAAGTAAGAAGTATATTTCAGAGATTACGAGCTCAAGCCACTACAAAACACACGCATAGCGAAATTATCGACGGACAACGTTCCATCGATAATCACCGACAGATTACCGACGAAAATAAGACAGGTCAGTTTTGATAAAAAAAATCCGACGGACTGTCTGTGAGTGATTTCACCGACGGCCAAAATATCATTTGGTAATCACTGAGAGATATTTTGGTGGTCGGTGATTACCACGAGGGACTATTTAGTGATTCCATGCTTTATAATTCCAATTTCGTTCTAATCAACAAGTTTACAAGCCCGTCGATCCATTTTACCTCGATAAATGGTGGTTTATGGAATGATGGTGGTGATGATTATTTTTGGTGATTGTACTACATTGTAAATCGTATGTGTCGTCACCGGTTTAAATGATGCTCGAGGTTTCAAGTTCTATCTATATACTGTATTACTTTAACATTCTAGATTATAAGTCTAATTAATCAGATTAGATGTTGGATTGGATAGGATGTTAAATCATTATTGATCATTTGTTGGATAATGACGGTAATTATACTTAAAATCCATGATAATCGAGGAAAACGATCGAGATATCGAGTGATGTCGACTTATGGATCGATCTTGACTCCATCAATGCTCGTTTCTCAAATAATATTGGTGATTACTAAAAATTGATCAATTGCCCAATATATTGTTTCTCAATATAATAAACTATTATAAAAATTATAAAATTAATTTTATTAAACCCTATCATACCATAAATTTACCTCCCTTGACTTTAAAGGCTTAGCCCTAACCTTTAAGGGTTAAACCCTTGAAATGGCTGACTTTGACTTCGGAAAGCACCAATGAAAATCACTGTCTGTCGATGATTACAGAGGGATTTCACCATTCGTCATGGTACACTTATCTAGTTTCACAGTGCACATAAACTGTGTGGTTTGAATCCGACGGTTACTAGATTTGTTGGGTGGAATCCCAATCGAGGACGTAGGAGTTTTGACTCTGAACCTTATTAAATTGCTTGTGTCCTTTACTACTATTTTTATGTATTTGTACTAAAATTGAACTAACCTCTTATACAAGCATTCATAATTTCACTAATTGTGATTTGACAACTTGACCTTACCTTTTTATAAAAGAGTTTTTCAAGAAACCTAAAATACGAGTTAATACTTTACACTACTTTCTGTTGTGCATAAAACAGTCACTCCATTTGTTCAACTGGCCATCAATCCAAGAGGCCAGTTGAATAATCAACTGATTTGACACCTCCAACTGACTTTCACAGTTGAGAAATCACCAAGTCAACATATTTCGAAAAATTGTATACAGGTGTATTCCCCTCCCTATCAAACACCTATAACTAGTATCGGGACCATCAATATGGCCTACACATAATTAGTTTAATTCAAGAGAATGGTAAGATAATAGCATTTTTAGAGATAAAATTACTAATCATAGCATCAATTTTAAAATATACAAAAAATAACGCTTTTGACATTTTTTTGTTCCTAATTATTTTATGTATTGACCTATATCATGTAGTTTTATTATTTCAAACAGGTGATAACACATATTATTATTGTTTTCACATTTTCAAAAATGTGAATTGACATATTATTATGCATATAATTTTCACATAACTGTGATTTCACAAAAAAAAAAAAAAAAAATCAGTCAAAATACATGTATAAACCAATATTTGTTTTATTTTCACATTTACAAAAATATGAATTCACATATTATTATCGTTTTCACATTTCAAAAATGTGAATTCAAATATTATTAACATGGATTTCACAATATATATATATATATATATATATATATATATATATATATGTTTAGATTTATCCCAAAACCCAACTGAACCCAACTGAGTAGATGAAAGCCATCAGAACTTAGCTAGAGCTCACTATTTAACGTAGAGATTTTTCTCTTTACAGGTTTCGAGAAGAAGTTATCAGCCAAAATGAAGAAGGCAGTTCATGAGGAACTTGATTAGTCACATCACAACTTAGCTGTCTCCATAACCGAATTGTGCAGTTCAAGCATGAAGAGAAGTTATGTTGAAGTCAGACGTCACAAAACTGAGAAGAGAAGACTTTGAAGATGTTGAAGGCAGAAGAGTTGAAGTCAAAATTCAAATCTACTCGGAAGCACAAGACAACTTGGAAACTTATTATAAATGGACCGACCACAGAGACGCACATAAAGCGAAGGTCATAGTTACCATTTTAGGAAAGTTCGCAGTGGAGTAAGTGGAGTGCCATGCTTTTGACAGAGATCAAACGACTCTTTCCAACGGCCAATTAGATCTCCCTCTCTATAAGTAGAGGTCTCCCCATTGAAAAAAGTAGAGAGATTACAAGAGAGAAAAACAATATGCACAAAGCAGCACACGACCAATTCAAGCTAAATCTCTCTCCAGAGCACGAACAACCAAGTTGAATAATCAGTAGAAGTTGAGTATCCACACCTCCTCTTGTTCTTCAATCTAACCTCTCCAAAAGTCCTTTCTTTGATCGAGTCTAGAATATAGGTTCTTTCATTGTTTTAAGCATACTCTCTCCCAAAAGATTGAGTCTCTAAGCCTTAGGAAGAAGCCTCCACTTCTCTCAAGGTAGAAGGCTTCATAGTTGGAAAAACCCCCAACCAAAAACCTCTGGTCTGTCTTTGAACCTACAATCAAAGACAATAGGTCCCTTAGAACCCACAATCTAAGACCAGTACACTTACCCGCAAAAGTGTTGTAAGGTTTTGTTCGAACCCGTAATCGAATTGGTTAGGTTGTTTGGTACCTACAAACCAAGTGAAACGTTTGATAAGCACGCGTAAGCTTATCTAGTGGATTACTTACACAAAAAGGAAGTCGTGAACGTAGGAGGTCAATCTCCGAACCACGTTAAACTACTGTGTCATTTATTTTCAGTATTTTATATTTCAGTTATCTAACCAACTAACTCTGCATACAAATTACATTTATACAAGATGCACTAAGTTTTAGGAACTTGACCTTCCCCATTTTCATAAGTTTTCAGTTTAAGTAACGAGCTTTAATTTCCACCAACTTCCGCATAGCTTAACTCTTTGGAACCTCAGTTAGATTACACAGCTGACCTCTAGTCAAAAAAGTTAGTTGTGCACCTGACTGTTTGATCAGCTCCAACTGCCTCTCTCAGTTGCTGAGCGAATTGTCCTGAGCAGTTTCCTCAGTGAATCGATTTAAAATTTGAAAAATTGTTACTGGTGTATTCCCTCCTGATAAACCACATACTCGTTATCGGGACCATCAAGTGGAATCAGAGCAGTGGTTCAAAAGGCTGCTGACTTTGGTTCACAAGGTGTGAGTCAAGTAATTTTTCAGTGGTCAACTGAACAAATCTTTTTCTGAAAACCTTTAGTGTATTCTGCTGCATATCTGTTTATTTCCCTCTGTTGGTGTGCAGATATCATGAATCTTACAATACTCGGAAGCTTGCTGGACTTCTCCGTGGATGATTATTCCCCTTGGAGATTTAGACTTCAGATGGCTCAAACAGCCAGACATCACAGAATGTGGGAGACCATATAAAATGGTCATATCCGTGTGACTCAGTTCATCACAATCTCTTCTACAGATTCAGAAAATGGAGATGTCACCACGAAGACCGAGCTGAAGGACCCTGAGTTCTATACCAAGAAACAGAGAGATATTGCGCAGCTAGATGACATTGCAAAGAGTGTCATCTCATCCACCATCGGCAAAGCCTATTAGCCGAAAATCATCTATTTTTGCACAACAAAAGAGATGTGGAATGCCTTAGCTGCACTCTGTGAAGGATCTGACGAGATCAAGAAGAATAAGTTCACCTTAACTTGTCAGAAGTATGAGAACTTCGCTCAGCTCATCAACTAGTCCATCAATAAACTGGAGTTGAGATATATAAAGAGGTTATAATGGACATTGAGAGTATCAGAAAGGGAAAATACTCTCAATGTGAGATGAACATGAAAGTTCTCTCCGCACTAGGTTAATATTGGGTAGTGTACAGAGTCGTCCATCAAAATTGGAGTGATCTCAGTTCTATGAAGACTGAGAAGTTATTTTCTATGCTGAAAAAGAATGAGTATAACATTCTCCAACTGAAGCAAACAAAGCTTCAGAAGCTAGAATAGACCGATCAAAGCTCAGCGACCAAGCCATTGGCGCTTCAAGCTAACTCTAGAAGATCTAAGTTCGCCAGACCCTTACGGTCCGCTGGCTCTTCATCTAGGGATCGACCGAGCAGGTCCGAACATCAGAAGAAGGTCGAGCAAATGACCAAGCAACTTGAGGAGATGAACTCCAAGATCGAGAAGTATAGGAGGATTAATAGGAGTAGGCGGAGCTCCACTGAAACCTCCTTAAAGAATCAAAGTGAAGGATGCTTTGAATGCGGGAAGCTAGGACATTTCAAGATCGACTGTCCTGATCTCTCTAAGAAGGAGAGATACCACTACAAGAAAAAGGGAGATAGACAACACTTAATAGACGACGGGCTTTTAATTGACGTTGTCTTTAATGTTATAGACGACGGACAATGGTGTTGACGTCGTCTATTAGCGCATCAATAGACTACGGGTTTTAAAACACGTTGTCTATTAGCGCCTAGCAGGGACATAGACGACGGGTTTCAATCCACGTCGTCTTTGTACAATATAGAAGACGGGTATCTTCCCCGTTGTTAATTTTCAATGGTCATAGACGACGTCTTTCTATTACCCGTCGTCTATAAGCGCATTTTTTATTTTTAATTTTTTAATTTCTTATTCTAAACCCTTATTCAAAGCAAAAAATCACCGCCCCCTTTCTTTCTTCTTCCTCGTCGCGAATCCTGGCCTGCCCTCCGCTGCATTCTCTTCCGCCATCCGCTGCCGCCATCAGCAACTCCTCATTCTTTCCCATTTAAACACCTACCCTATTCGACCACCTACCTATTCTTTCCCCAATTAATTTTTGTCAAACTCCTCATACCTCCTACTGAATATCCTTCGCCGGTAGACCCAATTCGATTCGATTAAATTTCTGCCGTATTCCGTCATTTCTCAATTCGATTTCTGCCGTCAATTTCATCCCAATTCGATTTCCGCCTTCAATTACTTCCCAAATCGATTTTTGGATTGAAAACTCCCTATTCTGCCCCTTTGTCACCCATTCGCCTCTGCTGCAGTCTTGCCCGTTGCCTCTGGCCTCTCCGTCCATTCACCCACCCTAGAGTGTTTATCAAATTATACGAATTATCACTTGTGTATGTTAATAGTTTTTCCCTCTATTCTTTGAATTCTTGATGAAGTTTTGAAGTTCACAAAATAGTTTTTCCCTCCGCCGACGTCAGCTTGACCGTCCTCCGCCTATTCGACCGCCTATTTTCTCTTTCCCCAAATTTCTGCCCAAGCTCCACACTTCGTCGCTGGAACCCCGACTCACGCCTGCAGCCGGCTGCTCCTCAGGCAGTGTTGCCGCCGCCACGCATTCATCACCCAACACACCAGGTAATCTGTTTCTCCACCCCATTTTTCTTTCCTTTGCAGCAATTTTTTTCTACTTAATTTTCTGCTTTTCTCTTTCATCTATCTCTGTCTATCTCTCAAAGTTATGTGCCATTGCTGAGCCCCTGTCTTTCGCATTCTATAAATAATATTTGTTCGGACAAAAGAAAAAGGGAGAAAAATGATTCCGCAACCGAGATATCTTCCAACTCCCTTTGTTTGGAGTAGCGGCATTCTATAAATAATATTTGTTCGGACAAAAGAACAATAGCCTCTTTCTTTGGATGAAGATCAGAGTCTCTATTTAGTTCCACTCAAATAATTACATCGTCTAATTACATTCCCTAATCGAGGTTTGCTGATCTTTTTCCTTTTTTCCTGTTGGGAAGTGTTGGAAGAATTTACTGCAAAATAGTGAAGTAGCAAACGAATTTGAGATGAAGGAAGAACAAAGGAAATGATTGATTTGTGAAATTTACTCGAGGATGAGTTTGGTGCGTACTGGAATTATGTCAGCTAGAGTTGATTATTGCTTCAATGACCAAATTGGAGGAAGATGTGAGCAACTTGAAATGGATTTACTTGTTTGTGCTCAAGTAATTAAACTAGGCCATTCAAGCCTCACAATGTGATTTTGTGTGTTCAGTTTTGTAGCTTCATCGTTTCACTTTCATTTTTTCTATCCGGGCTGGATTGGAATCTTTAGAATAGTTGGATTTGATGAACTCTCCGACAAGCTTCGATAACTCGTCTTCTCCACCCCCAACACACAGGTACTTATAATTACTACAATGAACTTAAGATTGTTTTTTCAGAGCTTTGGTACTATTGTTAAGGATTGGATTTGTATCAGAATATATATGTTATGCTATAGAAGAAAAGGTATATATATTGCCATGTTTGAACCTTTTGCTCTTAGTAGCAACTAGTGATGAAAATTCTTATATTTTTCATGCCTTGTGATGGAATTTTTTTCTCAATCTTTCTGCAGATTAGCTATTGGTTACACCACACTCCAAGACGACATTTTCTAGACATTTTCATAAAGGAGTTTTTTAAAATTTGCAAAGCAGATGAGATTGAGGTTATATGCAGGAAAAGTCCAAGAGTTGTTCCTTTTTTTTAAGTTTTATTAATTATTGTTCCTAGTATATATGAGGAAATATAATGCGAGATGCTGACTGAAATTTTAACATATTCAAGAGGTTGCAAATATATATATATATATATTATTCAAAATTAGACATTAATATTATAGATATCGCAAATGATGTTTGCTGATAGTTTTCATGATGTCTAACAATTGCATAATTTGCCTAATTCCAGGTTAGGAAGCACTTGTCGAAAAATGGAAAAGCTCATAAACTTGCTTTGCTGCATTGGCTTGAAGTTGTGAGTAAATTCCAATTTTTCTCAGCCTCAAGCGGGTGCTATCAGGTAAGGTGGTCACTTTGGCATGTAATCTGGTTTACGCTTCACTAATCAGTTGCTTCATTCCCTATTAGATATCATCTCACCTAAGAATGATTTTTGTTTGTTGTAGGGGTAGAATAAAAGATTTAGCTAAAAAAAAATATGGAAGAACCGCGGTAAGTTTGTTTGAGTTACATCATTGACTCAAAAAAGAGAAGAAAAAAGAAAAAGAAAAGATGATCGTGGAGCATGATTTTCAGTACGAACAAACTAAATTTACTTGTGCTTGTATAAGATAAGATACAATCTATGCTCACAAAATGCTCTGAAACTGAAATCTTGAATATGATGATGTTAGTTGAATGTGTAGGTGCATAGTTGCCAGATTTTAAATGGAGCTTGTTTTTATTTGAAGATGTATTCAAGTCGATTTTCTGGTAAAATGAAATCATCTAGTTGTATTTCAATCTGTATGTATAATTGTTCTTCTACTGAAATTTCAAAAATAAAATTTTCATACACAATCTATGGGGATAGTTTGCCATGCTAGTTAATATTATGCCTAAGATGCATGAGAGATGGACAGATGATAATGATAGTGGATCTAGAAAGACACTACTAGAAAAATGCATATACATTACACTGCATAGATGAGGGTTTATTTGGTATACCGTCATCTATGTGCGCATTGTTATATTACATGACGGTTAAAAATTGAAACGTCATATATGTGCGTACTCTACATTGTCTACAAGAGTTAGATGACGGTTACATAAAACTGTAATTCCTAACCGTCATGTACGTGCATACATACTTGACAATTAATAAAAACCGTAAGAAAACCGTCATTATTGTTTAATTTTTTTAAATTAATGAAAATATGAATTTCAGAAGAATAAATTAATTGACAACGTCGACTCTCTCAAGAACATCCACATTTTCTGTCAAAATCGAGTTTCACACCCGCGCTCAACCAGCGATTCTCTCAAAAATCGACTTCTCCAACACCACATTGCTCCACCGGCGCCCGACTCGTGCACCGGCAATTTCTCTCCAAGTTATTTTGAGTGTATTTAATCGATATATAAAACCGTAGTGTTAGTAATATATTTTTTATTTTTTTCCAAAAAATATTTTTAAGTAAAAAAAATATCAAGTTCCACACTCGCGCTCGACCGGCGATTCTCTCAAAAATCGACTTCTCTAACCGGCGCACTCCTCTACCGGCGATTCCTCTCCAAGTTATTTAATTTGACCGTAGTTAATCGATATATAAAACCGTAGTGTTAGTATAATATATATTTTATTTTTTTCCAAAAAATATGTTTAAGTATAATATTTAAAAAAAAAGGTTTTATTCTGACCGTAGTTAATCGATATAAAAAACCGTAGTGTTAGTAATATATATATTTTTTTTTTCCAAAAAATATGTTTAAGTATAATATTTAAAAAAAGGATTTTATTCCTGCTTGCAAGAAGATTCGAACTAGGTGTCTATAGGTTTTTTAACCACTCAAGACCAAGTGCACTACAGACTACTTTTGATTAATTTTGTATGAATGTATTTATTTAATACAAAAATCAGTATAGATATAATAGAAAAGTACATTTCATTTTTTTTCTCTCCCGCTCTCTGTTTTCATTCCCGCCGTGCTGCACTTCAATTCCTTTCTTTTCAGTGCCGCCCCATCCAAAATCCGCTCATCCAGTGCCACTGCTCGTCGTCGCTGCTCGTCGCCGGCGGTTGTCAGCGGTGCCGGATTTTTCTGCTTTCAGTTCCCTTCATATTTTTCATCCAAAATCCCTAATTCGAAAGCAGATTGCCGACATTCACTGGTTTCTATTGTAGAAGTAATATTGCTTCCATCCGTTAATTGAGCGAAGCAGCTTCCCATATCAATTCGTGCAGTTCTTGGGTCAGTCACTTCCATCCCTAATTCGAAAGCAGATTGCCGGTATTCACTGGTTTCTATTGTAGAAGTAATATTGCTTCCATCCGTTAATTGAGCGATGCAGCTTCCCATATCAATTCGTGCAGTTCTTGGGTCAGTCATTCTATCCCTAATTTGAAAACTCTTTGCCGGCATTCACGGGGTATGTGCTCTGATTTTCCTTTCTATTTAGCAGCTTCTTTTTTTTATTGTTATTATTTGATTAATTGTACCATTACTTAACTGAATATTGATTTATTTAGTCAAGATTTTGAATCTGTATTATTTATTCTGTATGTTTGCATTTCTCTGTATCTCTTTGCATTTTTGCGCTGAAATGCGATGATATAGAAAGCAGATTAGTTAATGTATATTATTCATGAGTTGGAGTCTTCTAACCCTTAATAGTCTTGCACGTGGTTTTGTTTTGCGATAATTTTCAAGTAGGTGAAGTTTAGTATAAATTCCGTTGAGAACGTAGAGATAAAATGGACAAATCGTGGATGCTACAGAATAGATTATCGCAAGATTATGAAACCGGAGTGGAAACATTCTTGAATTTTGCGTTAGAAAATGCAAGGGATCCTAGCTTAATTACTTGTCCGTGTACAATATGTGGTAACCTTCGCAAGAAAACCGTTGATACCATTAGATCACATTTGTTGTGCAATGGTATAGACCCTACATACAAGAAGTGGATATGGCACGGGGAAAATATATTCATACCATCGAGACATGATAGTGAACGTCAAGGTGATATAGGTGGCATAAATGATGCAAACTGCAGCACAGATGAGCCGATAGATATGATTCATGATGCATATGATGCATATGAAGATAATCCAACTCATTTTCAGAAGTTGCTTGAAGATGCTCAAAAGCTATTATATAAGGAGTGTACAAAGTTTACAAAGTTGTCTGCGATTGTGAAATTGTACAATTTGAAAGCTAGACATGGTTGGAGTGAGATCAGTTTGAGTGATCTATTCAGTTTGCTAGCTGAAATGCTTCCTGAAGAAAATGAAGTGCCTTCAAGTTTATATGATGCAAAGAAAAGCTTAAGCACATTAGGACTTCATTATGAGAAAATTCATGCATGCCCGAATGATTGTATCCTTTATCGTAAAGAGTATAAGGATTTAGATGATTGTCCTACGTGTGGGACTTCAAGATTTAAAGTGGGAAGAGACGGTAAGCACATGAATGGAGTTCCAGCAAAGGTGTTGTGGTATTTTCCACCAATGCCAAGGTTTAGACGATGGTTTCGAACTAAAGAAGTGTCGAAGAACCTAACTTGGCATGATGATAGTAGAACACATGATGGTTATCTTCGTCATCCAGCTGATGCACCGGCTTGGAGATTAGTTGACAACAAATGGCCGGAATTTGGTGCAGAGCTTAGAAATCTTCGATTAGCATTAGCAGCTGATGGTATTAATCCACATAGTCTAATGAACTCTAAATATAGTTGCTGGCCTGTTGTACTTGTTACGTACAATCTCCCTCCTTGGTTGTTCATGAAGAGAAGATTTATGATGCTAACTTTATTGATTTCTGGTCCTAGACAACCAGGGAATGACATTGATATCTACTTGGCACCACTAGTTGATGACCTGAAAACGCTATGGGAGATCGGTATGCAAGTCTATGATGCACACCGTCATGAGCAATTCACATTAAAATCTGTCCTTCTATGGACAATCAATGATTTTCCCGCATATGGAAACTTGTCTGGAGTTTCTGTTAAAGGGTATAAGGCATGTCCAATATGTGGTGATGAAACTCATTCTAAATATTTGGAGCATAGTAGAAAAGTATGTTATACAGGGCATAGAAAGTTCTTACCGAGGTTTCATCCTTATCGAAGGCAAATGAAGGCTTTTGACGGAGAAAAAGAGTCTGGAACAGCCCCTAAACCATTGAATGGACATGAGATTTTACAAAAAGTTGGGGACTATAAATGTGTGTGGGAAAAAAGACACAGAAATCAGTCTCTAAGAAGAAGAAAAAGAATGAGCCAAAAAACCCGTCGTTGGAAGAGTCGACCTTCAAGAAGAAATCAATATTCTTTGCACTTGAGTATTGGGAACATTTACACATTCGTCACATACTCGATGTGATGCACATTGAGAAAAATGTGTTAGAAAGTTTACTTGGCACGCTACTTGACATCCCTACCAAAACAAAAGATGGGATTCGCGCTAGAATGGACCTAGTTGAAATGGGTATAAGAACTGACTTAGCACCAAGTGTGATAGGGAAACGAACATTCTTACCCCCAGCTTCTTACACGTTAAGTAGAGAAGAGAGGAAAAAAGTTTGTGCCTCATTTCTTGGAATGAAGATGCCTGAGGGTTTCTCTTCGAATGTAAGTACTCTGGTTTCAATGAAGGACTTGAGACTAACGGGTTTAAAATCACACGATTGTCACATTTTGATGCAGCAGTTGCTTCCAATAGCTATCCGCGGTGTTTTGCCTAAACATGTTAGGATTGCTATCACTAGGTTCTGTCATTTTTTCAATGAAATATGTAGCAAGGTCATTGATGTCCCAAGATTAGAAGAAATACAGAAGGAAGTTGTGACAACTTTGTGCTTGCTTGAGAAGTATTTTCCTCCTGCATTCTTTGATATCATGGTCCATTTAACAGTACACCTTGTTCGAGAAGTTAAAATTTGTGGACCGGTTTGGTATAGATGGATGTATCCATTTGAAAGATTCATGAAAATCCTAAAGGGATATGTACGAAATCATAATCGGCCTGAAGGTTGTATTGCCGAGTGTTATGTGGCCGAGGAGGCTGTGGAATTTTGCGCTGAATATATATCTAATGTAGACACCATTGGGATCCCTAATCATAAGTCTAACCTTACAAAGCCTTTATCATAAGCAACGGTTGAAACAATCAGTGATGTAGAAAGAGAACAAGCTCACCATTATGTAGTGACAAACTATCCTGATATCGATCCCTACATTGAGTAAGTTCATAACTTTATTGATGTTTCTGTCATCTTTATATTCTTAAACATAAGCTTATATACTACTTTGTTTATTAGGAAACATAAAGAGCATGTGAAAGCAATGTTGTGTCCTAGGAAAGCTAAGAATGTGAAATCAGTTCAACAAGAGCATAATCGGTCATTTATAGGTTTGTTGCATTATAGTGTGAGCAAAAACGACATCTTCGACGGTTCTTTAGGTGAAAAGTTGTACAATCTGTTTTGGGGACCATGTAAGCAAGTTCTCAAATATTTCAGTTACTTGATTGATGATGTTACTTTTCATACAAAGAAGCGAGATGAAACACGAGCTGTTCAGAACTCTGGAGTTAGTATTTTGGCAAATGTTATGTTGGTTTCCAGTGCAAGAGATAAAAATCCCATAATATCAGATATGATGTTTTATGGGATGATTGATGAAATATGGAAACTTGATTATCGATGTTTCCGTGTTGTAGTTTTTAAGTGCAGTTGGGTAGAGAATCAAAATGGTGTTAGAGTAGATGACAGTGAATTTACCTTAGTCAATTTGAAACGAATAGGATACAAATCTGATTCATTCATTTTGGGAAATCAAGCGAAACAAGTTTTCTACATTGAAGATCACCAAGATCCTGCATGGTCGGTAGTACTTGCTAGCCCAAACAAGGGATACATTGACATGATCAATCATGATGATTTAGGAGATATCTCTATTCAACTCCAAAACTTTTCAAAAGAAGTGCCAAGAGTTGATACATCTGCTGAATCAGATGAGGCCGAGCCACCTCATGTGCGTGACGATTGTGATGGAATTTGGGTGAACAATGATAATTAGAATGTGTATGGTATGCATTTCTAGTTTCATCTTTGTTTATGTTTTCTATGGATATTTTTCTTGATGCATTGGAATTTTATTTATTCAATCTGTTCATCATCTCAATTACATTAATTATTAATAATTATTCTGTGTATTATTGGGCAGATTTTTGAAATAATGGCTAAAGGGAATGAGAGTGAGGACTCCGGGGTAGCATCTAAAAGTACACAGTCAACTAGATCTACGAGGGGCAAAATTATTTTGAATGGTCTTGCTAAGAGAAGAGCTAAAGGGGAGAAAAGTGAAATCGAGTTCAATGCACTCGGGCAACCAATTGGAAAAAATGCGTGTCAAATGCAAAGTTACATAGGGATGCTTGCTCGTGAGCATGTCAATATAACTCACAAGAGTTGGAAACATGTACCGGAAAGTGTTAAAGTGTTTATATGGGATTCGGTGAAGGTACATAAATTTTCATATATAGACTATTAATTTACTGCTGCAATTTTCAGCCCTTATAATTATGCCTTCATTCTTTAGGAGTCTTTCGTGGTTCCTGATAAATGGGAATCTGGATGCATAGAATCAGCAAATGTCAAGTGGCGCACATGGAAAAATAGGTTGTATACCGATTACATTGTTCCCAACAGAGGAAATCCTAGTAAATTATCTCAACCACCGAGTAATAGTGGTATTGTTGCTGCTGATTGGGAACAATTTATCGCGAGTCGTATAACTCCAGAATTTGAGGTATGTGTCAAAATGAAATGTATTATGGCTGCAATTTATATCCATATTCATTACATTGCAATAAGCATGTAGAAACTTAGCGAGGAACAAAGGGCAAGAAGGAATCAAAATTTATATCCTCATCGACTATCTCGTAAAGGTTATGCAAAATTGGCTGAAGACATGGTAATTTCTTAAATATTTTTTGACATAGCATTATACACAACTGTAGAAATAATGGATCCCTAAGTTTTATGTTTTATTGTGTATTAAACTTGCTGATTTTTACTTGCAGAAAGATGAGTTGAAGGGGGACGAAGATATAGATAGAGCTATCTTGTGGAAGAAAGCAAGATTGACAAGTGATGGATGCACTGATAATAATGACTTGAAGATGGCAATACAGAAAATTGTATGATAACTTTTATTTATATGTATATTTATGAACTACTTCATTAGATTTTAACTATATGAAATGAATTACAGGATGACTACATACGTGCCAAAGAAGATGGAGATTTCAAGCCAATTTCTAGTTGCAATGACTTGCTTGCAAGCGCTCTCAATAATCCTGAACACGCAGGGCGTGTGCGTGGAATTGGAGCTTATGTCAACCCATCTATGTACTTCAAGACACCTAGAGAAACAAGGAAAAAAATCGGTGAGAAATCAGAGCAAGAATTGGAACAAACAAAGAAAAAAATACTGCTTTATGACAACCTCATCCCTGCTCTAGTTGAAAGAATTGATAAACTAGAAGCTCTCATGGCTAAGAAAGAGAAGGAAAGTGAGGGAAATGGTAGCTGCTCTATTAAGCTATCACGTGTTGATGTGAATGAAAGAGATGATGATGAAGTGATAGGCATTGAGAAAGCTGAAATGTTGCAGGGTATAACAGTTGCATTGATAGAAGAATCCACGAAAAATGTTGTTGCATATGGAACAGTGATTATTGCAGGTGACAAGCTACATGGTACACAAATGCCAAAGGATTGCTTGCGTGTGTCAGTTGATACTGTCGTGGCTGAACATGTGGCATTGCCATATCGTATCTCTGAGGAGATTGCTACTGTAGGGAGTGCATTGGGTACTCATGTTGCATGTCCGTCTCACTTAGTGTGTAAAAAAGATGAGGTAATTAATTTTCAGCTCTTGCATGTGTTTTATGCATTTTTATGATCTATACTAACATATAATATTTCAATAACTAGAAATCTGTTAAGAAAAAAGGTGCAGCAAAAGTCGTTAAAAAACCGTTGGTTGAGTGCTATGGATCCTTGCCTATATTGTTGAAAGCATTGTACTGTGCTATGGAGAAATGGTTTGAGGAAGATCGAGGACTACACATTGTTGTGGATTATCAAGTATTTGGGCAGGATCTTGATATTTGGATTTTGAAAGAAGATGTCATTCCTTTCTGTAACTTGTCCCCTATCACAGGAAACTGCATTGTGGTGTATATGTGGTAAGATAACTAATAAATCTGAAAAATTCCAGTTTTTATTTACTTTGCAATTTTTCTTAATTTCAGTAAATTTTGGCAGGCACTTGTATAAGAGCTTAAGTGTGGACCATTTTCTGTTTGTGAATCCATTCAACATATCTTATGGAAGAAATATCTCAAATGAGGATAGGGCACGCAATTTAGCAGAGAGGTTACGTTTTGCGAATTCGGAGCAATGTGTATTTGTACCTTGCAATGTGGGGTAAGTAAAAACCATTTTTTTCTCCATTTAGCTGTGAATAAATTTGTAATGTGAATGTTTTTTTTTAGACAGTGAACATTGGATTCTCACAGTTATTGAACCTCATAAGGATCAAGTCTATTTGCTGGACCCTCTTACTCATCGGAATCGCGATAGCACTTGGAAATTTGTAGTTGACACGTAAGTTTTTTTTTTTTTATACTAAATAAAAACATGCAAATCAGAACAATGCTGTTAAAGTTGCATGCTTTTTTTAATAATTGAAAATTCTGTTGGCATATTACGGTTCTTTGGTGCAAGTCAAATTGCTTTGGTGTTTGTTGGCGTAGTAATCTTGGCTATTAAACCAATCAAGGTAGGAGAAATATTGATATATATGCTAAATTTTGTTTTCAAGGGCCATGAAATCATTCAATGCACATAATGGGAAGAACTTCAAAAAACCACCAAAATGGGATATTATTAAGGTACGTATTATAACTTATAGCTCATGTTTATTTTATGCTAAGTTTTCATTTATTTCTTTTTCACCCTACCCTTCGATATATATTTTGCTCACTTTTTTTTTTTGTTTTTTTTCTTTTCTCTAACTCATATAGTAGTAGTAGTATTTATTTTGTCATGTATGTATGTATGTATGTGGCTGAATTATTATGCGGATGATTATCTATGATCAAGTGCTCTTCCGATGATTAGTTTTTATTTAGCTTCTTGCTTGTAACCCCAAGAGATAAATAATTGCTTAAGAGGAAAAATTTGTAACTAATTATTCGTTTGTAAATGATTATTTAAATTAATCAAATAATGACAAGTCGTATAGTTGATAGTAACTTGCTAAAATAATTGCGTATGTGTTCAGTAAGAGTTGGATCGGTGCCTGGGCCACTGACTGTGATTGGTTATATATTCATGATCCTAAATTATAAGTTGATTAATTAATCATGAGAATTTCGGTTGTTACACATATATGACATCACACTTGCTTATAATAGGGTCCTATACAACCGGATTATAATCAATGTGGATTTTATGTGATGCGGTTCATGAAGGAGATAGTAAAAGGGTTGCAAAATGACAAATCCATTTCCATTAGATCACTGGTAATTATAATTTGTTATTTGTAATCATGCAAATCAATTTTTTAAAAATTCTTATCACTTGTTATACTAAAAATTACTATATGTTCATTTATTTGTTTATAGTTTCCAAGAAGTAATAGTTATGCTCAAGGTGAGATTGATGAGGTCCGTGATGAATGGGCTACTTGTGTGATTGAGCATCTTAGACTTTCACGTATACATTTTATTTAATTCTTTCATGTGTATTTTCTAATGTTAAGTATTTGATTAATACGTTGAATTTGACTATATATATTTTCTTATATTAGGGACTTGAATCCGAGTTCTTGCCATTGTGAGCATGGGAGATCATTTTGTGGTACTATGTACTTTTTAGTTATTTTTGTTGTGGACAACATACAACTTATGACGAATGCATGTATGAAGATTATTTATTTTGATGTATCAATGACGTATTTGGATGTTTGGATGATGAATGTATGGAGATTTTAGAGTATTTAATGATTTTGAATGCTTTTATGTTTTGGTGCTTCGTTGATAGCAGGAAAAAATATTAAAAAATAAAAAATATATATAAAAACTGGATAAATGATTTCATGACGGTTAAAACCGTAACGTATAAACAAAATTTCCGTCATAAGAAGGTAATAACCATAACAGTTGGGCGTTATACATGATGGCGATTAAACGTCATGTAAAGGATACTATAGATGACGGATTGTAACCGTCATGCAATATACATAATTAAAGATAAAACCAATATTCATTACGCTTGGACACGCACATACTTGACGGATATTATCCGTCCTGTTTATTACGGTTGTTTACCGTCATGTATAATACACCAGTATACATTACACACAAGATAACCACGGTTGGACACGCTCATACATGACGGATAATATCCGTCATGTATGTGCATTTTTCTAGTAGTGAGACTTGCATATTTCCTCTTACTTTGGCATACTTGCTTATTTAATTATTTCTTCTTGTCTTTGCTCAAAAAGCTATTAATTAATACTCCCTCCATCCCTGATATATCTTCCTAGGAGGGAGTGGTACGGAGATTAAGAAAAAATGTTGATGAGTTGGTTGTGAGTGGATAAAAGGTGGTTGAGTTTGTATTGAGTGGAGAAAGGGTCCCACATTGAAGGAGTGATAGTATTAATTAATTGAGATAGTGGTGAGTGATATATTAAGTAATTGAGATAGTGGTGGGCCATATGTGGTATTTTAGGTAAATAAGTTGATAAAGTAAGGGTAGGGAGTAATAATTTGTTGTGATATGATGTCCAAAAATAGCTAGGAAGATATATGGGGGACACCCCTAAAAGGAAAGATAGGAAGATATATCAGGGACAGATGGAGTAATTGTTTAATTTGGGTTACCTTTCCTCTTTATCTTCTCCATCTCTGACTAGGAAGAGGAAGTTACTGATATTAGTATGGGAAGCTCAAGATATGTAGCTTGAAATGGTCTTCGGCTCAAGTTAGCCAGTGACGCTGCTGTTGTTCGATGACGTTGCTGTTTGAGTGTCGCTATTTCTCTCGAGCGCCGCCGCCAGTCAATGATGGTGGTGTTATTCAGTTCGACTGTCATCTGGCTCACGTCCTAAATTATCAGGTTTTTTCTCAATTAAGTTTCTAAGTTTCTTCGTTCTTCTCTCATGTGATACTTAGTGTCAATTTTCTGCAGAGTTTTTCTTCTCTCTTTTTATTCAAATTAGTGTGGATTTAAGAGCTTTTTGTTGTGACTGAGCTGTAGGTTGTTTGGATGTTTGATTGAGTGGATGTAGTTTCAAGTTTTACTTTTGTTCATGGGAAATTAGATAGAGTAATAAGATGGATTTTTGCTATTATTCTTCTTACATTTTAAGTAACATACTATTCACGTGTGTGCATATGTGGTGTTATATCAGTTATACTAAACGTTATTAGTGAATCAATCCAGAAATCCTATAAATGTGTGGTGTGACTTAAAACAGATATGTATATACTCAAATATAGAAACACATCTAGAGTGAAGGAACAAGAAAGGAATCATTCTTTTACGTTAAATGGTTGAATTCAACAAGAAATGAAGACTTCTTTATGTAGTTGGTGTTTTTCTGCGACTTAGATTACCTCCATTGACTGGTTTTTTTTACTGTTACAACACTAGTTGGCATGATTTGAAAGGCTGCAGCCACAACATTGACAAGCCCATGTTGATTTTGCTTATCATTTTATGTATCTAATTATTTAGGATTTTATTTTCTGCATTTTATGCTTTAAGATCTGATTTCTTTAAACTTCAAGTTCCTAATGCCTTTTACCTGCAGAGTCATCCTAGTATTCTAGAGTCATCCTAGTATTCTGGAGCGAACAAGATTTGAAGAATCGTCAGGATCTGAAAATGGTGTAGTTATTAGTTAGTTATATAGCAATAACTCTTCTTTTATGTATTTTAAGACTAGTTGTAGAACATGGAATGAAAGTAAAATGTTTGATTGTATGACTTTGAGTTTATAATGTAATGAAGTTTTTTGATGTTTATGATTTGTGATGTTTATGATATTGTTATTTGATTGGAAAATAAAAAGCATATGAAATATTAATATTTGTTATTAGACAACGAAAGAATAAATAAAGTTGTTACCTATTAGTACTAAAGACGACGGGCAAAATATGTTGTCTATAACCGAAAACACTGTAGACTATGTATATAAAAAGACAACAGAAATTGAGCATATAGACAACAGTGATTACCCGTCGTCTATAAAAGTTAAAGACAACGGGTAATCCCCGTCGTCTATAACCTAATAGACAACAGGGAATCCCCGTCGTCTATAACCGCCCATTATAGACTACTCGGCTATAGACGACGGAGAATTTTGATATAGACAACACGTTTTCCCCGTCGTGTATAACCTTTTTTCTTGTAGTGTACTCTCCGAGCAAAGGCCAAGGAGAAGACCAAGGCCATGATCGTTGAGGATGAAGTCGAAGATACTAACGTATTCACCAACTCAAAAGGTGAGGAAGCTGACTTTCCACCTAGCTCAAGAGGAAAAAATTAATGCTTCATGGCACTATCAGAAGAGTCAACTGGTGAGGTAAACTCTTCGATCCATCCCTCACATATTATTCCTTCAACTGACCAATGTGCAGGAGAATTAGATGAAGAAGTTGAACCGTCTTGGGATGAAGTAGAAACTTGAGCAAACTGTGCAATGCTTAAGCTAATCAGTGCAAGGCCCTTGAAGATGAATGCGATATCATGAGCAAAGAGCTGATCATGAGGGATCAAGACATAGAAAATCTCATGGAAAAGAGCAGAAGACTCCATGAAAAAGTTGCTAAGTCAACGAACAACCAAGTCATCAACTTGATCAAAATGACCAGGACACAGGCTGAATACATATCTCAGTTGCAAATGGAGCTAAAGCATGCAAATGAGAAGATAGTGTACCTTCATGGCTCAAGCGCAGCTCTAGAGAGCACGATTAGCAACCAAAGACCTCCCAACTGCGTAGAATGTCTTGGATATAACTCGAAGATGGACACTGGAAATCAACCAGGACAGTTCGTCAGTGCAAGTCAGCCAACGACTGAGACACCTCAAGTCCAACCAGATTCAATCATAGTCAGAGTTCCAGAGACTCCAGTCATTTCTCAGACTGTTGAGACTCTTTTCATTGATAAAGGCAAGAAGGTTCCAGAAGATGAACCGAAGAATGATGAAGCTGGTACTTTTAAGGATATTGAGAAATCATCAAAGAAATCTAGACCCCGAGATCACAGAGCGAGGGAGGATAGGCAAGAATGACCGTCGCAGCCAAGGCAGAATCAACCCAGGCGCAGGCCAAACAACTCTGCTCAGCATCAACAACAAAAGCACAGAAACTCGGATAATCCAAACTTTTACCATCAAACATTCCCAGTTCAACATCTATACCAGCAAGCATATCAAGGACATGGAAACTATGGTGATCAGTATCATGGTCCTAGTTATCCACAGTTCGGGTATGCTCAAGGAGCTAGACAGTTTGGGTTCTCTCCCAGATAATTCTCACCATGAAGGAATCAACCAAATCAGCCGAGTCAAAATCAAACTCCTTAGAGATAATGATATCCACCAAGGAAATGGACTGCTCACACTCCGAAGCCAAATAAGTCAGCAGTCTACGTTGATGAAGAAGGGAAACTGATTCGTATGCATAGCACAGTTCGAATCTTCAAGGAAACTAGAGCTATTCACCTACAAGGACCCAACTAAGTGTGGATACCTAAAGTTCTTCTTGTGTTTTCCAAGACCAAGATGAACTGAGGAAAAAAAGAGCTGCAAAGTCAATCTGGGTATTGGATAGCGGATGCTCCAAGTACATGACACATCAGAAGAATCTTTTTAAAGCTATCAAGTTTTGAGAAGGCGGGATTGTAACCTTTGGTGACGACTCCCAAGGGAAAACCAAAGGGTTTGGTACATTCGAAACTAACTCAGTGGCTATCAAAATTATTTCCTTGGTCGATGGATTGAAGCATAACTTGATCTCCATAACCCAACTCTATGATAATGATTTTTCTGTGAAGTTCGATGCACAGGGTTGCAGGGTGAAAGATGTCAAGACGAAGCAAATTCTCTTATATTGTAGACGATTTTCATTAGGTGACGTGTATTGCAATGATTGGTTGAGTAGTCCTTTGGAAACGTGTCTTGTATCTAAAAGCAGCTCAGAGACAAGCTGGTTGTGGCATAAAAAGCTCAACCACCTCAACTTCAAATCGATGAACAAGTTAGCTTGCCAACAACACGTGGATGGAATACCAAACTTGAAATATAGTCCGACGCATCTCTGCAGTGCATGTCAACTAGAAAAGTTGGCTAGAGCATAATTCCGTCTTAAGTTGATGCCATCCACGGATCGTGTACTGCAATTGATCCACATGGATCTTTTTGGTCCGGTCACCCCAAGAGTCTTAGCGGGAATGAATACACACTTGTAGTCACTGATGACTATTCGAGATACACCTGGGTGATCCTCATGGCGTATAAAAAAAGAGACGAGATAAGAATTGCCTAAGTTCATTTATAGACTTGCAAATCAACACGGAAAATCCATTGTATCCAATAGATCTAATCCCAGAACAGAGTTTCTCAATGAGACCATCATTGAGTATTGCGAAAAGAATGGCACAACTCATCAGACCTCAGTTGCAAGAACTCCACATCAGAACGGAGTAGCTGAGAGGAGAAATCCAACGCTAAAGGATGCAGTAATGTCCATGCTGACAAGCTCAACCTTGCCAAAACCTTTTTGGACTGAGATAGTCAATATAACGTGCTACACACAGAAGCGCTTCCTTCTGATGAAGAGATAAGGGAAAACTCCAAATGAACTATGGAGAAACAGGAAGCCTAATATCTCTCATCTTCGAGTTTTTGGTTCTATATATTATATCCATAATAATGGGAAAGCTCAGTTGAAAACTTTCAAGCCCAAAGTTGTCAAAGGCATATTCTTGGGATATACTAAGAAGATTAAGACCTATAGAGTTTTTAACTGCAACACCAAAATTGTGGATATAACACCCCATATTATGTTTGATGAATTTACTTTTAAGTGCAGGGAACAGGCTAAATTGCTGGCGGTCAGCAATTGAAGACAAGATCTCAAGCTCAACGACTGAAGAACTTGGCAGAGCCACTAGTTTGGTCAGTTGAAGAAGAAGAATTATATTCTTCTGAAGATGAGATTGAATATCCTGTCTCCAATCAAGAGGGAACTTCCGAGTCAATAGATCACGTGCCAACTCTAGCTGATACGCAGACTGTACCAGCAACTGACCATCATCCAAATCCTGAACTTCCAAGTCCAGAACCAGTCAGCTCCTCATTTCGTCCTAATTCTCCAACTAAGGATAGAACTGCACCAGAAGCCAGACTTCCAAGCCTGGCATCTCTAGCTTCTCCAAGACCAGATTACTCCATCACCATACTTGAAGCAGCTAAGCAAGCAAGGAAGAACAAACAATGGTATGAAGACCACGTCAAAGATACAATAATAGGAAATCTAGAAGCATGTATTCGAACCAGAAGACAACTCAAGTTGTAGATCCTACAACATATGTTCCTACTCAGTCCACTCAGTTAGGAACTCCAGCTGATGAAGAACTAACTTTGCTAGCACAGTACGCTGATGAACTCAGGGTACTAGGGAAGTTTGAACATGTAGGAGATGTGGCCATGACAACATGCTATGTAGCTGACGTCCCCAAACCTAAAGATATCTTGGAAGCTTTAGGTTGAGTTAAATGAGTTCCTTCAAAACTGCGTTTGGGAACTTGTGGAAAGACCTGAAGGAGTTAAGGTGATAGGTCTGAAGTAGATTTTCAAGAATAAACGAGACGCCATTGGATACCTAGTGAGAAAAAAGGGTAGACTGTTAGCTCAAGGTTACTGCCAACAAGAAGGAATAGATTATGAAGACTCCTTCGCTCCAGTTTCTCATCTTGAAGTAATTCGGATCTTCCTAGCCTATGCCACTTACCACAAGTTCAAGGTTTACCAAATGAATGTGAAGTGCGCATTTCTAAATGGCGATATCTAAGAAGATATTTATGTGGAACAACCTCCTGAAAAGAGCCATATACGGACTAAAACAGGCTCCACGTTCATGATATGACAACTTGTGCGATTTTTATTAGAGTCTGGATTCATCCGAAGCTCAAGAAGACATCCTGGTGGTACAAATTTATGTCGACAATATCATTTTTGGATCCAAGTCCGAAGCTCTATGCAAAAAAATCTCCTAACTCATGAAGGAAAAGTTCAAGATGTCCATGATGGGAGGGATGAATTATTTCCATGGGCTGCAAGTCAAGTAGTCGCCAGAAGGAATCTTCATCAATCAGTCCAAGTACACAAAGGAGCTGATCTTCAAGTTTGGACTGAACTCGAGTAGAACAATAAAGATCCCCATGAACACAAACTAGAAAATCGACCCTGGCCAGGAAGAAAAGCTTGTCAAAGAAAAGAAGTATAGAAGGATCATCGGTTCGTTGCTCTATCTGACTGCCAGTCGACCAGATATTTCCTACGCAGTCGAAGTCTGTGTAAGATTCCAAGTTGAGCCTAGAGAAACTCACATGCAAGCAGCGAAGAATATCATCAAGTATCTCAAAGGGACAATCCATATGGGACTGTGGTACCCAACTGATGATAACATCTAACTGACAAGCTACTCTGATGCCGACGTAGCTGGAGATCGAGTTGATAGAAAATCTACTTGAGGGTATTGTCAGTTCATGGAAAGTAAGTTAGTTTCCTGGTTCTCAAAGAAACAGGTGTGTGTCGCCACCTCTACACCTGAATCGGAATACATGGCAGCCAGAAGCTGCTGCATGCAAATACTCTGGCTGAAGTAATAGCTCAAAGATTATGAAGTGGAAACAGGCCAAATATCCATCAACTGCAACAGCTCATGTGCTATATTCATCACGGTGAATCTAATTCATCACTCCAGGATGAAGCACATCGACATCATGCATCATTTTATCCGTGATCATGTCGACAAGAAGGACATCAATATTGAGAAAATTAACACTGACATTCAGCATGCTGATATATTCACAAAGCCTTTGGTGGAAGCACGATTCAAGATGTTGTGTCAACTTCTTGGATTGCTCAATCCAACCGAAGAAGATTCTATGAAGATGGAGATAACAAGTTGAGGGGGAATCTCAACTTGAGGGGGAACTCTACAAGTTTGCTGCCACGAACAATTCAGAGAAAAGACGGAGTCAAACTTCGGCTGAACTGATGACACGAGTTAGTCAAGTGTAAGCTGATTTGAGGACACTGAGTGGTATTATTATGCCAACTTGTTCCTTAGTCATTAAGGCGGGTGTTTTGAAACAAATTCAAATATCCTTTTACAAGTTATTTGAAAAAGAATTAGCCTTGCGGTTGCATTCAATGCAAAGCGAGTATAAATCCATATACTATGCTTTTAAATTGCAATTGGGCTAACATAGATACAATCACTCCCCTCATGCGCACGAGTTCACTCACAGGCTTTGACACGTTCCATCACCGTCATTCCTGGAAGCAACTTTTCCAAAACGATGCATTTAAGACTACCGTTTATCTCGACGAAAATTGTGATATTTAATATGATCCGTCAATAAGGATCTTATCTCTCCTATAAATAGGGGAATTTACATCTTGGTTCGTACACCAAGAGTTTCTGCCTTATCTCATGAAATTTATTTTTTCCTTGTGGTTTTTTCTCTCGCTAGGGTTTCTCTTCCTCTTCAGAATAATCCTACCTAGATCGAGAATATGCCTTTCCACTTTACAAAGTGGTTCTCTTCTCTTGTCAGCTCTGAATCAGCTCATCAATCGGTTCAGCAAAACTGCTATGTTCGTGGCTACATGAGATGCAGACGCATCAAAGGATGACTGATGAAGTGGATGATTTGTGGTGTCAACCAGCTAATGCAAATTCCAAGGGTGTTCATCCAATTGCATATCAGGCATGATCCCACTCCACTCATGCCCTTAGCTCAAATGCAACATCATAGAGGTTACTTCTATTTTAACTAGGGCTGTAAACGAGCCAAATTATTCGTGAGCTATTTTGAACTTAACTCGATAAAAGTTCATTCGAGTTCGTTTAGAGAAGCTTGTTTGCTAAACGAGCCAAACTTGAGCATGACGGTATCCGGCTCGTAAGCTCGTGAACAAGCTCGTTTAGTAATTAAGATTGAAAATATAAATTATTATGCTCGATATGTTACTTTATGTTAAACTGGTCCATGTATGTGTTTTTTCCTGTATGGACGATTTTGTTCTTGTATGATCGATTTGTTCGTGTATGAAACTGTTCTTATATGATATGTTCTTGTATGCTCGATATGTTCTTGTATGCTCGATATGTTCCTGTATGCTAGACTGGACCCTATATGCTTTTTTTTCTTTTATGCACGATTTTGTTCTTGTATGATCGATTTGTTCCTGTATGATTGAGTCGTTCATGTTTGCACGGTGTGGGTGGAAACAAATTTGTGTATGAAACTGATCTTGTATGATTGATTTGTCCGTGTATGATAGATTTGTTCGTGTATGAAACTGTTCTTGCATGAATGCTTTGTTCATGTATGCACGGTTTTGGAAGCCACAAATTCGTGTATGTAATTGCTCATGTCTGCTTGAGTTGGTCTTATATGCAAGTTTAGCATGCTAATCTGTCCCTGTATGTGTTTTTTCCTGTATGAACGATTTTGTTCTTGTATGATCGATTTGTTCGTGCATGAAATTGTTCTTGTATGCTCGATATGTTCCTGTATGCTAGTTCGGTCCCTACATGCTTTTTTTTTCATGTATGCACGATTTTGTTCTTGTATGCACGACTTTCTTATGCAGTTTACACTGCCTAGCCAGAAATCGCCGCCGTGCTGGAAATCGCTCCGCCGTGCCGAAAATCGCCCAGGCGGCGCTGAAAACTCCAAACACTAACCACAAACGGGCTCATACAAAATCTTGTATGCCATTCTCTCCCGCCGGAAAGGTCTCCGCCGTGCTGGGAATCGCTCCGCCGTGCCGGGAATCGCTCCGCCGTACCGAAAATCGCTCCGTCGTGCCAGCCACCACCAGCAAATTCTTAGACAGATAAAAGAAAGTTAAGGAAAGTAGAAAGAGGAGTAGATGGATAAAAGTAAGAGAGAGAAGTAAATAAGTAACAAAATTAAAATTAAAGGTGGCATAAAGGGTATTTAGGTCATTTCAAAAACTAAAAGGTTATTTTGCAACTTTTAAAATGAGGATGACATTTTAACATTTTTCTTTAGAAAAAGAGTTATTTTACCACATTACCTCATAATTAAAAAGATTAATAGAAAAATAGAAAATAAGTAGATCAATGCCGCATCATTTTTAATGAGTTAATTATTTCCTTTTAAAATGTGTTATGATAGATGAGATAAACAAATAAAAAATATATGTCAAGATGGATAAGAGAAAAGGATTACTTATTTTTTGAAATCTTAATTTACATATCTAAATACATATATAGAACTTTCAACTCTTTGTATTTTTTATTTCTTCAAATTATCACAAAGCCAAAGTCAAAGTATATTTTGAGTTAAATTATATTAACTAGTGTATAGCCCATCGAAAATCGCCGGGAAATTATTATATAATAAAATTGATAATATTAATATGTAATAGTGTAAGAACAACATTATTTGTTAATTATTTTTTTAGTTTTTTTAACTAATATCCATTAAAAATTCAAATTTAATTCACACCCATTTTTATAGATAATTTTGAAAGCCTTTTTTCTTTCTTTTTTTTCTTAAAACTAATGTAGGACAAAAACTATTTACTTCTCAAAGAGTTTGTCTTGTGTTAATTTTGTATGAGTATTGACGTAGTTTCGACCCATTGACCATGGCTCTGGTTTATAAGTGCGTAATTTATAAAACTTGTTTAGAATTTATGTACAAGCAGAATATAATTAAAATAATTGATTGTACTATGCGTTCTCGTCCTTAACCGTATAGTAATATTAGCTAATTACAATTATATATTATGTAAAGTTGGAAATCAAACAAAAAATAACGTAAAAATTATTTATGGATGACGATTCAAGATTTTAGAAAATACATGCAAAAAAATGCATAAATAAAAATTTTCCGAGTTGAGGTACCCGTCAGTTGGGAATTGGCCCATCTACAGCCACGGTTCCAAGTCAAAATCGGCCTGTTGACCACGATTTTGATTTATAAGCGCTTAATTAATGAAACTCGTTTAGAATTTATATATACCCAAAATATAATAAAAAAATTAAATGTACTATTTGTTCTCATCCTTATCTATATAGTAATACACGTTAATTACTAGGGGTGGGAATACGTGTCGCGTAGAGTACCCTACCCAGAAAAATCAAGTATGTTATCCACACCTGGCTCCATTCTTTATATCAGGAATCTAAAAACCCTGCTTGGGTTTTCCATTCGGGTATTTGGGTACCCTGAAACTCAATTTAAAAAAAAAAAATCATATTTCTAGCACTTACCTACTTAGCAGGCATTAATAATTAAGAAGTTACCAATAAAAATTGAAATGAAAAAATTAGGAAATTGAACTCTAATAAACATTCAAATAGCACGCATTAAAACAACTGAACTCATATAACATTCAAATTTTGAAATAAAAGTATCAAAATAACCACTAATAACTTATCAACAAAAAAAAATAGTTAAGTTCAAAGCTCATCATGTTGTTCTACAAGGCTACGATAGGACTTATTGCAATAGAAGAATTCTATATATAAGTCTATTTTCATTTTTTTTTTACATTAGGACTAACTTTAAGAGAACTTAAAATAGTAAATACTATTATATTAATATTAATTCTATCCTATTTTAAATTAGACGGGTAATTGGATGGGTATCCGAGTACGTATCGGGTATACCCGATACCTGCGCAAACAAAATAAATTTATCCGCCACCCTCTCCGTACCCACAAAATCCGAGTTTAGGGTACCCACTTACCCGCCATCAGGTACGGGAGGGGTATACTCGTAAATTATAACCCGTATTTCCACCCCCTACTAATTACAATTATAAATTATGCAAAGTTGGAAACTCAACTACAATCATGAAGAAATTGATTTATGGATGGCGATTATAGATTTTAGAGAAAACATGGAAAAAAATGCATAACATAAAATTTAATTAGCCAATTGGATCCCTAGTTGAGGCACCTGTGGGTTAGGAATTGACCCGTCTACCTAATTAATTAGCCAAATTAAAATCAATAATTATTATTAAATTAAATAAAAATTATTAGACTATTTCAAATTTTAACTTCAGGAAATCAATAAAATAAATATTGATTCAGCCAAATAATGAATTGGTTCTCTATAAAAATAATTATTTATTCGACCAACTAATAAATTTGCCAAATTAAATTTAATTAAACTATAAAAATATAGTTAATTGTTCAGCAAACTAATAAATGAATTGTTCAAAAAAAAATTGGTGGTGCAAAAGATTAGAAAATAAACATTGATTCTAGGTATTTAGAAGATTTTCAATAGGTGAAGTTTTGTTGAAGATACTGACGTTGGACATAGATATTTAAAATTTATTATTTTATATTTGAAACTCAAAAAATTTAGAATTTAAATAAATAGGAATAGAGGACTTTGGAGGTGCCACATAATTTTATTTTAGTTTTACATAATGTCGTTTTCGTTTATGTGATATATATAGATAGATAGATGGATAGATTGATAGACAAAATTAAATTATAAAAATATAATTATTTTACACGATGCTAGCTAATATTTACTGAAAATTTTGTTGGCCGATAGAAAAGTGCTTTTTCTAAGAAAACTATAACACCATGCACTGAAGATATTAATTATAAATGTTATTGTCAAAATAAAGTATCAAATAACACAATAAAAAAAATGCATAGCATAATATTCATTTTTGATAATTAAATTTCTATACCTATATTAATTATAATTTAGAAATTTGAGAATTTAAATATATAAGAATAGAGGGATATGAGAGGTGTTACATAGAATTTTTTTTCTAAGATAGAGTTATTTTCGTTTATATAATATATAGATAGATAGATAGATAGATATAATAAGAGCCAACTTATGAAATACCCATAATGAACAGTGCGCGGGTCGGATCAGATTTGGGTACAAGAAGTTGGGTACTTTTGACACTAATTAGTACCAAAGTACAAAATATACTTTTTTTTGTGCTTTCATTTAGCACTTTGGAACTAATATGGTCATTATTGTCAAAGTACCAAATTACTTAGTACTCCCTCCGTCCAAAAATCAAATGTAATACCCGGCGTTTCTTTTCCATCGAAAAATAAAAATCTTCTAAGAAATTAAGGCTTTGCACGCCTAAGTTAAGAATTTTCAATTCTAAGACTAATGGTAAAATCCGTTTTTGAAAATAAATTCCAGAAGTCAGTCGAATGACTACTGTATTAGGGTTTTCGCGTACGAAAACTTTTTAGTTCGAGAACTCGGATTGAGAAACCGTCTGACTTTACATTCACTTATTTCGCGATGCGAGTAAGTTAGTAAAAATCAGTTTTTATTATTTTTCCGGACGAAATTTGGACTGCGATGTCCCGAGTTTTTATCGGTTTTTGAAAAACGAACCGTCCTTTCCGACTAAGTAAAATATTCCGGAACTAATGGTAGTATCCATTTTTGTCAATAATATGTCCGTCTAATAAAGTAATTATTCGTTTTAGTTACAGTGTTAGATCCGGAAAGAAATTAGATTTATAATTAATATCTAGATTTTTACCAACTTAAACCTCCTTACTATTCTATAAATAGCAAGTTGTCTTCCATTTTTTCTTCCCTTTTCTCCCCAAAACGCCATTTCCTCTCTCTCTCTCACCATGGAAGAATTCTTCAAGTTCTTCAAGCTTTCAAGCTTCATATCTTGTTCGATGTAATACCCCGGAAAAATTCTTCTGTCTTTAAAAATAAAATTAAATAATAATTATGGCTTTGCACGCCTAAGTTCATGAATTTGAATTCTAAGAATAACGGTGAAATCCGTTTCTAAAAATAAATTATGGAAGTCAGCTAAATGACTACTGTATTAGGATTTTAACGGTAGAGAAAATTCTCGTTAGAGAACTCAGATCGGGAAACCGTCTGATTTTTACATTCACTAAATTGCGATACGAGCCTTGTGTTGGCCCAAATGGGGTAGTGACTGAACGGTCAAACCCTAATGTGACTTCATATTGAAATTCAACTTCAAACCTTTCGGTTAGTCAGTTGAAAGTCTTGATCTTTATCTGAGTGGTCTTCAGCTGATGTTCTGTCTGAACCGTTTAACTCTCAGCTGACTTTGAACTTCATCTTGTTGATATCAACTGATTGAGTTTACAACTGATGTTCCAACTAGAACGCTCAGTTGTCCTTCTTGTATTTAGTCAGTTGGGTTCGAACTCTCAGATGACTTTCTTTTCTTCTGATGTTCTCTTCCTCTCTACTGCTTCTCATCTGATGAACGCTCAGTTGGTTTCCTTCACAACTGATGTTCTGAAGACTTCCCCCTCATTCCATCTGAACAAAAGAACTCTCAGTTATCTTTCAACATAACCGATGTTCTGTCTGAGTAATGCCTTGTTGTCATCTTTTGCTGGAGACCTGTAAAGATAAAATCTTAACTTTGCTCAAACAGCGAGCCTAAATTCTAACATTAGGTTCTGGCAACATCTACTCGGTTGGGGTCAGTCGGTTTTCGAATTTATCAAAACTCATACTAATAAATTTCCCAACAATCTTGTTCTAGGAGCTTATATGCATCAGTTATCATTGAAATGAGACATCATATGCATCAATCAAGTGCAACATCCATTTTTACATAAAAGGCATCAAAGTCACATAATCAAATCATAATTAAGTGGTGTAATGCACATGGTCCCTTTCATTAAAGCAAAGTGGCCAGATTTCCTACCCAAAATCATATTCATACAACAAGACAACGCAAAACCACATATTCAAGATAATGATCCAGATTTCAGGGCAGTTGCAAGTGCTGATGGATTTGAAATCCATCTAGTCTACCAACCTGCCAATTCATCGGATACAAATGTGAATGATCTAGGCTTCTTTAGAGCCATTCAATCACTCAAAGATAAGAAATCAGCCAGTGGGGTTGAAGATTTACTACAAAATGTGAAACAAGCATATGAAGACTACTCCCCAAGTAAGTTAAACAATGTATTTCTTACTTTGCAAAGCTGTTACACAGAAATCATAAAGGTTCAAGGTGGCAACAACTACAAGATTCCTCATATGGGAAAGGACAGACTTGCAAGACTAGGAGAGCTACCAGAAGTTCTAGAAGTTGATGAACAACTTGTGCAGGAAAGCTTGAACTACTTAAACCAACATGCAAAGCGAGAGAACAGGTTTTATAATTTGGACAAGTTGATTGAGGAAATGGAACAAGTCAATTTAGAAGAATAGATGCAGATGGTTGGGTAGTGCAGATCAGGGTTTACAAGAACAGAAAGGGAGTCAATCTCGAAGGATCACTTGACATATTTGTTTAGAGAAGACTAGGTTTAAAGTATGAAAAACTTAAACCGAAAAGATTACACAACAAAAAGTGTATTAGTTTGCAGCGGAAAGACGTAGAATGATATCACATATCAAATGTGAAATCGAGGCTCAAATGATAACACGATTCTTCTTTCTTATAACGACCTTTACTCAACCTCCTTCGCCTTCGTCACTCAACCTGCACATTTAAAAAAAACAAACATGCAGGGCTAAGTACATAAAGCACTTAGTGGGCACATTGCCGAAAACAACTCACAAGAGTATAGATTTAATCATGCATCTTTTCATAAACACTTGTATAACTTATACTGATGTTCATTTAATTCTGGATAACACACTGTGAGTTTTAATTCACATCCGATCGTCTGGAAAGCACACTGTGGGCTAACTCAGAATCTGTCCCTCTGGATAGCACTTTGTGGGCTATCTCAGAATCTGATCGTTTGGTTGGAATATCTGGTTAGCACTCTGAGGGCTAACTCAGAATTCAATACTCTGGTTAACACTGTGAGGGCTAACTCAGAGAAGCATAAGAAAATTCACATAAACAATTCATTTATGCTCTGATAGTGTCACGCCCCGACTCTCGAGGTGCGACTTACAAATAACAACAAAACCTAACAACTAACAATCAACTCAATTATGGGGATAACATGCTCGGGGAAAACGATAATGAAAGATAAGGCAATCGAATTAGGCTTCCAAAGTATAATGAAATAATAACCGAGCATCTCAAACCACTTAAAACAGGAATTTAAATAAGTACTTCATGCTGACGAGGATAGAATTCCAACAAAAGAGAATACACCCATATATATATCAAGTTAAGAGGATCATGTTCAACAACATTTCAAGTCAACGAGCCCATCGCTCGGAAGTACAATTCAAGTAGTTTAAGAAGTTAACAAATATTCAAAGTCATCGAGCACAACGCTCGGAATCAAAAATATGAGAATCAAGGTATTAGCATTAACAGATATCATTTCAAAAGGGTTGCAGCGGAAACTTGCATCAATACCCAACATCTGCACGTATGAAGACGTACAAATGCCAGTCTGAAATTCAACTAGACTCAACCAAAAAAACCACACCACACCACCAAGTATCCATGCCATCGCCATCCAGTCAACCTGCATGTTTAGAAACACACGCAGGGCTGAGTACTTCGTACTCAGTGAACAAAAGCCAAAACATTTGAATAAAGATGCTTCTTAAAGCTATAACAATTGAACTTGCCTTGCCGAACATCACAAGTATCTAAGCAGTTAAAAACAGTTTTACTTGTGCATGTTAAAAACATTTTCTTTTAAACAGACTGCGCAGTCAAATATCATATAATATAACAGTATGCATCATCTGTCACAAACAATCTTACTGTGCCGAGAAGTAGACCTCCTTCTCAAACACTGTGACCGGCCTAACCAAAGCAAGGATCACAGTCACCTCAACATATACCACACGTGGGTTTCCTGCCTTTCACAGAATAATAACATCTTCTCATAAACAGATGATAACACATACCAACTTTAATAAAAACGGCAAGTCAATCGCATTTAAAATCATATCATAATATTCAATAGCATAACTAATTCTCATCGATAGTTTTTGGTTTAGAAAAGCCCACCTGACTTCCGAAGAACTAGCTAGGTGGTTTAGGGCTATTTGTCCTTGCTTAATGATCCGTCCGGCTCGATCCTTCACAGTTCGACATCGATAGAAAAATAAGATACGCAAAACGACGGATACAAAGGTGTTGGACTCAACTGAAGGACTTCTATATGAGTCGATTCTCTCTTCGCTTAACCTTTCTAAGGGATTTCGCGTTCTCGATTTTAAACCTTTAGCTCTACTCGAACTGGTTAATACTATTAATCAATGTCTCAAAACTTCCTCACTTTAATTAATAAACGTCATCATCTACATTCTATTACTCGAGCTTTCTTTCAAAGACTTTAATTAATTCTCGATTTAATAATTAGTAATTCAATCATTTTGCATACGAATAATTCAATCATTCTTCACATCATAATTAACATCATGCATTTAAACACTTATTCAATCATAACTGAATTCAAATAAATCAAACATACTTCAAGACACATTAACATTCATTCAATTCAAATCTTAAAACCTAACTCGATTATGCATTTCTTTTATGAAGGCTCAAACTATTTACTCTATTTTTCTTATTTTATAGACAACGCTTTGTTCTACATCCGTTATCTTATGAGGTATTTATAAATTCTACTTATTAAATAAAAATTCTCTTTATTAATGTTAAACTCTTATAAAATTAGAATTTCTCATTCATTTCTAATTCGATTCTCATTTCTTAACTCGACTATTATTTTTCTAATTATTCCCTCGGTAATTTTTCTCGGTTTATTTTTAATTAACTTCTCATAACTCGACATCTTATTCTATCATTATTTTCTTGATTAGCTTATACGAGTATCTAACCTTACTCGTCTAGCATCTTTTCTTTACTTGATTAAAACTTCCTTTCTATTTCTTCTCGATTAATTCTTTTAAACTCGGTTTTCTCAATTTTTGCTCATTTATTTAATAATTTCTCCTTCTTTTGTCTTTAACCTTTAAGCCATTTCTTACTTAATAGGTTTTCTTTCTCTTTTAATAAATATTTTTATTAACTAGTTCATTTTATTAGTTAGGTTATAAAATATCTTTTTGTTGTAGTTTAGTAAAAATTCAAGTCCTTAAATTTTAATACAAGAAAATTCATTAACAAATCTTTCATGCATTTTTCATCTTTAATAAATTAAAAGCTTTTAAACTTTAATCTTTTTATTACAAAACTTCTATCTTTACTTATAATTTAATTAATAATCATACATACATTGTAACACTTAAACATTTAATCTTCTTTATAACATCACATTTATTTTCTTAAAAAAAAAATCTCAACATGCAATCTCATTTTCTTAACTTAATAACACATGTATGATTATACTAACATACTATACAATCATCTCATTGATCAAGACATCACTCAATTTATCAACAAAATTAACAAAATAATTTCTCCATCTTTCTCCAAAACACACGGCATTGCATACATATTTTATGCAATTTATTTCTCAATTTTTCATGCATATAATCTCATTCTCAACATGATAAAAATAACAAATCAAGCATCAAAATATGAATAACTCAAAGAATTCATATTTTTCCTATTTTTCCTAATATTTTCGGCATTCATCAATTTGTTAGGGTTTTAATTTCTTTTTCTTCTCTTAATTCACCGATTAAAACCTAATGTTCGATTATCCTAATGATTTCTTCTCACTCGATTATCACATGCACATCCTAAGTTTGCCTAAACATAATTTAAATAACATGCATGCATAGATCTTTTTTTTAGGACTTAGAGATATACATATTTACAACTAATCAAATGAATACCATACTTTGATTTAAATAGAAATCCTTCTCTTGGCTCTTGGAATCGAAATGGATGGAAATTGTAGCTTCAAAGCTTGGACTTGAAGGGAAGAAAGAAGTCTTCTTGAATCCTCAATGAAAAGAATAACATGAAATTAATCATCTATCTCTTTTAGGGCTTAAGAGCCAAAATGAAGAAAATGTAGGATGATTGTTGAATTTAACTTCAAGAACTTGGAGGATTATTACCTTTTTCTTGAAAATATGGATGGAATGAATGGAGGATGATACTTTCTACTTCATTTCCATGTATGAGGAGCTTGAATACATGGTTGCATGTAAGAAAAATCAAATGTATGTGTGTGAGAGAGAGATTGCCGAGAGTAGAAAGAGAGTAGAGAGGATTTTCTTGTTTTTCTTTCTTGCTTGGGAGAGAGAGTTCGAATGAGAGAGAGGTGGAGTGTGATGAATGAAGTCTTCTCTCTTTTGAATAGCTTGCATGCAATTTGAACTTCCAACATAAAGAATAAAGTGTGATGGCAATTAGCATTGGAAGTTGAAGTTGTTTAAAGTGTGATTGATAGATAGATGTGATGTAGTTTGCATGCACTTTTGGTAATGCCATGCATAAGACACAATCATGACATTAATCTTGGAAATTGAAGAGTGATGGGAGAGGAAGAGTGAGGTGGCGTGAGAGGGAGAGAGGTGTGTCGACACGTGTCTTCGTCGTGTTGTTACGGGTGTTAATTACTCGGTCGTAAAGGTTTTCCGGATAAAACGATTCGTATTAATTTCTTTTTATACTATAAACGGGTCTAACCTCTTCTCGTCTCACTTTTGACACTTAACTCATCTCAATCCTATTTCACGTCTCAATTAAAAGATTAACGAATTCGATCAATTAGTCTTTTAAATCTCAAAAGGAATTTAGTCGGCTTATTAATCCGTTTATTAATCCTTTAAAGATTAACTCCTCATTACTCTTCTCAATTCTCGGGTAAGCTCTTACCCTATCTCAGTGACCTTAAAAGCAATTCTAAGTTCGAAGATTCTAATTCAATTCTATTTTAAGTTCATCGGTATAAATATATTTCTCGGCGATTAATATTATGCTATCTTAATCAAGCAAACTCTTCGGGATTTTTTTATAGAAATTAATCTCATACTCATTTTCACATAAACAACTCAACAAGTATATCACATCATCATCATCCCAGATAAATAGAACAGATAAATTCACACAAAACTCACAAAGCAATTTAAACGTTTTACTCATTTCTCTTCGTTTAAAAAAGAAAAATTTTACTCCTAAATTCTCATCTTTTAACTCACTCGGTTAATTATACGCTCTCTAAAGACATAAAAGCTCGGGGTATCACAGATAGATACTTTAATACACACTTATCAACAATACCTAAACACTTTCGAGCAACGCTCACATAATATTACTTCATAAGTAATGGCATTCATCGAAGTTTTTGATTTTAGAAAGCCCACCTCAATCGTTTACAGAACAAACTTTAACCTTCTGTCTTCCATCCTGTCTTTTAATCTCGACGTCCTCCTTCTTTGAATGCAAATAATCACACTTTTAGTATTTGGTCGAGACGTTAAAAAGAAAACAAAAATTAAGAATCGGTTAAGTCTTTTAAGCCTTTAGGCTTTTGCACTTTACTACTTTCTTTTGATTAACTAATAAACGAGACTCGAGCAATTCCCATTTATAAACTGACTTGGCTCATTACTCGACACTTAGGTCAGTAGATAAATGGAAGTCGATATCTTATAACGACTTAGAAGTTCACAAGGAATGAAGTTAAAAGGATTTAACTTAAGAAATCAAGTTTTGGAAATTTCTGCACAGGTCAGTAAGTTCATACAGAATAGGGTACTTCGAAATAGGGGATGTGCTCTGTACCAAAAGAAAGCCACGGGTGTCTAGTTTACTCTCCAATTTACGGATCTCAATTTCGTTAATCGAGCTAAAGTTATAACAGTTTCCGTGAAATGTCGCAAAACAGTCGCGCGAAACCCTAATGCTCGACAAATCTCGACGCACGATTCCCTAGGTTCGATCAATACTATTCCACTTTTATTTTCACGAAATTTCCATCTTAATACATTCTACATGCAGTATCCCTTAATCGGGTTCACATTCACGTCTTTTGATTAAACAAACGACGAGCATAACCTCGTCCTTTTTCCACTAACCATTTACTAAACCAATTTCCATTTCAAATTCAATTCATTTTCATTTCTCTACTTCTAATTCATATCTTATATGAAATCATCATCAACTATACTCAATCAATCGAGAACCTATAAGCCCTCGCTTTCTCATTTATTCTTTTACATACTTACTTACTTTCTTCGATTCTTGAATTTCTACTAAAACGATTCAAACCAAATTAATTTATATCCTCTTCTTACTTAATAAAGAACATCTTAACTTATTAAATTTAATTCTATATCTCCATGAATAAATTATAAATTTTCTTTTTATTTTATTTTATTCATATTATTTTATTTTATTATTTTATTATTTTCAAAAATTAATAATTAATTAATTTAATAATTAATTTATTTATTTTATAAATAATTTTATTCATATTCAAATCTTCATGTTCTTGGCCAAGAACACCAAGAACACCTAGAACACACACCAAACCTTTATGAACTCATTTCCATCGATTTTCACATTAAAACCTCATTTTCTTCACTTAATCATCTTATACTCAAAATCTATCATAAACATATGATCAACTACATACTCTCTACATCTCAAATACATCAAAATAACATCCAAAACTCTTCAAGAGTGCAGCAAATTTTGAAATGTTCCTCATAATCTTCGAAAATTCTAAATAAATACTTATCACGATCCTAACTCGATTTCCACCATGGATTCTTACTTCTAACATCAAAATAATATGAAATAAAACTTAGAACATCATTCCTATGCCTCTTATGAAATTCGAAATTTGCAAGAATTAGAGGAATGAATTTTTGTTCGGATAGAAATGAAGAGGAAGCTCTTACCTTAATAAATATGCAATCGGAATTGAAATCGATCGGTAAACGAACATGTCACAATCCCCAATTCCGAGGGACGGCAGAAGTCGGGGTGCGACTGGGATTGGATTAAAGAAACGGGGAAGAAAGGGAACATAAGTATAAACGTACATAAAAGACAACATTAATTCTATGAACAAGACTTCGATATATAATTATAAGGAAGAGTTTGATCTGAAAGATCAAACGACAAAGTGTTTCAAAAAGAAAACCTAAGTTATGAGTACAGAACTCAATTCAAAAGAAATCTAAGCTATTAGTAGAACTTAGACTACAGTGTTCAATATACATAAAAGCATCTAGAGTTTTGCAGCGGAATTGAAAGACACATATACAAGTCATCTCCTATAGACAACATTAACTCCTAACTCAACCCTCCACCGCTGCCGTCGCTTCAACCTGCATATTTAGAAAACATATGCAGGGCTAAGTACAATAGTACTTAATGGGCATATTGCAGAAAACATAATCATAAGTATAGATAAACAGGCATCTCATTTGATAGCGCATCGGGGTTTTCATTTAAAAGAGCCCGTGCCAATTAAACATTTTCATTTCATTCATAAAGTAGCTTGCAAGCATTTTTCATAGATGTTACGTTCAAATCTTGACCAAATCCTCATTCACCGTGGCTGGTTACCCCTCAACAGGATACCACATACACCACAGGCTACAAAGTGCACTAACTCTGGAAAGCACCTAATGGCTAACTCAGAGCCGATCGTTAGTTAACACCTAATGGTTAACTCATAAATCTGGAAAGCACGAAGGCTAACTCAGATGGGTACAAGAGAACTCACATAAAACATAAAACAGTTTATGCCTGATATCACTTTGAAAACACAGTTATAAAAGCTCATAAAGAATCACTTTCAAGTTGTGGAAAAACCCACATTTTATTTGATATGTATAAAAGCCCACCTCATAGATTACAGAACTAAATAACGATCTTCCGTTCTTTAATCTTCTGTCCCTTCCTTGCGCTAAATTCCTCCTTCATCGTACATAAAACATAACCTCGATGAGTCGTTGAGACGACAAAAGAAAACGGGAATCGAAATCAAATTCGATTTAGTCTTTTACGTCTTTCAAGTTTTTAGGCATTTGCACGCTTAACTAAGTCGTTTTACTTAAACAGAAACGAGATTTAAAACACATCTCATTTAGCACTCAAAGGCTCTTTACTTGACACTGAGGTCAATAGGAAAAAAAAGGCATTCGTTAACTCATAACGACTTTAAAGATCGAAAGAAACTAAGTTGAGAAGAATTCAACTTAGGAAAATAGGTGTTGAAATTTCACTGTTCCATACAGAAGTTATTGCCCAGAACAGAGAATTTGGAAACAGGGGAAGTTCCCTGTACCGTAAGAAATCCCTGGATGTCTAGTTTACTCTCCAATTTACGGATCTCAATTCCGATAAATGAGCTAAGAGATATGGCAGTTTCCTTGAAGGGTCGTAAAAACTGCCGAGTGAACCCTAATGCTCGATAAAATCGACGTATGACTTCCTAGGTTCGTTCTATGTTATCGAACATATATTCTCACGAAATTAACATAACAAGGCAGTCAACACGTATTTCATACATGGAGAACTCCTTTTCATTACTCGTCTATAAACATGACGTTTAAAACCTCGTCAATTCAACTAACAATTACTATACCAACCAAGTTAACAATTCTCGTCCTAACTCCTCGATTATAATTAAAACTCAATATTTCATAACTTGGATTAACAAATCGTTAACTACAAAGTTGTTCTTTAATCATTAATAATCATTAATATCTCATTACTTTTCTTAATCGACTTTCCTATCATTATTTACGTTCATTTGTTCGTCTCTTATGAAATTTCCAAAGTTATCGGAATTCGTTCAAACTTTACATTATAAGTCATCATCTATCGAGGATCATTACTACATATATCATTACCTTGAATCATTAATAAATCTCGACTTATTATCGAACCTCTGTCTCTTATATTTTCACAATATATTTTAGAAAATTCTAATTTAATTCATAACATTATCTAACATCGTTAGGGAGCTTAATCCATCATCAAAACATCAATTAGATCAAGCTACATAAAACCCCTATTTTCCTCATAAAAATCGGTATACAAAATATAATTAGGAAAGTGATTTTTCTTCATCAATTAACCCCATTAATCCATTAATCATCCTACTACAACATAGATTAACCATTAATCAACCCTACAATATTATTAATTGAAATCCAACATTGAAACCCTAAGCCCTAAATCGGCATTCATCCATTAGTTAGGGGGTTCCATTATTTTTTCATCAATCCACAATTAAACAACCCCTAAGCTCAATTATACCAACAATTTGAGAATTAAAACATCCTAACTAGAAACCCCTAAAATCGGTCACCGTAATAGAATTAGGGTTGTTGCTTCTCTTTAAATTTTAACCATAGAATATCATATCTAATACATCTAATTGGATTAATTAAAGATCAAAACATCATCCTAAACATCTACCAAAAATCGTCCAACATGAGAAATTAAAAGAATTAAAATCTAATTGGATAGAATAGTGGAGGAGATGAATACCTTAATGATTAATGAAGGAATAAGTGAAATTGATGGATGGTTAATGACTTGAGGAAAATTACTTGCCAAAAACCTTCAATATCCTTTAATGGTGGATGAGAAGAAATTGAAGAAGAAAGTGGAAGGGGGCTGGCTGTTCTTGGCTAAGGGAGAAGAAAGAATAACTTAGTTTAATTAGGAAATAATCTAACACCTAAAAGGTGTCCAAATTATATTATTAAAATAATAATGAAATGGTGAGTCATAAAGGTGATAATGATATAAAATGAAATATCTCATGTGTGTAATAGACATGAAGTCGGTCATAGGCAATTTTCCTACCATTTATAGCATTTTCCGGCTCGTTACGACGTTTCGAAAAATCGAGTAACCAATAACGTGTTCAGCGCGTTTTCGTCAAAATCCGATTCGACCAATAATTCAGATATATTTATCTTACTCGGAAAATATATTTTAAAACTTAGAATCCGACAAAATCTCGGAACCTCACAGTCCGAATTTCGTCCGGAAAAGTCATAAAAATGAACTTTCTCGGGCGAACTCGTATCGTAATTTCGTGAATGTAAAAATCAGACGGTTTCCCGATCTGAGTTCTCTAACGAGAATTTTCTCGACCCCGAAAACCCTAATACAGTAGTCATTTAGCTGACTTCCGTAATTTATTTTTGGAAATGGATTTCACCGTTATTCTTAGAATTCAAATTCATGAACTTAGGCGTGCAAAATCATAATTATTATTTAATTTCATTTTTAAAGACAGAAGAATTTTTTCGGGGTATTACATCTTACCCCCCTTGGGAAAAATTTCGTCCCGAAATTTGCATACCTTCTTCAAAAAGGTAAGGGTACTTCTCCTTCATTTTTCCTCGAGCTCCCACGTGGCTTCCTCCTGCCCGTGGTGATTCCATAATACCTTTACTAATGGTATCGAGTTGATTCTTAATTTTTTTAAACTTTCTTATCCAAAATCAAAATTGGTTTCTCTTTGTAGCTTAAGTCAGATTCAAGAACTACGTCTTGCTGACTGATTAAAAGCTTAGGATCATAGACGTATTTTCTCAACTGAGAAACATGAAACACATTGTGGATGCTTCCTAGACTTGGCAGTAAGGCCAATTTATACGCAACGGGTCCTATTTTCTCGAGGATTTCATAAGGTCTTATGAACCTGGGTCTTAGTTTACCCTTAACACCGAATCTAATGATTCCCTTAGAAGGTGAAATCTTAAGGAAAACTTTCTCTTATTTCAAACTTAAGATTGGTTCGACGATCATCGGCGTAAGACTTCTGTCGGCTCTGGGTTTCTTTCATTCTATCTCAAATCTGCCGAACTATCTCGATCATCTCATTGATTGCATCTGGGCCTACGTTCTTTCTTTCACCTACTTCATCCCAATAAAGTGGTGATCTACATTTCCTTCCATATAAGGCCTCATACTGCGCCATTCCTATCGTCGCCTGATAACTGTTGTTGTACGCGAATTCGACCAAGTGTAAAATATCTTCCCAATTCGCACCTCGATCCAAAACCACTGTCCTTAACATATCCACGAGTATCTGAATCGTCCTCTCTGACTGTCCATCTGTCTGAGGGTGAAAAGCTGTACTGAAGTTAAGCTCGGTACCTAACTCTTTCTCCATTGTGATCCAAAATCTCGATGTGAACTTAGCATCTCTATCTGACGTTATCGACTTCGATACCCGTGTAGCCGTACAATATCACGGACATACAATTGCGCTAACCTCTTCAATCCATAGGTGGTTTTGATCGGTAAAAAGTGAGCCGATTTTGTAAGCCTATCGATAATCACCCAAATAGCTGTGTTTCCTCTTCTTGACTTAGGCAAGCCTGTCACAAAGTCCATAGCTATGCCTTCCTATTTTCATTATGGAATATCTAATGGCTGCAACAATCCGTACGGTCGTCCGTGTAAAGCCTTAAATTGCTGACATGCCAAACATCTTTCTACGAACGAGGCAACGTTTCGTTTTAGTCCATTCCACCAGAAGTTCTTTCTCAGGTCCTGATACATCTTTGTACTCCCTAGATGTGTTGTGTACGGCGTGTCATGAGCCTCACTCATAATATCATTCTTTAGTTCGTAGTTGTCGTCAGGGATACAAATTCTGCCTTCATAAAAGATCGCGTTATTCGGTGCTTCGGAGTAACCGTCTGATTTCTCTGTTCTTATCTTTAGGCGAAGCTTCTCCATTATTTCGTCCTTCCTCTGAGCACTGACGATTCTTTCTCTCAAATCTAGTATAGCTTCTAATGCTGCTATCTGACTCGTTATAGTTTCAAGCGTATCGAGTACTTTTATATCCATCCTTTCGAATACTCGAACCTAAGCTTCTTCCTCGATGAAGAGGCATCCCAACCTCGTTGGAGCTTTGCGACTCAGCGCATCTGCTACTACATTCGCCTTCCCTGGGTGGTAGTTGATTTTGCAATCGTATTCCTTTACTAATTCCAGCCATCTTCTCTGTCTCATATTCAATTTCTTCTGCTCGAAGAAGTACTTCAGACTCTTATGATCGGTGAAAATCTCAACCCTTACACCATAAAGATGGTGTCTCCAAATCTTTAACGCATGCACTATGGCTGTGAGTTCTAAGTCGTGGGTTGGGTATTCAACTTCGTGAGGTCGAAGTTATCGTGAAGCATAAGCTATCACTTTTCCATCTTGCATTAATACATATCCTAACCCATTTTTCAAAGCATCGATGTAAACCGCATATTCCTTGTTCGCTTCTGGAAGAGCTAGTACTGGTGTTGTGGTTAAATTCTCCTTGAGTGTTTGGAAACTCTTTTCCCACTCGTCCGTCCATTTAAATTTGGTTTCCTTACGAAGTAGTTGCGTCATTGGCCTGGCGATCGTAGAAAATCCTTCGATAAACCTTCTGTATTGGCCTGGTGACTTCCAATTGTGTACTGCCTCTACCTTGGCAGGATCTACCTTGATTCTCTCAGCCCAAACTATATGACCTAGGAACATTACTTCCTTTAGCCAAAATTCGCATTTACTGAATTTGGCGTAGGGTTTCTCGGCTCTAAGTGTTTCCAACACTATCCGTAGATGTTCTTCATGCTCTTTCTCACTCTTGGAGTAAATGAGAATATCATCGATAAATACTAAGACAGATTTGTCTAAGTACGGTGGAAAAGTCTATTCGTGGGATCCATGAATACTGCAGAGGCATTGGTCAAACCAAATGGCATAACTAAGAATTCATAATGGCCATATCGGGTTCGAAAAGCCGTTTTAGGTACGTCCTCGTGTTTAAATTTTTAGCTGATGATATCCTGATCTCAAGTCTATCTTTGAAAAGACTCTTGTACCCGTGAGCTGATCGAAAAGATCCTCTATCCTTGGCAAAAGATATTTATTTTTGAGGGTGATCTTGTTCAGCTCTCGATAATCTATACACATCCTCATTGTACCATCATTCTTCCTAACAAATAGCACTGGGCTCCCCAAGGTGAGACGCTTGGTCTGACGAAACCAAAGTCTAGCAACTCTTGTAACTGGATTTTTTAGTTCCTCCAACTCTTTCGGTGCAAGTCAATATAGAATGGCGTTATTGGTAGATAATCAATCCATCCCATGGATTTGATCTACGTCGAAAATTTTACTACGTTCCGATTGTTTGCTAAGATCTTAAAAATATCCTAATTAAATTCTACGTTAAAGCGAAATTAAGGAAGTAACGACAATCTCTCCTAAAGCATAGTTATCTCCATTTCATGATTATCGCGCTCTAGTTTTACTCCTAAAATGTCAACATGTGCTAACATTAATTGCATATGAAAACTCTGGTATGAATCACAACTATGACGGAGTATTTAAGAAGTTCGTCCAATACTTGCCTAGTTTCCTTTGCCCTTAATTCGTTCCTCTTACTCGATCGCGAATACCCTAGTGTTCTGTTGCTGTTGGGCGTGTTGTTGAGAATGTTGCTGCGTCAGCTGTTGAGGTGGTTGTGCCTAAATGGCCCTCAAAGGTACTGCTTGCAGTGGTTTCGGGCAATCCTTCTTCATATGGCCCTTCTGTCCTCAATTAAAGTAGTTGGTGGTGCCTATTTGACAAACACCGTAAATGCGCTCTGTTGCACTTGGGGCAAACAGGAATAGTAACCCTCCCTGGGTTATTTGCTCCCTGGTTGAAGTTCCTCTGTTGCCCTTGCGGTTGGTTCGGCTGATTATTGCCTCTCCATGGTCCGGTTTGTCGGTTTTCCTGTACATACAACCCCGACTGGTTGTTTCCCTGCCATGCCCTTTTATTATTGCTTTGACTAAGCTGCTGGTAGCCTTGCTGATTTCCTTTCCTCTGATTTCCCTGGCTATTAAAACCCTGATTGTAGCGGCTGCTACTTCCTTCATCCCACTTCTTTTTCCCTTGGAATTTGCTATTATTATGTTATAATAGCCTCGGTTTTGGGTTTGGGTTGGAGCTGGGGTGGTTGTTACAGTTTTTCTCTCATCAGGCACAACGGCCTCCATCTCTAGGGCTCGTCCTAGAACATCAGTATAGCTCAGTCCCCCATGACTGGCTAAAGCAATTCCTAATTCGTGCCTGAGTCCCCCTTGAAACTTTTCGATATGTTTTCCTAAGTATCAACCTGCATAGGCGCATACCTCGATAGCTCACAGAACTTCACATCATACTCTATTACAGTCATTTTCCCTTGTTTCAGGTTGTAGAACTCAGCCTCCTTCTGAGTCCTATATGTCTTAGGCACATACTTGTCGTACAGCGCCTCTTTGAATTCTCCCCACGTAATTTGAGCTAGGTGTTCTGCCGGTATCACTCTCTGTCTTGCCTTTCACCAGTAATCCGCTGGTCCAAAATAATTGGAAAAACTACGCATGCTAGTCGCTCCTCATCAGTACATCTGAGGAGCTTGAAAAATTTTCTCAATGGATCGCACCGAGATCTCAGCATCGCCTGGTTTCCCGTTCCATTGGAAACAGGAGGGGGGGTTGCGTTTGAGGAAAAACTCCTCAATATCCCTACGGGGTGGTGGTGGAGGTGATGTTGGTGCTGGTGGGATATCATTTCTTTCCTATTCCTGTTCCCTTTCATTTTCCGGCTGACGTCTTCCACGTCTTTTAGGCCTACCAGGGTCTCTTCGGTTGTTAACATTTCTCGGCGGCATCTTAGAAACTATGAGAAATAGAAATCCTCATTGGTACTTACCTTTGGGCACTCATCTTTCTTATTAGTTCTTTTCTAACTCAAACAACTCCACGAAGAAGAATAATTTAGGGAATTAATTCCTTACCGATTCATTAGACCTTTTTAACTTTTCAAGGGTAAACTTAACTCTCATTACGCGGGTTCATTTATCATTATGATTTTCATTTCACGATTTAAGAGACTTTTTCGTGATCAAATCCACTCATGGGTCATAATTATATATATACATATATATATACATATATATATACATATATATACATCGAAAAGAACATTTGTTTTTGCCTTCAACAAGGACTTATACAAGAAAATCTAGACTTCTACGAGTCTAAGCTAGGCTAACTGCCTATCCGAGTACAGGATGCGCCCCTGGCTGCATCACTGTACTACTGGGAGTACTATAACGGAAACGATCCAAACTCCGCATCCGTAAAGGTATGTACCACACAAGGAACTACTACAACTGCTACTATGCGTCCCCGACGCTCTGCTCAACAGACTGCTGTCGGATCCTCAGTGCCCTCTGCGGCCTTAGGGTCCAGTTCCGGATCCTCATCCGGGTCCTCGTCCTCTGTGTCTAAGCCAAAAACGAACTGTAATGCCTCGTCAACTCTCAAAGTGGTATCGTCTGTAAGTGTGAGTGGTCGTGAGGCTGGCACCTCTGAAACTGTCCTCTCTGAGTCGGACACTAAGTAGTCACAGCTGAGCTCAACTGTACGCTTCTTCAGGGGAAGAAGGTACTCTGGAATGGTGCCAGACTCGAACTCCTCCCTGGAGCGAACTCTGGAAGGTCCTACCTCCATCTGTCCTCTAACTATCTCCCACTTCGCGTAGATCTCCTCAAGTGGTGTCGGTGGAGATGGTAGCTTTTAGCAATATAGCAAGCTCTGCCGGTACTCTGACCCTGTCTCAAATAGTCCTATCCTCGGGCGCCATGGTTCCGTCTCAAACGGTCCTCTGACTCTAACACAAACGTCAGGTATAACCGGTGAAGGTAATCCTAATAAAGCGGTTGTCTCTGCATCAATCTCTACTAATCCTGGCCTTGGAATCAACTCCTCGATCTGTGTACGAACTGGCGGCAACTCTGGTTAGCTACAGGCTCCTCGTCAGCCTCTAAGTACTCTGTCTCTGCCTCTGACTCCTCTGAGTCCTCACTAGGTACATAATCTGTCGAAATCTCTAACAAGGCTACCATTTCTGGGTCTAAGTCCAAGGACTCGGGCTCGGTCTCAGCGGGAAAGTGTCGGTATGGAAGGTGTGACTCAAAAGGAACTACAATCATAAACCTGCTCTGAAAGAATCTCTCGTGAAGAGATAAGGCGAATTCCGATTAGTTACCTATCAACTCTGGGTCGTTGCCGAACTCCTTGATTATAATTAAAACTCAATATTTCATAACTCGGATTAACACATCGTTAACTACAAAGTTGTTTCTTAATCATTAATAATCATTAATATCTCATTACTTTTCTTAATCGACATTCCTATCATTATTTACAATCATTTGTTCGTCTCTTATGAAATTTCCAAAGTTATCGGAATTCGTTCAAACTTTACATTATAAGTCATCATCTATCGAGGATCATTACTACATATATCATTACCTTGAATCATTAATAAATCTCGACTTATTATCGAACCTTTGTCTCTTATATTTTCACAATATATTTTAGAAAATTCTAATTTAATTCATAACATTATCTAACATCGTTAGGGACCTTAATCCATCATCAAAACATCAATTAGATCAAGCTACATAAAACCCCTATTTTCCTCATAAAAATCGGTATTCAAAATATAATTAGGAAAGTGATTTTCTTCATCAATGAACCCCATTAGTCCATTAATCATCCTACTACAACATAGATTAACCATTAATCAACCCTACAATATTATTAATTGAAATCCAACATTGAAACCCTAAGCCCTAAATCGGCATTCATCCATTAGTTAGGGGATTCCATTATTTTTTCATCAATCCACAATTAAACAACCCCTAAGCTCAATTATACCAACAATTTAAGAATTAAAACATCCTAACTAGAAACCCCTAAAATCGGTCACCGTAATAGAATTAGGGTTATTGCTTCTCTTTAAATTTTAACCATAGAATATCATATCTAATACATCTAATTGGATTAATTAAAGATCAAAACATCATCCTAAACATCTACCAAAAATCGTCCAACATGAGAAATTAAAAGAATTAAAATCTAATTGGATAGAATAGTGGAGGAGATGAATACCTTGATGATTAATGAAAGAATAAGTGAAATTGATGGATGGTTAATGACTTGAGGAAAATTACTTGCCAAAAACCTTCAATATCCTTTAATGGTGGATGAGAAGAAATTGAAGAAGAAAGTGGAAGGGGGCTGGCGGTTCTTGGCTAAGGGAGAAGAAAGAATAACTTAGTTTAATTAGGAAATAATCTAACATCTAAAAGGTGTCCAAATTATATTATTAGAATAATAATGAAATGGTGAGTCATAAAGGTGATAATGATATAAAATGAAATATCTCATGTGTGTAATAGACATGAAGTCGGTCATAGGCAATTTTCCTCCCATTTATCGCATTTTCCGATTCGTTACGACGTTTCGAAAAATCGAGTAACCAATAACGTGTTTGGCGCGTTTTCGTCAAAATCCGATTCGACCAATAATTCCGATATATTTATCTTACTCGGAAAATATATTTTAAAACTTAGAATCCGACAAAATCTCGGAACCTCACAGTCTGAATTTCGTCTAGAAAAATCATAAAAATGAACATTCTCGGGCGTCTCAGATGGAAAACAGAAGAGCACAGATGCCATATCGGGAAAGTCTGCAGAGATGAGAGACAAGCCATCACTATCAAAGAACAAAGATCAACAGCTCCTCCAACGGCTAGTTGATTCTCTCCGCCTATAAATAGAGGCTTCCATTCATTGGAGAAAAGCGCGGAAGACAAACAAGAGAAGACACACGAGACGAGACAGAGCGAAAGAAAGAAATATATTCCTTACTCGAGCTAAATTAGATTTAGCCTCTAAGAACATCACTTGTTGAGAGTTCTAGAGCATTAGATTGTGTCTGAGTGTCTTTAGATCGAACCTTGAGAACATCACTTTGTGAGAGTTCATAGAGTGTTAGATCCCAGCTCACTTCTTGTTCGAGCTGTTAGTTGGAACCTTATCTTTTATACCTGAAAAGGTTTTAGGACCCTACTCTTCCTGTAATTGAGTAGTTAGGTTGTCAAGTACCCGCAAACTTGACATAGGTTGTTAAGTACCCGTAAACTTAACTGTAAAGGTTGATAAGTACCCGTAAACTTATTGCAACAGTTGCACAGCCCGGGTAAGCTGTGTGGTTTGTCCAGAAGAACTTGGACAGAGTTGTGTGGACTCACAACTCCCCGTGGACGTAGGAGGGTTATCTCCGAACCACGTTAAATCCTGTGTGTCTGTGTTTATTTTATTTAGTTATTTATTGCATTATTAACTGACCAAACTAACCGGCATACAAATCTGCATCTTTGCATATTCAACTGTTTTGGTTGTTGACCAACCCTGCACTAAAAGCGTGAGTTGATTTTAACGAGTTTAATTTTCCACCACATTCCGCACAGCCGCACTCTTCCAGCTGAGGTTGCTTACTCAGCTGTGAGATTCCAACTGAGTCCGTTTTACTGGGTTGAAGTAACTTTTAAGGGTTAAGTTTTTAAAATCCTAACTGATGTATTCCCTCCACCCCCCCCCATACACCAGTAACTCGTTTCGGGACCATCAAGTGGTATCAGAGCAGTGGTTCAAAAGACTGCAGATTCTGTTTCACAAGGTGTGAATTCGAGGAATTTTAATTCAGTGGTCAATTGAACAGATCTCTTTATCACGCTAGTGCGTATCCGCTTGCACCCTTCTTTTGTTGTTGTGTGCAGATGGACGTCAAAGACGATGAGGTACAATCTAATTCTGCTATTTTGAATTCTTCAATTATTTCTAACATGCAGGAAACCCTAGATGAAGAGTTGGAACTCTCATGGGACGACTTCTTAGCACTCAATGAGGAAGTGCAACAGCAGTCGGTTGAGTTTAAGAGTCTTCAAGTACAATTCACCAAGCTTGAGGAATCCTTAACCGACAAGGACGATCTGATCAAGAGCCGAAAGGAAGAGATTGACAATCTCAATAATCAGCTAAATGCTGCCAGCCAACCTAAGGCTTTAACTGATGAGGAGTTACAGAACCAGATCAAGAAACAGGAAGATCAGTTGAACAAGCAAGAGGCGCAGATCGGCCAGCTGGTGAAAAAGTCAGACGAACAGTCCGAGTATATAGCTGTTCTTCTCAAAGAATTGCAAACTGAGAAGGACAACCTGATCAAGCTATATCAGTCATCCAAGATCATAGAGAATTTAATCAGTTACAGCCGACAGACGGGTGACTTGTCAGGACTCGGTTACGATGTGGTTAAAGATAGTGGAATTCCTCCAGCAACCTTCATCAAAGCTGTTGAGGTCAAGGTTGTTGAACCTAACACAGTTGAATCTGAATCTCCCCAAAGTAATGCAACTTCCACTTCTCAGCAAGCTCAACCGACCAAGGGAACTCCAACTGAGAAGGGAAAAGAAGCAATGGATGAACAGAACGTTCCATCGGTTGGGACATCAATCGAGGGGGAATGTTCCAAGTCACAGAAGAGGAACCAGAGGCGTCGGAGATACAACCGAAACAAAACTCAGAACCGACCTCTGAACCGTCCACAGAACCGACCACAGAAAGAATGGAACCGACCGCAGAGCCAACAAGGACTCAACTATCTGAATCAACAGCGGTTCCATCATCAGTTCAACCAGAGGTTCCAACCGAGTCAACCAATGAGGAACAGTTCGAACAACTGGTGATATTCATGCCACAAGTTGAATCAACATCTGAGCATGACCAGTTGTCGTCGTCAGTCAGAAAGATGGAATTAGTATCAGCTACGAAGATTCCAACATGGCGTCCGATCATTCAGACAAATCAGACAGGATAAAAATCGCCATCAAAACAGGGGGAAAGCCTCACCTCCTAAAGCCCAACATGGGAGAAATCCAACTCCTCCCAAGAAACAGAGCATCATTTCTAACAACAAGCCTAAGGATAACCGAGGTGTTGTTATAATTGATGAAAATGGGCAAATCATTTGGAATGACAAGGCTATTCGAGTGTACAGAGAAAAGCGACGCACAGTTCCAGGGGGAACTGGTTCTAACCCTCCAAGACCCAACTGAAATTGGGGACCTAAGCGAGTTTCTCTTTGCAGGTACAAGAGAAACAGCTGAGGAAGAAGAAAGCGTCTGCTACAATATGAGTGATGGATAGTGGATGCTCGAAACACATGACGAATCTGAAGGATTTGCTTGGAAGTTTCGTGGAGAAAGAAGGTCCATCAGTTACTTTTGGTGATAACTCGAAAGGTTATACCAGAGGTTGTTGTACCCTTGAAACCAATCATGTTTCAATTTCTAATGTCTCTTATGTTGATGGATTGAAGCATAACCTGCTCTCCATCAGCCAATTCTGTGAACTGACTCGCCAGACAAGAACATGCAAGAGGCATATCCAACCGAGTGTTTTCAACAACACATATCTGCAGTGCATGCCAGTTGGGAAAGCTCGCTAGATGCTCCTTCCGGTTGAAGTCAACTCTCTCAACCGACCGAGTGTTACAGCTGATCCATATGGATCTCTTCGGGCCAGTTACACCAAAGAGCATAAATGGCAACGAATATACACTGGTTGTAACTGATGATTACTCGAGGTACACGTGGACCATCTTCATGCGCCACAAAAGTGAAACCCGAGATGAGCTACCCAAGTTGATGGATCGGATATCGAACCAACAAGAGATAAAAATTATTTCCATCCGATCAGATCATGGAACTGAGTTTCTAGATTACAGTTGAGAAGAAAGACGTTTCCTTGGAGAAAAGACTCCAACTGAGATTCAGCGAGCTGACATCTTCAACAAACCTCTAGCCGAAGCGCGGTTCAAGATGCTATGTGATCTACTTGGATTGTTGGATCCTTCAGATGAGGAACCAGCCGAGGTGAAGAGATTGATGCCCATCTGAGGGGGAAGCTCAGATGGAGGGGGAAGCTCAGCTGAAGGGGGAATCTCAGATACTGATTGCCAACTGAAGACGTCAAACGTCAGCTGAACAGACGAACTCGAGTCAGCTGATGGTATGCTGCAACAATGGATCAGACGTCAGCTGAACAGACGAACTCGAGTCAGCTGATGGTATGCGGCAACTGAGGAACTCGACCGATGAACACAACTGATTCAGACATCAGCTGGCAGGTATCATTTATGACTGAAGCTGTTATGTTCTTAAATGAGAATGTTTGAAATAAATTCAAACATTCCTGAGCTAGTCAGTTACATTAAAATAGCCATCATGTCGCATTAAATGTAAAGTACGGCTGAGCATCCATAGCCTACTTTATAGTGCGACTGGGCTGACATGAAACTGTGCACCTTCTCACGCGCTGGTTGGAACTCGGATCAAAACGTCGAGTCAAAGATAGTCAACAGTCGCGTAATCCCAGCCGTTGATGGATTCGCGCCATTTAACCCCAGCCGTTGATCTCATCCGAGTCAAAGACCTATATAAGGCGAAAAATCAGGAAGATATCTCCTACTTTCCTCATTTGTGCTTATCAATTATAACTGTTCATCGTCTTCCAGTTTTCTGCCTAACCCGTTTCTGCAAATAGATTTCTTTCCTTTCCTATATATTACCTTTGCAGTGATTATTAATGGCACCCAAAAGCAAGAGAATGGCATCATCCGGACCTTCCCTCGTGCCTACCACGTATGAAGAGTCATTCGATATGTTAGTATCGAAGATTCACTTCGAGCAGATCCTCTCTGACGAGGATCTAGAGTCGCCGGTCCTAGCCCCTCTCGCCAACACTCTCCGTGAGAATGGACTACTGGAATGGGCCAAGATCTGCCCCTCCCACTTGCTCAGGCGCCAAGTCGGAGAATTCTACGTCAATCTTGTTCGCCCCCTTGACAGTTCGGAGGGAGTTTTCACGGTGGTGTCGTGCCGACAAAGAGATGTTCCGGCAAGGACGATACGTCGTGTCTCCTTCCCCATCGACGTGTCCGATGTCCTCCGGTACATCATACCAATCAACCACACCGCCACCGAGTTCCTGGAGAATATTACCGACGAACAAGCAGATGAATTTCTTCAGGATGCTTTGATCGAGCCGGAGCGGTTGAGGAGCAACATGCAACGAACAAAGCTGATGCCGGAACACCGCCTGCTGTTCGATGCCGTGTCGAAGGTAGTGTTCGGATACAGTGGTGCGTTCGGCGACATCAGCGGATCTAAATTGAAGCAGCTGGTGGCCCTGGAGCACCAACACCAAATCAACTGGTTCCAATATTTTCTGAACCAGTTGATGGTGGAAAAGTCGAAGATCTCTGAGACTACAACCGAGTCTGGAGAGAAGCTGTTGAGTGTGAAGGGGACGCTCAACTTCGGCTGCAAAGTCTCCGCCCTCATCCTCCTCGCAACAAAGGACCGCAACATGGTCTGGGCTGACTGCGAGGAGACGCCGCTGAAGAAGCTGTTGCTGTTCCCGACAGCCAAGAAAGCACAGGAGGTGCTGAGGAGTGTCTACACTCCTAAGGACAAGAGGGAGTCGGGAAAGCCAGCTGAGTCAACAGCTGAGGGGGAACAAGCTGCTGCTCGCCCCGCAAAATCCAAAGCCTCACGTCGTCGAGCTGACGCTGAGAAGGAGTCGACTGACGAACCTGCCCAGAAAAAGTTAAGGGTAAGGTTCAAGAAGTCCACCAAGAAGGCAGCTGAGGTGCCGGCTGATGAGCCAACTGATGTTCCAGCCGATAAGTCAGCTGATGAGCCAGTTGATGTTCCAGCTGAGGAGCCAGCTGAGGAACATGCTCCAGTCGAGGAGGGAGTGCAGGTTGAATCGACACCTGCTGAGGAGCGTTCCGAATCCAGCCGCTCAACTGAGGCCGCATCATTCGAGATCGCACCTCGAGGCCCCGGAGCTGATGAGGCTGAGGGCATGGAGACGTCGGATGCATCCTCCTCATCTGAGGACCTCGAAGATGTTACCACCTCCACTACAGCTGAAGTGAATGCTGTACCGCCCCCAAAGCCTCTTGCTCTTTCTACCCAAACCGAGCCAGAAATTCCGAGCCCTCAGCTCGATGCCAACATCGTGACCGCTCCTTCGGCCGATGTTGAGGAAACCATTGCACCCTCTTCCCCAACTGAGTCCCAAATTCCGAGCTCTCAGCTCGATGCCGATGTTGTAACCGACTTTTTGGCCAACATCGATGAACCTATTGAACCCGAACCATACAATCTCACCCCCTCCCCAATCAACGAAGCGGAGGACCTGTAGGCTGTTGCTGAGGAGCACGAAGGCAGGGTGGCCTACTGCTTTCAAAAGCTGTTGGGTCTGTTCCCTGCGGCTCGCGACATGCCCATCTTCGCCACACTGGGAACCGAGCTACTGTACCAGTTCCACCTGATCTTTAGCCAGTGGTATGTCAAGGAGGACACGATCAGGGTGCTGAGCTGGGACAGGCTGAAGTCTGATGAGTCCCGCATCCGAGCCTACTTCAACTATTCCAAGTTGGAGGTGGCGTACAACAATCGGATCGCGCTGCTCACTAGACGGATGGACCAGAGTCTGGCTGAAGGGAAAGACACAAGGGAGGCAGCTAGAAAGGAGTATGTCGATTTCCTTGACAGCATGTTGGTGAAATTAGCTGACTTCCTTGAGGATGTCGATGCAGCAGCCGCCGCCGCAAAGGAAGAGGAGGAAAACCTGAAGCTGTACCTGGCAAACCGTCAAGCCATGGTCACAGCTGAGCCTCTAGCTCAGTCTGCTCAAGCCCTTCCAGCTGCTCAGCTCGCTCCTTCAACAGAACAAATCTGCGAGCTAGTGGCTGAGAGGGTCAACCAGTTGAGAACCGAGCTGCTCGCCAACCTCCAGCACCAACAAGATGACCAGCTGAGGGAGTTGGCAACACAAGAAGCGAAGTACCAACAACTGGTGGAGGAGAATGCCGAGCTGAAGACAAAGCTGAATGATTTCTCCTCCTCCACCAGTCAGGACGTGTCGGAGCTGAAGTCCACTCTGTTGGGCTTGAAGTCGGAAGTGAATGTCTTCAAGTCCTTGGCTGACTCAAATCTAGCCAAGTCCCAACAGACGCAGGATGCTGAATGGGAGTCCCGGTTTGAGTTGCGTTGGGCTGAGTTCGTTGCCTTTCAGACAGAGGTCAACGACAACCTCTCTGTCTTGAAGAAGGCAGAACAAGAAGAGTGCCAGGACTCCGAACTGGCGAAGAAGATCGAGCTGGAGTGTGCGGTCGATGAACTCTTCAACCGTGTTCAATCCACCGAGGCCAAAGTCAACTCTCCGGACGGTTCAGTAGCAAGCCTTGTTGCTGATGCCAAAAAGGGGGAAGAGAAGGAGATGGAGGGTGAAGCACATGAAGAAGAAGAGACCCAAGAAGAAGGAGTGCCAGCTGCTCAACCATCCAAATCTCAGCTGAGGAGGAGGAAGTCTGCTGCTGCCAAGACAACCGAAGTCGGCGGAGCCGAAATGACTAAGGACTTGGAGCAGGCAAAGAAGATTGAAGTTTCCTACAGCTCCATAGCCGAGATCACAGCCGAGCTGGATTCTGAACTCGACGGGATAACAACCAAAGAGTGCATTGCAGCGGCCAAGGCTATGGATGTAGAGGAGAAGGACTACATGAACCCGAGCTGGATCAGAAAGTTTGCCGCCAGCCAGGCGAGGAGGGTGAACCAGTTCGAGGTTGAGCTGAAGAAGGTTTCTCAGAACCTGAAACGCAACGTTGCCTCCCGGAGCCGACGCCGCATCAACAGAATCCAATCAAAGGCGGAAGCTCGGTTGAAGCAACAAAGGTTGCCTCTAAAGTCCGAGGTTGAGAGTCGGTTCAGGCATACCGACAAGTGGATGCCGACCGAGTGGAATGAGGAGTGGGAGCTGTTCAAGAAGGAGTTCGTGAACGACTTCTATTACAGGAAGGTTTACGCAACTGACGACCCAAGGAGAGCATTCAAGGAGGCGCTGACCGAGTTGCACTCAGGTGACCCGGGCATGTTCAGTCAATTCAGGAGGGCCATGATTGACGCCAACCTGGACTTGAACACTGTTCCAGTTCCCAAGAGGGTTACTTATCGGCCACCTCTTCTCCCGGATTCCAGCAACCCGAACCGCACGAAGATTGCATCTGAGGCGAGGCAGGTCTACAAGGAGCATGGAGTGGACATTTCCAAAGAGTCACCTGCAAAGAGGGAAATTTTTGTAAGGATTTTTGGCAAGTATGGGCTACAATACTAGCTCAGTTAGTTTTCTAGCAACTGTTGTAATTTTCGGTTTTTGAGCCTATCTTTTGTAACAATCAGTTGTAATGAAAACTATTCAGTGATAAGATTCACCTTGATGAACAATCCCTCATTGTCCAAGCTCTGAATCACAAAGTCTTTTAAATACCATGTTATAACTGTGCTAACCCTTTGATGTTTTATCTTATAGACTGTCTAGAATTTCAGCTGAGATTTTAGATAAGTTAGTGAGGTTTAGATCAGTAGTGGTTTCAAGTTGTAAGTGGTTTTGGCATCATCAAAAAGGGAGAAATTGTTGGGAAATTTATTAGTATTAGTTTTGATGAATTCCAAAACCGACTGACCCCAACCGAGTAGATGTTGCCAGAACCTAATGTTAGAATTTAGGCTCGCTGTTTGAGCAAAGTTAAGATTTTATCTTTACAGGTCTCCAGCTAAAGATGGCAACAAGGCATTACTCAGACAGAACATCGGTTATGTTGAAAGATAACTGAGAGTTCTTTTGTTCAGATGGAATGAGGGGGAAGTCTTCAGAACATCAGTTGTGAAGGAAACCAACTAAGCGTTCATCAGATGAGAAGCAGTAGAGAGGAAGAGAACATCAGAAGAAAAGAAAGTCATCTGAGAGTTCGAACCCAACTGACTAAATACAAGAAGGACAACTGAGCGTTCTAGTTGGAACATCAGTTGTAAACTCAATCAGTTGATATCAACAAGATGAAGTTCAAAGTCAGCTGAGAGTTCAACGGTTCAGACAGAACATCAGTTGAAGACCACTCAGATAAAGATCAAGACTTTCAACCGACTAACCGAGGTTGACTGTTAAAAAGGTTTGAAGTTGAATTTCAAAATGAAGTCACATGAGGGTTTGACCGTTCAGTCATTACCCCATTTGGCCCAACACAAGGCTGTCTCAGATGGAAAGCAGAAGAGCACAGATGCCATATCAGGAAAGTCTGCAGAGATGAGAGACAAGCCATCGCTATCAAAGAACAGAGATCAACAGCTCCTCCAACGGCTAGTTGATTCTCTCTGCCTATAAATAGAGGTTTCCATTCATTGGAGAAAAGTGCGGAAGACACACAAGAGAAGACACACGAGACGAGACAGAGCGAAAGAAAGAAATATATTCCTTACTCAAGCTGAATTAGATTTAGCCTCTAAGAACATCACTTGTTGAGAGTTCTAGAGCATTAGATTGTGTCTGAGTGTCTTTAGATCGAACCTTGAGAACATCACTTTGTGAGAGTTCATAGAGTGTTAGATCCCAGCTCACTTCTTGTTCGAGCTGTTAGTTGGAACCTTATCTTTTATACCTGAAAAGGTTTTAGGACCCTACTCTTCCTGTAATTGAGTAGTTAGGTTGTCAAGTACCCGCAAACTTGACATAGGTTGTTAAGTACCCGTAAACTTAACTGTAAAGGTTGATAAGTACCCGTAAACTTATTGCAACGGTTGCACAGCCCGGGTAAGCTGTGTGGTTTGTCCAAAAGAACTTGGACAGAGTTGTGTGGACTCACAACTCCCTGTGGACGTAGGAGGGTTATCTCCGAACCACGTTAAATCCTGTGTGTCTGTGTTTATTTTATTCAGTTATTTATTGCATTATTAACTGACCAAACTAACCGGCATACAAATCTGCATCTTTGCATATTCAACTGTTTTGGTTGTTGACCAACCCTGCACTAAAAGCGTGAGTTGATTTTAACGAGTTTAATTTTCCACCACATTCCGCACAGCCGCACTCTTCCAGCTGAGGTTGCTTACTCAGCTGTGAGATTCCAACTGAGTCCATTTTACTCGGTTGAAGTAACTTTTAAGGGTTAAGTTTTTAAAATCCTAACTGATGTATTCCCCCACCCCCCCATACACCAGTAACTCGTTTCGGGACCATCAAAGATACTACACTTGATTGAGTGTGAAGATTGTCCCTTTGATTCATTTTCTGTAAGAAATGCATGCTGTACTGTATTGATGCATATGATGTCTCATTTCAATGATAACTGATGCATATAAGCTCCTAGAACTAGATACTACACTTGATTGAGTGTGAAGACTATCCCTTTGATGCATTTTCTATAAGAAATGCATGTTGCACTGTATTAATGCATAAGATGTCTCATTTCAATGATAACTGATGCATATAAGCTCTTAGAACAAGATACTACACTTGGTTGAGTGTGACGACTGTCCCTTTGATGCATTTTCTGTATGAAATGCATGTTGCACTATATTGATGCATATGATGTCTCATTTCAATGATAACTGATGCATATAAGCTCCTAGAACAAGATACTACACTTGATTGAGTGTCAAGACTGTCCCTTTGATGCATTTTCTGTAAGAAATGCATGCTGCACTGTACCTTATTGGTTAGTTGATCTTTCATGTCTGCTTTTGTGATTGCTGGAATAGGTTGAACCTCCATTCTGCCCCTCATTCTATTTTTTTAATTTCTTTGTTCTGGCTGTTCTACGATGAATGGAAAAATGCCAAACTTTCCATCAAATAGTACATTTCCCTGGCAGTCTATAACTGGTCATGAAACTCCACAATTAAACAAGATTTTGGGAGAAAATCTCTTCGATTTGCATGTTCTGTGTGGCTCAATCTCCCCTACCACCATGTAGTATCTTTCTTTGTTTTTTGTGAGGTAAAACCACTTCTCATCAACATGTACTGTGTTGTACATGGTTTGAAATTTTAACTTGCCACCCTCAATCTTTCCATCAAGCTGACTTAGGCTCCAATTGAGTCTACAAAGCTTATTTTCATGGGTAAGGAATGGTTTGATGGCATTGGTAAGTGGCTTTAGCTTTTTTTGTTCCACCGACACATGCACTAGACTTTTACTAACACCAATGTTCTCTGCTAAGATTCTCATTGATGATCTTTAAAGAACTGAGAGAGATTTTACCTTCGTTGCATCGATAGTTTTCTTTGTTGCCCATTCTGACCCTTTCTTCATATTTGTAATGTGGACATGAATTCCTTGGGCTAGCTGAGATGATGTGATTTTCCAAATGTGAAATATGGAGTTAAAACTCACATGAAATAGCTCTGATGCCTCCTCTTTGGCTCCCTAATTCAGCTTTCCATTCATGCTATGTAGCATCAACCACTGTGCAATCGTATTTCCCTCGTCATCACTTAATTTCAGCTTGTCTCGTGGACCAACCATTTGTGCTGTTTTTCTTCCTTTTTTGTTGTAATGAATTATGGTGGTTGTAATGAATTTAATGAGAGCCTTAAAGGATTTATTTATAGGGTAGGTGGTGTTTGATTTCCACCCCCCACCCCCCCCCCCCCCCTCCCCACCTTTTGTAATGAATTTAAGAGGTGTTTTGCCTACAAATCTTTCAATGAAAATGCATTTTCCCTCCTTAACTGTGGCGTGTACAGGTTTCACACACACACACATACAAATTTTTTTACTTCATGTACAGGTTTTCACACACACACACACATACACATACAAGAATCTCAAAAAAGGAAATGAAAATAACTCCTAAAAAATTTTGAAAATAAAACCAGAAATTTAAATGATTGCTGAAATTTACACGATCAAAGAAATGAATGCGTTAATTTAAGCAATGATTTAAGCAAACACACAAACAAAGAAATTCAAGTACACACTTAAGGAAAAAGAATAAAGAATGAATAATGAATCCCACTCACCTAATTTAAACAATAAAAAAAGAGAAAATCCCCTAAAGTAGAACTTTTCTTTTAGTTTTTTTAAATTTTAGCACTCCTTATAATTGTTTTAAATTTTAGCACTTCCTCTCTTTTTTACCCTATAATACTAATTGTATTTCCCATCTTATCCTGACCTTTCATTTCATCTTGTACCTTTTCTCTCTCTGTAATTCTTTTCTCTACTCATTCTCTCTGTATTCTTCTCCCTCTGAATTTCTCGATTTCTACTGAGCGATCCGACTAACTTTTAGTTCCAGCTACACTTCTCGTTGTTGGAGCAATTATTCCGATGAACATTGTCTCTCTTTATTCATTTTCATCTGTTCTTCATATTTTCTTGTTTATCTTTTATCTCTTACCATTTTTTCTCTCTCTATTACTCTGTTTCTTTTTTTAGGGTTTATCATTCCGGCGACAAATCTTCGTGCTCCGAGCAACTTATCCTATAAGACTTATAAGCTCTTAAATTTTTTATTCTTCCTCTCCTTTTGCTTATTTTGTTTTGTTTTCTTCCCCATTTGTTATTTTTTTTTTCCTGAGTTTTCAACTCAGTCTTCGTCATTTCTCGCTATTTGTTTTGGATCTGAGTTTATTTTCTCTGTTTTTGTTAATGTTGTTGTTTTTTTTGTTTTCTTCACTACATTTGTATTTTATTTTTCTGATATGTCTCTATCTTTTGGTTCCCACTGTAAATATTTCTCTATTGTAATGGTTTATATGTTTTTTTGTTTCTATAATGGATGCATTGGATTTTTTGTCCTATAACAAAATGTAATACATTTGTTTGGCTATTTGTGCTGTAATAAAATGTTCCTTCTTTGTATTTAAGTTGTCCAAACATTGAGGTATATGTAGTCTGTTTTCTTTTTTATCGTGTATTATTTTTTTAACAATTTTCAACCATAATCTGATATTTAAATTTCTCGTTTATGTATATTTTCCAAATTTCGCAGAAAGATGTTTGTTCCTTTTGTGATTGGATTGATCCAAATGTTATGGAACATCAACGTCAATATAAAAAAGAGCTACGTATTGCTAGGGACATGTATGTAGGGCAGCTGGAGAAGTTTAAGGAAAAGCATCGTAAGCTCCAATTAACAGAAAATGTTGCCTCACAAATTGTTGTGCAATACCGTAAGGAGATCGATGATTTTCACCACAGGCTTCAAGCGATGGAGAATGAGTGTCGTGAACTCCAAAAAGCTAACAAACAGCTTGATGAGAACTATGGAAAAATTGTTGAAAGCAATTTTCAGTGCCGTGAGGAAATTTTTGCGCAGAAATCTGAGATAATGTGGAAGAGCTATATCATTGCAGCTTTGTTGGTCTATATTTTTGTATTTGGTCGTTAGTTTTTGAAATCGTGTTTGTAATTCTAACATATGTAGTAGGACACCTTACTATTAGTTAATCTAACTATGTACTTATCAAGATGAACTTGTTTCTTGTATATTATCATTTGTGTATATTTATATGTATATTCCTCCTCAATGTGTTAATTTAGTTTTTATAATCTTGTTACAGCCAAGAGTATAAATAGAGCACTTTAATAATGTTGTAATCTTTTGGAGAATTCACTACAATTATTGTATAAGGTTTAAATAGAATTTTCCAGTAACAAATATTTACCTGAATTTTATGTGCAGTAATATAAATTGAGGATTCACAATAATTTCAATGTAATTTTTGTGCAGTAGCAAAAATTGTTATCAGTGCCAAAATATCATAATAATCTTTTTTACAGTACATACAAGCATATAAGTTCCTCAATTTTTTATTTTTTATTTTTTTAATTTTTTACATGTCATATGTTTATATGTCTTAAATTTTATATATCATTTCTTTCTTTTTATGTATTACTGACTTCCATAGTGTTTTTGAGTAGTATCAAAAAATGTGTTCATCCTTTGTTCCTTTTTACTAAATACTGTTTACCGCCAACAATTTCGAGCAGTAACAAAAACCTTTAAATATTTGAGTAGTAACAAAAAAATTTATTCATTTTTTTTTACCAAAAAATTGCGCAGTAACAAAACATTTATATTTATTTGACTTACAGAGCGAGATTGAAAACAAATTGTTTCTTTCAGTAATAGAAAACGTGTTTTTGTGTATCTGTATTGTTCGATAATGGAGTTATATATCTTATATTTATGCGTTCAGAAGCAAAATATATCATCCACCCCCAATTTGAAATTAGGGGTTTCCTTCAATTTCCAGAAATAGCAGTGCTTTCTTTCATGTTTCACAATTTAACTCAAACATTAGAATAAGTTGCTCTCTGCGTCTACATTCAGGTATCTGTTGTTCAAGATATTGTCCTATTATACGAATTTCTGGTTTAACACATATTCAATGTTTATTCGATTTGAAGGAATCTTACAGTCGTCTTTGGGTCTTTGTTCCACTATTACTCACCAATTAAAAACACAATTCATCCATTCTTTGTTTCAATTTTCACAATTTAAGAGGAGACCTATGTTATTTGCTTATATAACAGCTTCTAATATAATTGTTTTTTTTTTCTTCTCCAATCTGCATTTCTTAGATGGATGTTACGTCAGTTTTAGTGCATTTTGGTGGTGTTTGGATTAATGACTTGTACCAAGGTGGTGATAAGTTGTTGTTGTTATTATCCAATGTTGATCATTCATTTCCAGTTTTCCTAAGCAAAATTCAGTTAAATATAGGTGGTGTTCAAGTGTTTTCTGGATTATGTTTAGTATCTTGTTTGGTGGGTTCTCCAATAGATGATGGTAGTTTTGTTCGCCTTAATGTAACTAATGATGTTGAGCTCAATTTTGCCTTAGAGAATGGTGTTAGGAAATTCTACGTCACCGTCACGTCACCTTTGAAACCATGCACTCAAACAGATGACTTAAAAGGAAACATGCTTATAAGTCATCAATTGATGAGTCCTATGTTGGTGATCATTGTGAATCGGGAGAGGGCAATGATGACAAAGATGATAATTTTGACCCAGATGATGATGTTGTTAGCACTGACAGTTTGAATGATGAGGATGCCTATGAATATGATTCCTTTTATAATGACGGTGAGCCTGCTCCTCTTTTCCATCCATTCTTTCACAACAGTAAGTTTGTGCCTCCTTTGACCAATCATTCACCACCACGGAGTATTTACCACCCCGAGAAAGAGAATTCCAATTATGCCCCCAAGAATCCCTCTCCATTATCTAAAGCAATTGTACCTCTTCCTGAATCTAATATTGAGGGTGACATTCAAATGAAATTCAGTACAGATGAATTGGCTTTAGGGGCTATCTATGTTGATAAACCAAGCTTAATGTATGTTGTTGGTCTTTATCATTAGACCAATATGTATGAGTTTTCTGTTGAGCGTTCTAGTGGAACAAAATATTACATGCATTGTAAGTTTTCTGATAGGTGCCAATTCCATATGAGGTATGCTCCTTCTGCAAATGGTTTTTGGAGAATCACATATTGGCGAGCACTGCATGCATGTGAGTTGGATTTAAGAGTCAACAAGCACAGGATCATGTGCTCTAGTGTTGTGGGAGATTTTTTTGCTCCCCGTCTAATGGTGAGAGGTGCTATCTTGCGGCCAAAAGAAATGGTTCACTATCTTCAATCAGAATTTGGTTTTAAGGTACATTATTCCTATTAGAATTTAATATTACCACTGTAGTTTTAATTTTAATTTTATGGTCATTCAAATTTTGTGAATCCACATGAAAAAATTTGTGCAGTAACATAATTTTAATACTAAGTTTTTGTGATTCCACAAATATCACCTGTACCTTTTGTGATTCTACTTATACTAATTATCACTTACATATTTGTCCATCTATATTGTAGATATCGTATTCTATTGCATGGGCTGCCCGCAACCGTGCCATCCAACAGATATACGGTGACAGTGATGACTCTTTTAGACGATTGCCTGGATTCTTACATATGACTGAATCTTCTAATCATGGTTCTGTTGTTTCGTTACAAACTGCTGAGGATAATGTGTTTGAATTTGCATTCATGGCTCTTAGTGCTTCTATTTCTGGTTTTGCTTCATCATGTCGTCCTGTTATCTGTGTTGATGCAATGCACTTGAAAGATAAGTATAAAGGAGTTATGTTTGTAGCGGCGTCAAAGGATGCAAATGAACAAATCTTTCCACTTGCATTTGGTATTTGCGATAAGGAGAATGATAGGTCATGGATATGGTTTTTGTCGCAAGTTTAGAATGCATTTGTTCAACCTAATGATTTAGTTATTATTTCTGATCAACATGTTAGCATTAGTAAAGTTGTTGAGACAGTATATCCTGGAGTAATGCATTGCCTCTGTTGTTTCATATTCAGAAAAATCTTACCAAATGCGGCGTCAATGTTGTCAAGGCATTCCAAAAAGCAGCCTCATGTTCTAGGAAGGAAGACTTTTACCAACTAATGAATGTTATTCATGACATGTGTCCCAAAGCCCACCGTAGATTATCAGAGATAGATCCTACTCGTTGGACAAACAGTTTCTCTCATGTTCAACGCTATGGGTATTGACGTCTAATACGTGCGAAAATATCAATTCTACACTACAGTGGGCTAGGACCTTACCTGTATGCACTCTACTTGATTGTGTCCATTCAATGATTTGTGGGTGGTTTGTTGAGAGGCGTCACTTAGTTTTAAGCCGTACACATGAACTTTCTCCTAGGATTGCAGACGAACTTGCTGTTAGAATTGAACAAGGCTTTACAATGGTTGTGGAACCCATTAACCCTACACGGTTTTGTGTGAAGAATTGTGGGAAAACTTTTATGGTAGATCTAGAGTTGCAATCTTGTTCATGCCGAGAGTTTGATCTTAATATGTTCCCTTGTTCTCATGTTGTTGCTGCAATAAGGTTGTTATCCTACTTCATTTCCTTCGTACTATTCTTTATATCTTTATATTACTTATATTGTTCTTTTCCATTGTTTTGTAGCTCTGCAAAGGAGCAGCCAATATCCTATGTTTCTCATATTTTCACTATTCGTAACTTGTGTGACATGTACGCTGGTGATGTGAACCCAAATCCAAGCCAGGATAACTAGAACTTGCCTCAACATGTACGAGATACGATTGTCCATCCTCTCGGTAATCCCCGTCAAGCTGGAAGGCCTAAGACCAAACACATTCCATCTTTTTGTGAGTCCTCACGCTCTTTATCTTGTTTTTGCTCTCGGTGCAAGCAACGTGGTCATTACAATTCCACGTGTACTGCATATGCCAGTATTTCCAAACCAGCATCTACTAAAGCACCAAGAACTGTGCGAAAACCGAAGGCTTGCAGTATTTGTCGTGACCCCAGTCATACACGTAAGAAATGTCCTCATCTGGTTGACTGATTTTTGTTATGTTGTTGTGTTTTGACCTTTATATTAATTATCCATTTCAAACATCTTACTCTATGATGTACTAAACTAGTCTTAACTTTTGTATGACTTTTATTATATTATTTGGTTTAGTGACTTTGTTTAAATTTATTTCAAACTTATTGTGTTGTAAGTTTTTTAAATTAATGCACAAATTTATTTGTTATTTATTACCAACTCTATCTTATGCAAGTTTCTTATTTTACTAACAATCTAAAAAATAAGTTAAAGCTCAAATTATTTTGGCCGAGCAACCCAAATAATTTTTTATAGTCAAATAAAATTTATCTACGATATTTACAGTGTGAAATTACTGTTTAACCGACATGGCACGTTTGTTTCTATGCGTTTTGGGCCCGTCGTACTATTTTATTTTTTCCTTCATTCTATACTCATATATACACCATTTTTCCCCAACAAATTATCTCATTACCTACTGATTTATAACTCATTATCTTCTTAGCGGACACCAAAAAATTCACCAACATTATTTGTGACTGCACCAATAATGTTTACCAGTCCATAATAGTTTTTCTTATTTGTTACTTAACAAATTAGAATTTTTGAAATTTGTATTGAAAATGAGTTGTGTTGTATTCAATTTACAAGTGAACTTAACATATTTATTTGTAATAGATAAAATGTTCAACATTTACTTGTGACTGCACAAATAATGTTGGTGAATTCCATAATAGTTTTCTTCTTTGTTACTGAACAAATTACAATTTGTTCAATTTTTTACTTTTTTTTTTTTTTTTGTTACTGGACAAAACAATTATTATTACAATTTTTTACTGAACAAATTACAATTTCATCCATTTTTTTTTAGCGAAGATGAAATGCGTTGTATCAAATTTACAGGTTAACATAAAATTTTATTAACATTTATTTGTGACTCCTTAAAAAAAGTTTATTTAAACTATACATATAATGAGACGGTTGGGTATTTCCTTAGTAGAAATAAGATAAAGCACAATTCATTTTGGCCGGGCAACCCAAATAATCTAGTATAATCAAATAAAATTTATCTTGTATATTTCAGTGTCAAATAATTGTTTACATGACATAGCATGTTTGTTCCTACGCGTTTGGGGCCCGTCGTACTATGAAATTTTGGCCTTTATTCTATTGTTAAACTGATCACCTTTTGACTAAAAAAGTATCTCGTTACTACTATACGAACACAATCACCTACATATGCCTTTTTATCAATTATTATACAAAAAAAAAATAAGTACTAATTTCTAACTCATTACCTTGTTAGCAGTCACAAAATAATTCACCAACATTATTTGTGAGAGCACAAATAATGTTTAACAATCCACAATAGTTTATTACTAAACAAAATTAGTAGAAACATTTTAAAAACAAACATGACGGGAAATCATTAATAGTTTTGTTATAGCAAAAATTAGCTAACGTAATAAAGGAACATTTAAACAAACAGCTAAGTATGCTCCATTAACACACAAATCTGTCTTACATACATAACACTTCCAAATCATATCCCGTTCAACCCAAAACTACCTTGAACCACACTTCAACCAAAAACCACTATTTAAACTCCTAGATGACATGTTTGTTCAAAGCTTAACACAACTGTAATATTTTTATAAAAATCCAAATTCATCCAAATCCATCAAACATAAATAACTGTTCAACCAAACTGAAACAGGAACCCTGCATCCAACCAAAAGGAAACACAAACCACAAACAGTACAGTAACTATGCCTTCGTCGCCACTTGTGTAGATCCATCGGTATTTTATTTGAATATCCTCAGTCCAACAGCTTTTCTATGGTCCTGCATCTCTTTTGTAAGAAAGCTGGTTGGAAATGATCTCTCCATGATTGACTCCACTGTCCTAAGAGCATAGCCGCTTGTTTTGAATTGCTTTGTATTTCTAATTGCATCGTGGCCTTACCAATATGGGTGATGTTCCAAGTTGGCTTCCTAGACAAATTGTCACAGCCCCAAATCCCGAGGGACGGCAGAAGCCGGGGTGCGACTGGGGTTGGATTAAAGAAGCGGGGAAGAAAGGGGATGAAAGAATAAACATACATAAGAGACGGCATAATTTCTATGAACAAGACTTCATTAACGAAAGAAAGAGTTGATCTCGAAGGATCACTCGAACAAGATACTTCAAAAGCTTCTAAGTTATATTACAGAACTTAGACTACATTGATTATTATACATAACATCAAAAAGAGTTTAGAGTCTAGCAGCGGATTTGTGAACTATAAACAAAAGTCTTCCTTAACTCTATTTACTCTAACTCAACCATCGCCGCTTCCGTCGCTTCAACCTGCACATTTAGAAAATATATGCAGGGCTAAGTACAATAGTACTTAGTGGACACGTTGCCGAAAACATAATCATAAGTATAGATAATCAGGCATTTCATTTATGTAGCACATCGGGGTTTTTCAACAAATTTCCGTGTCTACTAAACATTTTCTTTCTCATTTTCATAAATTAGCTTGCAAGCAATTTTCATAGATGTTACGTTTAATCTTGACCAGTCATAATTCACCATGGCTGGCTACCCCTCAACAGGATACCACATACACCACAGGCTACAGTGTACACAAAACTTTGAAAAGCATAATAGCTAACTCAAAGCCGATCGTTAGTTAACCCCTTTTGATTAACTCATAAGGTACAAGAGAATTCACATAAAACACAAAACAGTTCATGCCATAATTATCACTTTAAAAACACGATTATCAAAGCGATAAAGAAAAGGTTTTCAAGCATTGCTCGTTTTGTTTCATATATAAAAGCCCACCTTGATTAAATACAGAACTTAAGACACGTACTTCCGTCTTCTGGTCTGCGTCCTATCCTTGGTGTCGACTTCCTCCTTCATCGTAAAAATCATACTTTAAAGCTCGGTCGCAAACGATAAACGAATATGAAAAGTCGAGTTAAGTTTTAGTCCTTTAGACTTTTTAGGCATTTGCACGCTAAACTAAAATCTTTTAGTTAAAAAGGAAATGAGATACGAACGCATCTCGTTTGACACTCACTTGGTTCTATACTTGACACTTAGGTAGGTAGAAAGAAGGTAGTCGATAACTTAAAACGACTTAAAAGATCAAAAGAGTTCAAGTTGAGAAGAATTCAACTTAAGAAAATAGATTTTGGAAATTCACTGCATAAGATCAGATCAGTAAGTCCATCCAGAATAGGGGATTTCGAAACAGGGGACGAATCTTATACGACAAGAAAGGTACGGGTGTCTAATTTACTCTCCAATTTGCGGATCTCGATTCCGATAAACGAGGTAGGAGATATGACAATTTCTGTGGAAGGTCGCAAAACTGCCGAGTGAAACCCTAATGCTCGATAAAATCGACGCACGTTTTTCTAGGTTCGTTTAAAGCTTAAACAGTTTTATTTTCATGCAAAAACTGACCCAAGGCAGTCATCACGTATCATCATACGTGATAAACTCCTTTTCATTTCTCGATCATAAGCATGACGATCAAAACCTCGTCGCTCAAGCTATACAATTACTAAACCAAATTCAAGTTCTCGTTCAATTCCTAACTTCTCGATTTCGATTATAGCCTATCATTCTGTAGCTCGGATGAGCACGTCGCCAACTACAAATTTGTTCCTTTATCAACAATAATCATTAATAGCCAATTATTCTCTTGGTTCGACTTTTCTATTATTACTTATATTCATTCATTGTCTCTTACAAGAAATCCAACATCATTAGAATTCAATCAAATTCTACAATCTTATTCATCATCTATCAAGAATCATAATTACATAAATCATAACCCCAAACTATTATCTAATCTTAACTTATCCTCCATCGTTCGTCTCTTAACGAAATTTCTACGTTCTCCGTTTTCGTTCAAATTTCACGACAATGATTATCATCTAACGAGCATTACTAACATGCAAATCATAATATCAAAACATTATCGAGCTCTAACTTATCAACACGTCTTCGTCTCTTACATTTTTCGTTTTATTTTTAGAAAAATCTCAATTAAATATATAATCATCCTTATGTATCGTATATCTCATTTCCATTAAACAATCGAGCATATCATAACATTTACTATCCTAAATCGTGCCTTCTTCGTCTCTTAGGTTTCGAATTTTATTTTCCTAGATAGTTATGGATTCGACGTGTAATGCCCCGTAAATTCCTTACGTTCTTAAAAATTTTAAAGTTAATTAAATAAATGGCTTTGCACGCCTAAGCTTACAATTTTTGAATTCTAAGGCTAACGGTCGAATCCGTTATTGAAAATAAATTACAAAAGTCAGCTAGACGACTACTGTATTTAGGGTTAGAGCGTACGAAAAGTTCTTAGTTCGTAAACTAAGAACGAAAAACCGTCTAATTTTACAATCACAAAATTGCGATACGAACACGCCCGAGAAAGTTCGTTTTTATGTTTTTCCGGACGAAACTCGGACTGTGTCGTCCCGAGTTTTTGTCAAAATAAATTTTGTAAATTTATTTTCCAATTAAGTTCATACGTTAGAATTTTTAAGTCAAATTGAATCGCGACGATTTTGTACCGAGCAAGGTTTTTCGTCGTTCGTTTTTCCGTAACGTCGGATCGCGCCGGAAAAACCCGTAACCCTCTAAATTTTTGCATGGCAGCCGACACATCACCATAATTAGTGGCAAACTTGCATGTTTGACTTGTGTAATTAAGTGACACCTTAACCTACACTTTCCATAGTTTCAAACCTTTAATCATATCAAATTAGAACAAAACCATTTTTCTTCCACATCTCTCTCTACCTCTCGGCTGCACTACCATCTCCATCTCCATTTTCTTCATCTTCTTCACTTCCATCCTCCATTGAAGCCTTCTCCAAGAACAAGAAGAAAGAACACAAGTCAATCCATCCATTCAAACTCTATACTTCTTTCCTGAATTCTTAAGGTATTTCTCTCCTCCACAATTCTATCCAAATGGATTTCTCATCTCTTAATTTTGTTTTTGTGTTCGAAAAATAAGGTATTGGAATAGATGTTTTGATCTTAGAATAATGAAATTAGATGTATTAGATATGATAATTAAGGGATAAAATGGAACAAAAACAAGAACCCTAAATCCTATGTTAATACCGAAAATTTGGCATGTTTGTAGGATTTTTATTTTTCTTCTTTTGATGGTTGATTCATGCTTGGTAGATGTTTAATTGGTGATTAGAATGAAAAAGAATTGAAAGCCCTATATTTTTGTGAAAGTCAATTAGGGTTTGAATTATGAATTTAGGGGTTTTTGTATGTTAATTGATAATTGATTTGCAATTGATTAATTGATAATAAAAGAGGTTGATTAGTAAATAAATGTAGTGAATTGGGGAAGAAAATCACCCCCTTAAAATATGTATGAAAACCGAAAGTTATAGGATAATTAGGAGTTTTCACATGTTTGATATAAGTGATGATTTGTTAGTTGATTTATGTTGCAAATAATGTTAGTTAATTATAGAATTTAATTGAGAATTTTCTAAAAATGTTTAATGAAACATAAGAGATAAAGATCACCTTGTAAATTGAAGTATAATGATGTTATGATATGTTTGCATGCATGAAAATGATTCACGTTAGACGTAATTTAACGTCGTAAAATTTGAACGAAATCCGACAACGTTGAAAAATCGCGTAAGAGACGAACATTTAGTCGTAACTAATAATCGAGAGGTCGGATGGGTTTTCTAATCTGATATTATTGTTTATAATGAAATTTAGAACAACTTTCTAGTTGACGTCATAAGCTTTCGAGTTGATATAATATGGGCTATAGTTATAGTCGAGAACTAGAGCGCGTTTTGAAATTTTTTGTTGGTTTAGTACTTGTTAGTTGAAACCCGACGTTTAGAACGTCGTGCTTTTGAGCGAGTTTTGAGAAGGAGTACGTCACGTACAGAAGTACGTGATGACTGCCTTGAGAGTCCAGTTTCTCAAAAATTTGAATACGAGAGCTTAGAACGAACCTAAGACGTTATACGTCGAACCTATCAAGCAATTAGGGTTTTCACGGCAGTTTTGTGACCCTCACCGGAAACTGTAATAACTTCCAGCTCGTTTATCGGATTTGTGATCCGTAAATTGGAGTACGAACTAGACTTCCTAAGCTTTCTAATGGTATAGGGCTCATCCCCTGTTTCTAAATCCTTTGTTCTGAACAGCCTCCAGAGTTACTGGACTGTGCAGTGAAAATTTCAGTTTCCTGTTTTCTAAGTTGTTTAGTTCACTACTTAGTTTCTTTCGTTTGTTTAAGCCGTTTTATCTAACGAACATCTCCCTACTGACCCTAGAGTCAAGTACAGGACCTTGAGTGATGAAAACCAGTCGAGATCTTATATCTTATCCTTTCATTAAAGAAGTAATAAACGAGAAATTTCATAAGTCGTTCAAAGAACTAAAATGTAAATCGCCTAAGTTGTTTCTTTCCAACTTAGTTTCTTTTAATCTTTAAAGTCGTATTAAGATATCGACTACCTTCTCTACTGACCCGAGAGTCGAGTATGAGATCTTCCGAGTTCTAAATGAGATTGGTACGAGTCTCTTTTCCCGTTTAAGTAAAACGAATCTAGTAAGGATGCTTTAGTTAGAACTCTTCCGCTGCAGAACTCTAGCATCTTTTGAGAGTATATGTATTGGACATAACACTATAGTATAAGTCTGTAATCGTGAACTTAGATACCTCTGTGTACTTTTGTCGAGTAATCACTTGTGATTAACTCCTTCTTTATTACATTCCAGTCTTGTTCATTGAATGTTTGATGTCGTTTATGTATGTTAAGTCAGTTAGCCCCCTTCTTCCCCGCTTCTTTAATCCAACCCCAATCGCACCCCGGCTTCTGCCGTCCCTCGGGATTTGGGGCTGTGACACGACGAAATCTAATTCGTCCGTTAGATTGGAAATAATTTACGTACTCGGAAAATCTAATTCGTTTTCAAAAATTCGAGAAAAAGTCGGGACATCACAGTCCAAAATTTGCTCGAAAAATCATAAAAACTAACTTTCTCCGGTGAACTCGTCTCGAAAAAAAAGTGAACGTAAATTCTGACGGAATTTAATTCTGATTTTTCGGGCGAAAAACTTACCGGACGCGAAAACCCTAATACAGTAGTCGTTCGTCCGATTTCTGGAAATTATTTTCGAAAACGGATTTCACCATAAATCTTAGAATTTAATTTCATGATCTTAGGCGTGCAAAGCCATAATTATTATTAACCTTCATTTTTAAAGACTGTAGAAATTATCGGGGTATTACATCCTACCCCTCTTACGAGACCTTCTTCAAAAAGATGAGGATATCTCTTCATCTTTTCCTCGAGCTCCCACGTGGCTTCTTCTTGCCCGTGATGATTCCATAATACTTTTACTATCGGTATCGACTTGGTTCTTAATTCTTGAACTTTTCTATCCAAAATCATTATCGGTTTTTCTTCATAACTTAGGTCAGATTCAAGAACGACGTCTTGCTGACTTATAACGTGCTTAGGGTCATAGACATACTTTCTTAATTGGGAAACGTGAAACACGTTATGGACACTTCCTAGACTTGGCGGTAAGGCCAATCTATAAGCAACTGGTCCTATCTTCTCAAGAATTTCATAAGGTCCTATGAACCTTGGTCTAAGTTTCCCCTTAACACCGAATCTAATTATTCCTTTCGATGGTGAAATCTTAAGGAAAACCTTATCACCAACTTCGAAACTAAGATTGGTTCGTCGATCATCGGCGTAAGACTTCTGTCGGCTCTGGGCTTCTTTCATTCTATCTCGAATCTGCCGAACAATCTCGATCATTTCATTAATCGAGTCGGGTCCTAAGTTCTTTCTTTCACCCACTTCATCCCAATAAAGTGGTGACTTGCATTTTCTTCCATACAAAGCCTCGTAAGGCGCCATTCCTATCGTCGCCTGATAGTTGTTGTTATATGCGAATTCGACCAAGTGTAAGATATCTTCCCAATTTGTGCTTCGATCCAAAACCACTGTCCTTAGCATATCAATTAGAATCTGAATCGTCCTTTCGGATTGTCCGTCCGTCTGAGGGTGGAAAGCTGTATTGAAGTTAAGTTCGGTGCCCAACTCTTTGTGCATGGTGATCCAAAATCTTGAAGTGAATTTGGCATCTCTGTCTGATATTATGGACTTCGGTACTCCGTGCAGACGTAAAATCTCACGGACGTACAACTGAGCTAACTTCTCTGATCCGTAGGTAGTCTTATTCGGTAGAAAGTGAGCTGATTTCGTGAGTCTATCGATAATCACCCAAATGGTAGTATTTCCTCTTCTTGACTTAGGCAAGCATGTCACAAATTCCATAGCTATTCCTTCTCATTCCATTCTGGGATATCTAATGGCTGCAACAATCCATACGGTCGTCTATGTAAGGCTTTCACTTGCTAGCATGACAAGCATTTTTCTACAAACGAGGCAACATCTCGTTTCAATCCATTCCACCAGAAATTCTTTCTTAAGTCTTGATACATCTTTGTACTCCCTGGGTGTGCTACACACGGCGTATCATGAGCCTCGCTGATGATATCATTCTTTAATTCTTCGTCACTGTCATGAATACAAAGTCTGCCTTCAAATGATATCGCATTGTCTGGTGCTTCAGAAAATCCATCTGGTTTATCTATCCTTATCCTTAGGCGAAGCATCTCCATCAACTCGTCCTTTCTCTGAGCACTTATGATTCTTTCTCTTAAGTCCGACGTAGCTTCTAGTGCCGCTATTTGACTTGTGATCGTTGCTGGTGTATCGATCACTTCTATTTCCATCTTTTCAAATTCTCGTACTAGGGTTTCTTCCTCGACAAACAGACATCCTAACTTGGTTGGAGCCTTGCGACTCAGCGCATCTGCTACTACATTTGCCTTTCCTGGGTGGTAGTTGATTTCGTAGTCGTAATCTTTGACCAATTCGAGCCATCTCCTTTGTCGCATATTCAGTTCTTTCTGCTCGAAGAAGTACTTCAGACTCTTGTGATCTGTGAAGATCTCAACCCGTACACCATAAAGATGGTGTCTCCAAATCTTTAATGCATGCACAATGGCTGAGAGTTCTAAATCGTGGGTTGGATACTCAACTTCGTGAGGTCGAAGTTGTCGTGAGGCATAAGCTATCACCTTTCCGTCTTGCATTAGAACACAACCTAACCCGTTCTTTGAAGCATCGGTATACACCACATATTCCTTGTTTGCGTCTGGAAGAGCTAATACTGGTGCTGTAGTTAACTTTTCTTTGAGCGTTTGGAAACTCCTTTCACACTCATCCATCAATTTAAACTTATTTTATTTTCGTAGTAGCTGCGTCATAGGTCTAACAATCGTGGAGAATCCTTCGATGAATCTTCTGTAGTAGCCTGCCAAACCTAAGAAACTTCTGATCTCGTTCGGACTTGTTGGTGACTTCCACTCAAGCACTGCCTCTACCTTAGCGGGATCTACCTTGATTCCTTCCGCTGAAACTATGTGTCCGAGAAACATTACCTCCTTCAACCAAAATGTCACGGCCCCAAATCCCGAGGGACGGCAGAAGCCGGGGTGCGACTGGGATTGGATTAAAGAAGCGGGGAAGAAGGGGACTGACTAAATAAACATACATAAAAGACATCATACATTCAATGAACAAGACTTTACTATCCAAAAGAAAGAGTTAATCACGAAGGATTACTCAACAGAAAGTACTCAAAGCATCTAAGTTATAGATTACAGACTTAAACTACAGTGATTTGTATAATGTACATATCCTCAAAAAGAGACTAGAGTTTTGCAGCGGAAAGTAGGTCATAAGCTAAAGTCTTCCTAACTTCTAACTCAACATCAACCACCGCTGCTCCCGTCGCTTCAACCTGCACATTTAGAAAACATATGCAGGGCTAAGTACGAAGGTACTTAGTGGGCACATTGCCGAAAACATAATCATAAGTATAAATAATCAGGCATTTCATAATCGTAGCACATCGGGGGGTATTGAAAATGGCCCGTGTCTACTAAACATTTTCTGATTTATTTTCACAATTTACTCGGCCGAGCATTTTTCTGGTATGTTATGTTCAAATCTTGACCAATTCTTCATTCACCGTAGCTGGTTACCCCTCAACAGGATACCACATACACCACAGGTTACACAGTGCACTAACTCTGGAAAGCATTTATTAGCTAACTCAGAGCCGATCGATAGTTAACATCCTAGCGGTTAACTAATAAATCTGGAAAACACGAATGTTAACTCAGATAGGTACAAGAGAACTCACATAAAATATTTAAACAATTTATGCCATGATTATCACTTTGAAAACACGTTTATCAAAGCGATAAAGAATTACTTTCGAGTTGTGGAAAAACCCACATTTTATTTGTTATAGAATAAAAGCCCACCTTAATGATACAAAACTACTAAACAGGTTTCCGTTCTTCTGTTCTTCCGTCCTTTCCTTAGTGCTGGCTTCCTCCTTCATCGTAAAAGAATCACACTTTAAATTCGGTCGTAAAAGATAATCGAATATGGAAATTCGAATTAGGTTTTAGTCGTTTTGTTTCTTTAGGCATTTGCACGCTATTAGGTCCCTTTTAATTAAACGGGATCGAGACTTGAACAAATCTCGTTTAGAACTCGAAAGGTTTCTTACTCGACTCTTAGGTCAGTAGAAAAGATAGTTGTTAACTCATCATGACTTAAAAGATCGAAAGAAACTAAGTTGCGAAGAAAACAACTTAGGAAATCAAATTCTGAAAATTCACTGCGCAATGCAGTAGTTCTGGGGAATTCCCAGAACAGAGCAATTGGAAACAGGGGATTTGCCCTATTCCGTTAGAAAGCTTGGGATGTCTAGTTTACTCTCCAATTTACGGATCTCAAATCCGATAAACGAGCTAAGAGATATTACAGTTTCCGGGAAGGGTCGCAAAACTGCCGCGGCTAACCCTAGTTGCTCGATAGAATCGACGTGTGACTTCCTAGATTCGTTTTATGTTATCGAACCTACATTTTCACGATTTTAGCACTTCAAGGCAGTCAACACGTACTCCCGTACGTGAAGAACTCCTTTCCATCGTTCGTCTATTAGCACGACGTTCTAAACATCGGCTTTCAAACTATCAAGTACTATACCAAAACAAGTTAACATTTCTCGATTCTAGTTCTCGATTATAACTACAACTCATCATATAAGAATCCGGATGCTCATGTCGTCAACTACCAAGTTGTTCCTTATTCCATAGTAAGCAATATTATTTAGTTAGAAACCTTACTCGACTTCTCGATTATTACTTATATTCATTTGATCGTCTCTTACAAATTTTCCAAAGTTATCGGATTTCATTCATTTTCTACAACATTAATCCTCATCTAACGAGATTCATTAATACGTATATCATTACCTTATATCATCAACCAATCTCAACTTAATTGGGATTCTTTGTCTCTTATAATTTCTATAATAATTTTAGAATTAATCCAATTAATTTACAATATCAACCATTATCACTAGGAATCATAATCTATCATCATTTCATTAATCAAAAGATCAAACTACAAAAACCCCTATATCCTCTTCAAAATCGGTATTAACATAAATTAGGGGGAATTGGTTTTCGTCATCAATTAACATCATTAATCCATTTATCCAACTACTACAACATCAATCTAACCAATTACTATACCATTTCATCATTAATTTGAAAATCAAAAGTGAAACCCTAACCTAAATAATTCGATCATCATCATTTTCATAGGGCTTTCCATTTCTTTTTGTTTAATTCACCAATTAAACTACTCCTAAGTCTAATTACACCATCAATTTGAAGAATCAAATCATCCTATATCTATGCCCAATTTTCGGTAATACCTAGTCTTTAGGGTTATTGAATTTCTTCAACTTTTAACCATAGAATTCAATACTAACACATCTAATTATACTAATTAAAATCAAATCATCTAATCTACATCATCATAAAAATCGATCAACATGAGAAAATAAAAGAAATGAAATCTATTTGGATAGAAGTGTAGAGGAGATGAATACCTTGAAGTTTAATGAAGGAAAGAGATGAAAATGATGGAAGATGAGTGACTTTGTGATGAAAATCCTTTCTAGAACTTGGAAGCTTCAACAATGGTGATGAGAGAATTTGAGAGAGATGGAAGAGAGGGAGTGGCGGTATGGAGGGGTGGTGATAGAGGGATTTGTGATGACTAACTATTGAAATAGTGATACCCTTAGGTGGCTAATATAATAGTATTAGAAACTAAATAGAACCTTAGGTGTCCAATACTTTAGGATATAAAAAAGAAATATCAAGCTTAGAGAGAGAGTAGTAATGTCGGTCATAGGGTAGAAATTAGGAGATAATACGCATTTTTCCGGCGCGATACGACGTTACGGAAATCGATAAACGAAAAAATATCTCTGCACAATATCGTTAAATTCCGGCTCGACCATAAATTCTAACGTATTTTACTTATTCGGAAAATAATATTTAAAATCTAATTTCCGACAAAAACTCGGGACGTCACAGTCCGAGTTTCGTCTGGAAAATCATAAAAATGAACTTTCTCGGGCGAGTTCATATCGCGATTTCGTGAATGTAAAAATCAGACAGTTTTCCGTTCTGAGTTCTAGAACTAAAAAGTTATCGTACGCGATAACCCTAAATACAGTAGTCATCTGACTGACTTCCGTAATTTATTTTCGGAAACGGATTTCACCATTAGGTTTAGAATTAAATTTTATGAACTTAGACGTGCAAAGCCATTTTTATTATTAACTTAGAATTTTTAAGTCAGTACGAAATTTCTGGGGTATTACATCCTACCCCCCTTGCGAAAAATTTCGTCCCGAAATTTGCATACCTTCTGCAAAAAGATGAGGATATCTCTCCTTCATCTTCTCCTCTAGCTCCCACGTGGCTTCTGATCCATACATAGTCTTAATCGGTAAGAAGTGAGCTGATTTTGAAAGTCTGTCGATAATCACCCAAATGGCTATATTTCCTCTTCTTGACTTAGGCAAGCCTATCACGAAGTCCATAGCTATGCCTTCCCATTTCCATTCTGGAATATCTAATGGCTACAACAATCCGTACGGTCGTCGGTGTAAAGCTTTAACCTGCTGACATGTCAAGCATCTTTCTACAAACGAGGCAACGTCTCGTTTTAGTCCATTCCACCAGAAGTTCCTCCTCAAATCCTGATACATCTTTGTGCTTCCTGGGTGTGCTGTATATGGCGTATCGTGAGCCTCACTCAGAATGTCATTCTTCAGTTCGTTATCGTCTCAGGGATACAAATTCTGCCTTCATAAAAAATTGCATTGTCTGGTGCTTCGGAATATCCATCTGGTTTCTCCGTCCTTATCTTTAGTCGAAGTTTCTCCATCGACTCGTCCTTTCTCTGGGCATTGACGATCATTTCTCGTAAATCTAGGGTAGTTTCTAATGTGGCTATCTGACTTGTTATCGTTGTTGGTGTGTCGAGTACTTTGATATCCATCTTCTCAAATTCTCGCACTAAAGTTTCTTTCTCTACAAAAAGACATCCTAACTTCATTGGAACCTTGCGACTCAATGCGTCTGCTACCACATTGGCCTTTCCTGGATGATAGTTAATTCCGCAGTCGTAATCCTTAACTAGTTCGAGCCATCTCCTTTGTCTCATATTCAGTTATTTCTGCTCGAAAAAGTACTTCAGACTCTTGTGATCTGTAAATACCTCAACCCTTACACCATAGAGATGGTGTCTCCAAATCTTTAACGCATGCACCACGGCTGCGAGTTCTATGTCGTGCGTTGGATACTCAACTTTGTGAGGTCGAAGTTGTCATGAAGCATAAGCTATAACTCGTCCATCTTGCATTAAGACACAACCTAATTCATTTTTCGAGGCGTCGGTGTAAACTACATACTCCTAGCTTGCGTCTGGAAGTGCTAGTACTGGTGCTGTGGTTAACTTGTCCTTGAGAGTTTGGAAACTCTTTTCACACTCTTCTGTCCATTTGAATTTGGTATCCTTCCGGAGTAACTGCATCATCGGCCTAGTGATCGTAGAGAACCCCTCTATAAACCTTCTGTAGTAGCCTGGCAAACCTAAGAAACTTCTGATCTCGTTCGGACTCGTTAGTGACTTCTAGTTGTTCACTGCCTCTACCTTGGCTGGATCCACTTTGATTCCCTCCACCGATACGATGTGTCCAAGGAACATTACTTCCTTCAGCCAAAATTCACATTTACTGAATTTGGCGTGGAGTTTCTCAGTCCTGAGTGTATCCAACACTATCCGTAGATGTTCCTCGTGCTTCTTCTCATTCTTAGAGTATATGAGAATGTCGTCGATGAACACTAAAACGAAGTTGTCCAAGTAGGGGTGGAAAACTCTATTCATAAGATCCATGAATACAGCTGGAGCGTTGGTCAAACCAAATGGCATTACTAGGTATTCGTAATGGCCATATCGGGTTCTAAAGGCGGTCTTTGGTACGTCCTCTGGTTTAATTTTCAGCTGATGGTACCCCGACCTTAAATCTATCTTGGAGAAGACTCCTGCACCCTTGAGCTGATCGAACAGATCATCTATCCTTGGCATAGGATATTTGTTCTTGAGTGTGATCTTGTTCAGCTCTCGATAATCTATACACATTCTCATCAATCCGTCCTTTTTCCTAACAAATAGCACTGGTGCTCCCCATGGTGAGACACTTGGCCTGATGAAACCAAGGTCTAACAGCTTTTGTAGCTGGATTTTGAGTTCTTCTAATTGTTTTGGTGCCATCCTATATGGGGCTTTAGATTTAGGTGTTGCTCTAGGTTCTAAATCGATTGTGAAATCCACATGACGATCCGGTGGCAATCCTGGTAACACTTCTGGAAAGACGTCTTCATATTCATTCACAACTTTTACGTCTTGGATGGTCTTCTTGGCTCCTGGTTCTCCGACTAGGTACACAAGATAAGTTGTGGTACCTTTCTTCTTCATGAGTATCATGGCTTGAAGGGCTGATATAATTGGTACGCCTCTACCCATGGAAATTCCGTGGAATTCGGTTGGTTCTTTACCCGGAGGTTGAAAAGAGATTTTTCTCTCATTGCAGAGAATTGTGGCATAATTCTCTGACAACCAATCCATTCCTAGGATTATATCTACGTCCCACATTATCATAATATTTAAGTTGTTCGCCTTAACCTTAAGAGTTCCGATTTTGAAATCTAGGTTAGAGCAAACATGCGTGGAAGTACTGATCTCTTGTGAATGTGTAGCTACTCTCATAGGATGTGCAGCTCTTACAGGTCTGATGTCTAAGTTATCGGCACACGAGCCAACAATGAAAGAATGCGATGCGTCAGTATCAAACAGTATCTTAATAGGGATGTTGTGTAATTTTCCCATACCTGCGAGATTGCCTTTTCCCTTGTGCTGGCCACCCTGTTTGATAGTGCATGCCCTTGCATTCTGTTGCTGTTGTGCATGCTGTTGGAACTGCTGTTGGTTCATTTGCGGCTACTGCGGCTGTGCTTGTATGGCCCTGAGAGGTACGGAATGCAGTGGCTTAGGGCAATCTTTCTTCATATGCCCCTTCTGTCCGCAGTTGAAATAGTTGAGAGTGCCTATCTGACAAACACCGAGATGGGTTTTGTTGCACTTAGGGCAGACAGGAATGGTAACCCTCCCTGGGTTATGTTCTCCCTGATTGTAGTTCCTCTGCTGCCCTTGCGGTTGGTTCGGTTGGTTGTTTTCTTTCCCCTGTCCGGCTCGGTTATTCCCTTGAATATACAACCCCGATTGGTTGTTTCCCTGCCACGGCCTTTTGTTGTTGTTGTTGTTGTTGTGGTTATTGTTCTGACCAGGCTGCTGATAGCCCTGCTGATTACCCCTTCTCTGATTACCCTGGTTGTTATAACTCTGATTGTAGCCTCCGCTACCTCCTCCATTCCACTTCCTCTTTCACTGATAGTTGCTATTATTGTTGTTATAATAGCCTCGGTTCTGGTTCTGTGCTGGAGCTGGTGTAGTTGGTACAACTTTCTTCTCGTGAGGCACTACGGCCTCCATTTCCAATGCTCTTCTTAAAATGTCAGTGTAGCTTAGTCCCCCATGACTAGCTAATGCAATTCCCAGTTCATGTCGTAGTCCCCCTTGGAACTTCTTCGATAATTTCTCCTCGGTATCAATCTCAGTCGGCGCATACCTAGACAGCTCGCAAAACTTGGCATCATACTCCATTACGGTCAGCTTTCCTTGCTTCAAACTATAGAGCTCAGCTTCCTTCTGAGCTCTATACGTCTTGGGTACGTACTTATCAAATAGTATTTCCTTGAATTCTTCCCACGTGTAACGAGGCAGGTGCTCTATGGGTATCACCTTCTGCCTTGCTTCCCACCAATAATCCGCCGATTCAGTTAGTTGGAACGCGACACATAGCATTCTCTCCTCATCAGTACATCTGAGGAGTTTGAATATCTTCTCTGTAGATCTCACCCATAGCTCAGCGTCGCTAAGGCTGCCTGTTCCTTTAAACATCGGGGGGTTTCGTTTGAGAAATAAATCCTTAATATCCCTACGGGGTGGTGGTGGAGGTGGTGGTGATGGGGATGGTGATGGGGATGGGGTATCATTCTGTTCGTGCTCTTGTTCTCTGTGGTTCTCTGGTTGATGTCTCCCACGTCCTCGAGGCCTTCCAGGTCCTCGACCTCTCCTATTGTTAGCGTTTCTTGACGGCATTTTCTTTGATGTAAAGGAAATAGAAATTCTCATTAATCCTCTCTGTTAATCGCTCTTATTACTAACTAACTCGTTTCCAACTTAATCAAGTTCACGGAATGATGAATCGAACATAGTTTCGATACTAACTTCGTAATCTTTTAACTTTCAAGTTAAACTTAAATTCTTGTCACACGAGTTCATTGACATTCTGATTTAATTACACGATTCATAGGAAATTTTTCTTGTGATTAAAAACCCTCTCATGGGTCATGTAAATATATATACATCAAAAAGAATATTAGTTTTGCCTCCGACGAGGTCTTATACAAAAGTTAGACTATTACTAGTCTAAACTAGGCTGACTGCCTATCATTTACAGGGTACACTAACAAGCTGCATCTCCGTACCTACTGAAAGTACTAGAACGGAAACGATTCATAAAATTTCGTATCCGTCGGAGTACTACAAAAACTATCTAGTTACTAATCCGACTATGCACATATCAGCAGGAGACTACTAATCTTACTGCTACTACTACGCGTTCCTGACGCACTGCTCAACTTGCTGCAGTCGAATCCCCACTGCCCTCTACGGCCTGATTCTCCTCGGGGTCCTCATCCGGATCCTTATCCGGATCCTCATCGGTGTCTTCCTCCGGATCCTCGTCCTCAGATGCTGAACCAAAAATGAGCTGAAGTGCCTCGTCAACCCTAGAGGTAGTGCTGTCTATAAGTGCAAGTGGTAGTGGTACGGGCACATCTAAAATAGTCCTCTCGGAATCTGAAATGAAGTAGTCCTCACTGATCTTTACTGCACGCTTCTTCAAAGGAAGAAGGCGCTCTGGAATGGAACCGGACTCAAAAACCTCTCTAGACCGGACCCTGGATGATCCTGCCTCCATCTGCTCTCTGACTGTCGCCCATCTCGCGCAGATCTCCTCAAGTAGTGTCGGAGGAAATGGCAGCTCTAACATGACGGCAAGCTCCGCGTCTATCCCTCGGTACTCTGATCCTGTCCGGAACAGTCCCGCCTCTGATGGTCCTCTGACTCTAACACAAACGTCAGGTAAAAACGGTGAAGATAATCCTAACAAAGCGGTTGTCTCGGCGCCGATCTCTACGAGTCCCGGTCCTGGGACCAACTCCTCAAGTGGTCCAAGTGGAAGTGGCAACTCTGGTGAGGCTGTGGGCTCCTCGTCCACCTCTAACTGCTCTGACTCCGCGTCAGACTCCTTACTCGGTACGAAGTCTGGTGGTACCTCCAACAAAGCGGCCAACTCCGGGTCCAACTCTAAAGGCTCTGGCTCGGTCTCTGCTGGAAAGTGACGGTAGGGAACATGTGGCTCAAAATGAACTGGAATCATGAACATGTTGTCGAAGAAACGCTCGTGTATACATAGAGCGAATCCCGTGTAGTTGCCTGTTGGCTCTGTGTCGTCGCCGAAAACCCCAAGAAAATACCACGCCACGCGGTGCGCCCAACCGCGCCACTCATCCGGTAGATGCACAATCAGGTCGGATATCGCCTGACTCTCCGGGATAAAGTGTCGTACTGCATAATAAACTGACGAGAAGTTGCTCACTATCTGCCCTATGTCTTCCTCATCCGGGTCTGTCTCGAAATCATAATACTCATCCCGTATCATATCTACTATGGTACGCTCGCTCGTGGCCAAGGGCTGGCTCTTCCGAGCAGTAACGCGAGTCCTAGCCATCCTACAAAAGTTTTAAGGAAACACGAATCAGTAACAGGTAGGGAAATAACTTATCTCAACGAAATACTTAAATTACAAAATGAACATTCCTTATTCAATTGTAATATCTCACTTAACTTGACAATATATCTTAAATACCTTAGCAAATTTCAAGAAGAAATGCACATAAACAATATATAGAAATAAGATTTCAAGATTTTATTTCCATTATTTATCTTATTATATTCTTACTCCCTTACCTTAATTCTTTATTACTTTCTCAACAACATTTCTTAACGATTCTTATTTATTAAAACAAAGTACGTCTACTTTTTCCAAGTTACTTATTCAAAAGTAACATCCATTGACAAAAGAATTTGTCGTTTACGACTCTTGATACTCGTACTAGTCGTAGTCTTCGTTCAAAGACGAAGTATGTAATAAATTCCAAAAAGAAATGGAATATAACTTAAAGAATAACTTTTTGGAAACTAAGTTCCATTTGTCGTCGCTAGAATCGGGCGATTGATGAAAAGATTAATCAGGCTTCGTGCTTGACTCCTAATAATTAAACAATTCTCTTCGTAGAGTTCGAACGAAGCGAACTCTCCTAAACAACGAAACGAAGTCGTTTTCGATTACTTATACGTAAGTAACATTCACTTATTTCTTTTGGCTTTGATTCCCTTTATTCTATCTTCGTCGTGCCGATCATATCTTTCTTAATTCGAAGTCGATGCTTCTCAAACGTCTAATCGTTTCCTCCGTTCACTAACACGATTACCGTATCATTTTTATTTCATTTTTCCTCACAGGAAATTCTTGTTGGATTTTTAAAACAAAGATCGACTTTGCCGAATCTTTATTCATGTCACTGTACGCACGTGACATTCATCAGTAGAAGTCCTTCTCGTGTTTGGGATCTCCTTTCGAAATCATTTTAAAATAACGTTTCTTAAAACGTCTAAGTTCTCGAAGAACCGGAAAGACCTTAGGTTTCAAGTCTACGTTCTCATTGAACTGGGAAAATCCCTAAAATCCAACTATATTCTTATGTCCAAATATTTTTTTCATAAGAAAGAAATTATCGCGCAAATAATTTCACATAAGATAGTACTTGTACTATCACATAATCACATAAAGTATATAATTTATACTTTCGTTATCATTGAAAAGAAATTTTGGCACCATTATCACTTTTTACTCATTGAATACTTATTAATAAATTTCTTATTAAAAGAAAATCACATCATTGAGATTTTTTTTTTCTTTTCTTTATTTCCTCGTTGAGTCGACGTAGCGGGAGGTTGAGTTGACGTCTACATTCTCAATCTTAGTGTCATAGCTTAACTCTTATCTTTTACTTGAAAGAAGACTCTGATCTAGAGTATATACAAATACTCTATCCTATGACTCTAAAGAAGACTCGATATGGAGTACGAACGAATACTATATCTTACTACTCGAAAGAAGACTTGTATACAAATACCACTCTGTGGCATCACTAGAAGAAATGACTCATACTAGGGAAATGACTCATGACTAGAGCAGGAACCACTGCTCTGATACCACTCTGTCACGGCCCCAAATCCCGAGGGACGGCAGAAGCCGGGGTGCGACTGGGATTGGATTAAAGAAGCGGGGAAGAAGGGGACTGTCTAAATAAACATACATAAAAGACATCATACATTCAATGAACAAGACTTTACTATCAAAAAGAAAGAGTTAATCACGAAGGATTACTCAACAGAAAGTACTCAAAGCATCTAAGTTATAGATTACAGACTTCAACTACAGTGATTTGTATAATGTACATATCCTAAAAAAGAGACTAGAGTTTTGCAGCAGAAAGTAGGTCATAAGCTAAAGTCTTCCTAACTTCTAACTCAACATCAACCACCGCCGCTCCCGTCACTTCAACCTGCACATTTAGAAAACATATGCAGGGCTAAGTACGAAGGTACTTAGTGGGCACATTGCCGAAAACATAATCATAAGTATAAATAATCAGGCATTTCATAATCGTAGCACATCGGGGTTTTATTGAAAATGGCCCGTGTCTACTAAACATTTTCTGATTTATTTTCACAATTTACTCGGTCGAGCATTTTTCTGGTATGTTACGTTCAAATCTTGACCAATTCCTCATTCACCGTAGCTGGTTACCCCTCAACAGGATACCACATACACCACAGGTTACAGATTGCACTAACTCTGGAAAGCACTTAATAGCTAACTCAGAGCCGATCGATAGTTAACATCATAGCGGTTAACTAATAAATCTGGAAAACACGAATGTTAACTCAGATAGGTACAAGAGAACTCACATAAAATATTTAAACAATTTATGCCATGATTATCACTTTGAAAACACGTTTATCAAAGCGATAAAGAATTACTTTCGAGTTGTGGAAAAACCCACATTTTATTTGTTATAGAATAAAAGCCCACCTTAATGATACAGAACTACTAAACAGGTTTCCGTTCTTCTGTTCTTCCGTCCTTTCCTTAGTGCTGGCTTCCTCCTTCATCGTAAAATAATCACACTTTAAATTCGGTCGTAAAAGATAATCGAATATGGAAATTCGAATTAGGTTTTAGTCGTTTTATTTCTTTAGGCATTTGCACGCTATTAGGTCCCTTTAAATTAAACGGGAACGAGACTTGAACAAATCTCATTTAGAACTCGAAAGGTTTCTTACTCGACTCTTAGGTCAGTAGAAAAGATAGTCGTTAACTCATCACGACTTAAAAGATCGAAAGAAACTAGGTTGCGAAGAAAACAACTTAAGAAATCAAATTCTGAAAATTCACTGCGCAATGCAGTAGTTCTGGGGACTGCCCAGAACAGAGAAATTGGAAACAGGGGATGTGCCCTGTTCCGTTAGAAAGCTTGGGATGTCTAGTTTACTCTCCAATTTACAGATCTCAAATCCGATTAACGAGCTAATAGATATTACAGTTTCCGGGAATCGACGGAATCGACGTGTGACTTCCTAGATTCGTTTTATGTTATCGAACCTACATTTTCACGATTTTAGCACTTCAAGGCAGTCAACACGTACTCCCGTATGTGAAGAACTCCTTTCCATCATTCGTCTATTAGCACGACGTTCTAAACATCGGCTTTCAAACTATCAAGTACTATACCAAAACACGTTAACATTTCTCGATTCTAGTTCTCGATTATAACTACAACTCATCATATAATAATCCGGATGCTCATGTCGTCAACTACCAAGTTGTTCCTTAGTCCATAATAAGCAATATTATTTAGTTAGAAACCTTACTCGACTTCTCAATTATTACTTATATTCATTTGATCGTCTCTTACAAATTTTCCAAAGTTATCGGATTTCATTCATTTTCTACAACATTAATCCTCATCTAACGAGATTCATTAATACGTATATCATTACCTTATATTATCAACCAATCTCAACTTAATTGGGATTCTTTGTCTCTTATAATTTCTATAATAATTTTAGAATTAATCCAATTAATTTACAATATCAACTATTATCACTAGGAATCATAATCTATCATCATTTCATTAATCAAAAGATCAAACTACAAAAACCCCTATATCCTCTTCAAAATCGGCATTAACATAAATTAGGGGGATTTGGTTTTCTTCATCAATTAACATCATTAATCCATTTATCCAACTACTACAACATCAATCTAACCAATTACTATACCATTTCATCATTAATTTGAAAATCATAAGTGAAACCCTAACCTAAATAATTCGATCATCTTCATTTTCATAGGGCTTTCCATTCCTTTTTGTTTAATTCACCAATTAAACTACTCCTAAGTCTAATTACACCATCAATTTGAAGAATCAAATCATCCTATATCTATGCCCAATTTTCGGTAATACCTAGTCTTTAGGGTTATTGAATTTCTTCAACTTTTAACCATAGAATTCAATACTAACACATCTAATTATACTAATTAAAATCAAATCATCTAATCTACATCATCATAAAAATCGATCAACATGAGAAAATAAAAGAAATGAAATCTATTTGGATAGAAGTGTAGAGGAGATGAATACCTTGAAGTTTAATGAAGGAAAGAGATGAAAATGATGGAAGATGAGTGACTTTGTGATGAAAATCCTTTCTAGAACTTGGAAGCTTCAACAATGGTGATGAGAGAATTTGAGAGAGATGGAAGAGAGGGAGTGGCGGTATGGAGGGGTGGTGATGGAGGGATTTGTGATGACTAACTATTGAAATAGTGATACCCTTAGGTGGCTAATATAATAGTATTAGAAACTAAATAGAACCTTAGGTTTCCAATACTTTAGGATATAAAAAGGAATTATCAAACTTAGAGAAAGAGTAGTAATGTCGGCCATAGGGTAGAAATTAGGAGATAATACGTGTTTTTCCGGCACGATACGACGTTACAGAAATCTATAAACAAAAAACGTATCTCGGCACAATATCGTCAAATTCCGGCTCGACCATAAATTCTAATGTATTTTACTTATTCGGAAAATAATATTTAAAATCTAATTTCCGACAAAAACTCGGGACGTTACAGTCCGAGTTTCATCCGGAAAATCATAAAAACGAACTTTCTCGGGCGAGTTTGTATCGCGATTTCGTGAATGTAAAAATCAGACGGTTTTCCGTTCTGAGTTCTAGAACTAAAAAGTTATTGTACGCGATAACCCTAAATACAGTAGTCATCTAACTGACTTCCGTAATTTATTTTCGGAAACGGATTTCACCGTTAGTTTTAGAATTAAATTTTATGAACTTAGGCGTGCAAAGCCATTTTTATTATTAACTTAGAATTTTTAAGTCAGTACAAAATTTCTGGGGTATTACACAAAATTTGCACTTACTGAACTTGGCATACAGTTTCTCAGTTCTAAGTGTTTCCAACACTATTCGTAAATGTTCTTCGTGTTCTTTCTCATTCTTCGAGTAAATGAGAATATCGTCTATGAAAACTAAGACAAATTTGTCTAAGTATGGGTGGAAAACTCTATTCATGAGGTCCATGAATAGTTCTCATTCTTCGAGTAAATGAGAATATCGTCTATGAAAACTAAGACAAATTTGTCTAAGTATGGGCGTTGGTCAAACCAAAAGGCATAACCAAGAATTCGTAGTGTCCATATCTGGTTTGAAAAGCAGTCTTAGGTACGTCCTCGGGTTTAATCTTTAGCTGATGATACCCTGATCTTAAATCTATCTTTGAAAACACTCCTGCACCTTTGAGTTGATTGAAAAGATCCTCTATCCTTGGCAAAGGATATTTGTTCTTGAGGGTGATCTTGTTCAGCTCTCGATAATCTATACACATACTCATTGACCCATCCTTCTTTCTGACAAAAAACACTGGTGCTCCCCAAGGTGAGACACTTGGTTTGATGAAACCAAGGTCTAGCAATTCTTGCAATTGGATTTGAGTTCTTCTAACTCCTTCGGTGCCATCCTATATGGGGCTTTAGATTTGGGGGCCGATCCTAGTTCTAGGTCAATCGAGAAATCTATGTGACGGTCGGGTGGTAAACCAGGTAAAATTTCTGGAAAGACGTCTTCGTACTCATTGACAACTTTCACGTCTTGAACGGTCTTCTCAGCTCCTGGTTCTCCAACATGGTACACAAGATAGGCTGTGCAACCCTTCTTCTTTATCAACTTCTTGGCTTGTAAGGCGGATATTACCGGTACTCTCTTGCCCATTGCAATCCCATGAAATTTGGTCGGCTCTCTACCCGGGGGTTGAAAAGAGATCTTTCTCTCATTGCAGAGAATTGTGGTATAATTCTCTGACAACCAGTCCATCCCTAGGATTATGTCTACGTCCCACATTATCATAACGTTCAAATTGTTCGCTTTAACCTTAAGAGTTCCGATTTCTAGTTCTAGGTTAGAGCAAACATGCGTGGAAGTAGTGATCTCTCCTGAAGGTGTAGCTACTCTCATATGGTGTTCAGCTCTTACTGGTCTGATATCTAAGTTATCCTCACAACAACCAGCAATAAAAGAATGTGATGCGCCTGTATCAAACAGTATCTTAATAGGGATGTTGTGAAGTTTTTCCATACCTTCAAGGTTTCCTTTTCCCTTTCCTTTATCCTGCCCAGTCTGCCTATTCGTGCATGCCCTTGCATTCTGCTGTTGTTGCGCGTGCTGCTGAAACTGCTGCTGATTCATTTGTTGCTGTGGCTGCGCTTGTATAGCCCTCAGAGGTACTGCTTGCAGTGGTTTAGGGCAATCCTTCTTTATGTGTACCTTCTGTCCGCAGTTAAAACAGTTGGGAGTGCCTACTTGACAGACACCGGGATATGTTTTGTTGCACTTGGGGCATACAAGAATGGTAACCCTCCCTGGGTTATTTCCTCCCTGATTGAAGTTCCTCTGTTGCCCTTGCGGCTGGTTCTGCTGATTATTGCCTTTCCATGGTCCAGCTTGTCCATTTCCCTATAAATACAACCCCGACTGGTTGTTTCCTTGCCATGGCTTCTTGTTGTTATTCTAGCTGGGCTGCTGATTACCTTGCTAATTTCCCTTTCTTTGATTCCCCTTGTTGTTGAAATTCTGATTGTAGCCACCGCTACTTCCTCCTTCCCACTTTCTTTTCCCTTGAAAATTGCTATTATTGTTGTTATAATAGCCTCAGTTTTTGTTTTGGGTTGGAGCTGGTGTGGTTGTTACAGTTTTCTTCTCATCAGGCGCAACGGCCTCCATCTCTAGAGCTCGCCCTAGAACATCAGTATAGCTCAGTCCCCCATGACTGGCTAGTGCTATTCCCAATTCATGTCTTAGTCCCCCTCGGAACTTCTTAGAAATCTTTTCTTCGGTATCGACCTGAGTAGGCGCATACCTTGATTGCTCACAGAACTTGGCATCGAATTATGTCACCGTCATCTTACCCAATTTCAAATTCAGCTTCCTTCTGAGCTCTATACGTCTTCGGCACGTACTTGTCGTACAGTGCTTCCTTAAATTCTTCCCACGTAAGTTGAGCCAGATGCTCCGCAGGTATCACCTTCTGTCTTACCTCCCACTAGTAGTCAGCTGGTCCGGAGAGCTGGAATGCTATGCACGATAGTCGCTCCTCATCAATTCTCTCGATTGATCGCACCCATAGCTCAGCATCGCTAGGGTTTCCCGATCCATTAAAAAATACGGGTGGGTTTCGTTTGAGGAAAAGATCCTCAATGTCCCTACGGGGTGGTGGTGGAGGTGGTGGTGATGGTGATGGTGGAGGGGTAATTCTTGCTCCCTTTCATTTTCCGGTTGACGTCTTCCACGTCCTCGGGGCCTACCAGGTCCCCTTCTGTTGTTAACATTTCTCGGCGGCATTTTTCTTTAACTATAGGGAACAGAAATTCTCATTAGCTCTTTTCTTTTAAACATTCTTTTACTTACTCACTCTCTTTCCAACTTAATCAAGTTCATGGAAAAGAAAAATCGAACATAACTTCGATACTAGCTTTTTATTCTTTTAACTTTTCAAGTTAAACTAAACTCTCGTTACACGAGTTCATTTGACATTCTGGTTTACTACATGATTTATAAGAAACTTTCTTGTGATCAAAACCCTTTCACGGGCCATGTATATATATATACATCAAAAAGAATATTAATTCTGCCTCCAACGAGTACTTATACAAAAAGTTAGACTACTACTAGTCTAAACTAGGCCGACTGCCTATCTATGAACCGGGTGCACTAATAAGCTGCATCTCCATATCTACTGGGAGTACTAAAACGGAAACGATTCATAAAATTTCGTATCCGCTAGAGTACTACAAAAACTAGTTACTGATCCAACTATGTACATGACGAAAGAAACTACTACTACTACTAACATGCGTCTACGATGCTCTACTCAACAGACTGCAGTTGAGTCCAAACTGCCCTCTACGGCCTGTAAACCCTCAGAGTCCTCCTCTGGGTCCTCCTCCGGGTCCTCGTTCGGATCCTCGTCCGGATCCTCCTCCGGATCCTTCTCTGGATCCTCCTCCTCTGACTGTGAACCAAAGACGAGCTGGAGTGCCTCGTCCTCCCTCAGAGTAGAGCCGTTAGAAAGTGTAAGTAGGGGTGGTGATGGTGCCTCTGAAACTGTCTCCTCTAACTCTGAAACAAGAAAATCCTCACTGGTCTCTACTGCATGCTTCTTCAGGGGAAGAAGGTGCTCTGGAACGGAACCCGACTCGTACTCCTCCCTAGAACGGACTCTGGATGGTCCTGCCTCTAACTGTCCTCTGACTACCTCCCACTTCGCGTAAATTTCCTCAAGCGGTGTCGGTGGAGATGGCAGCTCTAACATGGCGGCAAGCTCCGCGTCTATCCCACGGCTCCCTGGCCCTGTCTCAAACAGTCCTGTCTCAAAAGGTCCTCGAACTGTCACACTGGGCTCGGGTAAAAAGGGAGTAGATAACCCTAACAGTGCAGCTGTCTCTGCGTCAATCTTTACGAGTCTTGGTTCTGGGATCAATTCCTCAAGTGGTCCAAGTGGAAGTGGTAGCTCTGGTGTAGCTGCGGGCTCCTCGTCCTCCTCTAACTACTCTGCCTCCGAGTCCAACTCCTCACTAATCACAAAGTCTGGTGGTATCTCCAATAACGCGGCCAACTCCAGGTCCAAGTCTAAAGGCTCTGGCTCAGTAACTGCTAGGAAGTGACGGTAAGGAACATGTGGCTCAAAAGGGACTGGAACCATGAGCCTGTTATCCAAGAAACGCTCGTGTATAAATAGAGTGAATCCCGAGTAGTTGCCTGTCGGCTCTGTGTCGTCGCCAAAAACCCTAAAGAAAAACCATACCACGTGGTGCGCCCAACCGCGCCACTCGTCCGACAGTCGCACAATCAGATCGGATATCGCCTGACTCTCTGAGATGAAGTGTCGTGCTGCATAGTAAACTGACGAGAAGTTACTCACTATCTGTCCTACATCCTCCACACCATAATCTACCTCATAACCGTGGTAATCGTCCTGTAAAGTGTCTGCTAAGGTACGCTGTGGCAAAGGTGCGCTCTTCCGAGCTGTAACGCGCCTCCTAACCATCCTACAAAAGTTTTAAAGAAACACGGATCAGTAACAGGTAGGGAAATAACTTATCTTAATGAAATACTTAAATTACAAAATGAACATTCCTTATTCAATTGTAATATCACCACTTAACAACCACTTATCATAACATCTAGTAATTCAAGAAATTGCACTCAAACAATATATATAAATAAAATTTCAAGATTTTATTTCCATCCTTTATCTTTTTATTCATTTATATTTCTTACTTTATTTCCTTATAACTTTCTTTCTTTATTCTTATTACTTTCTTTCATTATTTCTTCCTTAAGGAAAATTTCTTAACGATTCTTACTTCATTAAAACAAAGTACGTTTACTTTGTTCATGTTACTTATTCAAAAGTAACATCTGTTTACAAAAGATTTTGTCCTTCTCGACACTTGAATCTCTTACTCGTCGTATTCTTCGTTCAATTACGAAGTATGAAATAAAATAAATTCCAAAGAAAAGGAATTTTAACTTAAAAATGACTTTAGGACCAAATTTCTAGTCGTCGTTGGATCGAGCAATCGCTGGAAATTAACTAAGATTCGTACTTGATTCGTGGTAATTATAACCAATCTCTTCTTGAAGTTCGAGCGAGGCGAACTCCAACTGAAAATGACTTAGTTCATGTTACTTTTACGGAAGTAACATTTGTTCCTTTCGTTTACTTGGTACAGAATTAACGTACCTTATCATTATTTATCTTAATTTCTCGAAGGAATTTCTTATCGTTTTTTTTTTATAAAAACAAAGGTTGACTCTGCCGAGTCTTTGTTCATGTCACTATATGCACGTGACATTCGTCTACAGAAGTTCTTCCCGTTTCACGATCTCATTTCGAAATCATTTGAACTAACGTTCTTAAAACGTCTAAGTTCTCGAGGAACCGGAAAGATCTTAGGTTTCAAGTCTATGTTCTTAGCGAACCGGGAAAAATCCCTAGAATTATTCTAGATTCTCGTGCCATCATACTTTCAAATAAAGAAATTATTGCGCAAATAATTTCACATAATTCATACAACAGAAAATAAATATGATTCTCATACTTTCAAAATTTCATTCTTGGCACCATTGTCATTCTTAACTTTTTGGAATACGTATTCAAAAATTTTCTTAAAAGACAACACATTTCTGAAATTCTTTCTTTTCTTACTTTCTTTCTTTCTTTCTTTCTTTCCTTCGTTGAGTCGACGTAGCGAGAGGTTGAGTTGTCGTCTACACTCTTAAACTTAGTGTTACGACCCTATTTTACTTGAAAGAAGACTCAGCATAGAGTATATGCAAATACTCTATCTTACTACTCGAAGGAAGACTTGTATACAGAGCAGAAACCTGGCTATGAACCACTCTGTCACAGCCCCAAATCCCAAGGGACGGCAGAAGCTGGGGTGCGACTGGGGTTGGATTAAAGAAGCGGGGAAGAAAGGGGATGAAAGAATAAACATACATAAGAGACGACATAATTTCTATGAACAAGACTTCATTAACGAAAGAAAGAGTTGATCTCGAAGGATCACTCGAACAAGATACTTCAAAAGCTTCTAAGTTATATTACAGAACTTAGACTACAGTGATTATTATACATAACATCAAAAAGAGTTTAGAGTCTAGCAGCGGATTTGTGAACTATAAACAAAAGTCTTCCTTAACTCTATTCACTCTAACTCAACTGTCGCCGCTTCCGTCGCTTCAACCTGCACATTTAGAAAATATATGCAGGGCTAAGTACAATAGTACTTAGTGGACACGTTGCCGAAAACATAATCATAAGTATAGATAATCAGGCATTTCATTTCTGTAGCACATCAGGGTTTTTCAATAAATTCCCGTGTCTACTAAACATTTTCTTTCTCATTTTCATAAATTAGCTTGCAAGCATTTTTCATAAATGTTACGTTCAATCTTGACCAGTCATAATTCACCGTAGCTGGCTACCCCTCAACAGGATGCCACATACACCACAGGCTACAGTGTACACAAAACTTTGGAAAGCATAATAGCTAACTCAAAGCCGATCGTTAGTTAACCCCTTTTGATTAACTCATAAGGTACAAGAGAACTCACATAAAACAAAAAACAGTTCATGCCATAATTATCACTTTGAAAACACGATTATCAAAGCGATAAAGAAAAGGTTTTCGAGCATTGCTCGTTTTGTTTCATATATAAAAGCCCACCTTGATTAAATACAGATCTTAAGACACGTGCTTCCGTCTTCTGGTCTGCGTCCTATCCTTCGTGTCGACTTCCTCCTTCATCATAAAAATCATACTTTAAAGCTCGGTCGCAAACGATAAACGAATACGAAAAGTCGAGTTAAGTTTTAGTCCTTTAGACTTTTTAGGCAATTGCACGCTAAACTAAACTCTTTTAGTTAAAAAGGAAACGGGATACGAACGCATCTCGTTTGACACTCACTCGGTTCTGTACTTGACACTTAGGTCGGTAGAAAGAAGGTAGTCGATAACTTGAAACGACTTAAAAGATCGAAAGAGTTCAAGTTGAGAAGAATTTAACTTAAGAAAATAGATTTTGGAAATTCACTGCATAAGATCAGATCAGTAAGTCCATCCAGAACAGGGGATTTCAAATCAGGGGACGAATCTTATACCACAAGAAAGGTACGGTTGTCTAGTTTACTCTCCAATTTTTGGATCTCGATTCCGATAAACGAGCTAGGAGATATGACAGTTTCCGTGGAAGGTCGCAAAACTGCCGAGTGAAACCCTAATGCTCGATAAAATCGACGCACGTTTTTCTAGGTTCGTTTAAAGCTTAAACAGTTTTATTTTCATGCAAAAACTGACCCAAGGCAGTCACCACGTATCATCATACGTGATAAACTCCTTTTCATTTCTCGATCATAAGCATGACGATCAAAACCTCGTCGCTCAAACTATACAATTACTAAACCAAATTCAAGTTCTCGTTCAATTCCTAACTTCTCGATTTCGATTATAGCCTATCATTCTATAGCTCGGATGAGCACATCGCCAACTACAAATTTGTTCCTTTATCAACAATAATTATTAATAGCCAATTATTCTCTTGGTTCGACTTTTCTATTATTACTTATATTCATTCATTTGTCTCTTACAAGAAATCCAACATCATTAGAATTCAATCAAATTCTATAATCTTATTCATCATCTATCAAGAATCATAATTACATAAATCATAACCCCAAACTATTATCTAATCTTGACTTATCCTCCATCGTTCGTCTCTTAACGAAATTTCTACGTTCTCCGTTTTCGTTCAAATTTCACGACAACGATTATCATCTAACGAGCATTACTAACATGCAAATCATAATATCAAAACATTATCGAGCTCTAACTTATCAACATGTCTTCGTCTCTTACATTTTTTGTTTCATTTTTAGAAAAATCTCAATTAAATATATAATCATCCTTATGCATCGTATATCTCATTTCCATTAAACAATCGAGCATATCATAACATTTACTATCCTAAATCGTGCCTTCTTCGTCTCTTAGGTTTCGAATTTTATTTTTAGAAAAATCTAAAACAATTCATAGAGTCAATTAACATCATGGGAACACTAATCTATCAATCAAACGACAAAGAAATCGAGCTACGATCAAAGCCCCAATTTCTCCCCAAAACCGGTAATAACCTAAGACAAGGGGTTCTTGATTTCTTTCTCTAATTCATCCATAGGACTCGATTCTAAACATCGTAGAACATGATTCGATCAAAGGACGACATGCTATTTCATTCCTCAAATTTTCGAAAAAAATAAAAATGGGGGAAACGAGATTTGTTCGGTTCAAATGGTAGATGAAGTTCTTACCTTTCGTATTATGGATTCGGAATTGGAAATGATCGGTAGATGCAAGAGTTAAGCACTTGAGGAAAGCTTGGAGTGGAGCTTCAATGGTGGAAGATGAGAGAAAAATGAGAGAGAGATGGTGGAGTGGTGGCGGTAATGGTGTGGTGGGAGAGAGAGGTGGTGAGTCATGGTATGACACATAAAGTAAGGAGAAATATCTAACAAAACATAGAGACTCGTTAAGGATGCGTTTGGCGAGGGTTCGTTAGACGGAAATGTCTCGTTTCCGGCTCTTAAATGTTGATTTAAAAATCGAGAAATACTCCTAGATAATTATGGATTCGACGAAATCTAATTCGTCCGTTAGATTGGAAATAATTTACGTACTCGGAAAATCTAATTCGTTTTCAAAAATCCGAGAAATAGTCGGGACATCACAGTCCAAAATTCGCTCGGAAAATCATAAAAACTAACTTTCTCCGGTGAACTTGTCTCGAAGAAAAAGTCAATGTAAATTCTAACGGAATTTAATTCTGAGTTTTCGGGCGAAAAACTTACCGGACGCGAAAACCCTAATACAGTTATCGTTCGTCCAATTTCTAGAAATTATTTTCGGAAACGGATTTCACCGTAAATCTTAGAATTTAATTTCATGATCTTAGGCGTGCAAAGCCATAATTATTATTAACCTTCATTTTTAAAGACTGTAGAAATTATCGGGTTATTACACAAATCTTCTCGAGCACCATAGAATCCACTGTAAGATAGAACCTGGGGCAGCGATCGTGACAGTGGCACCAACATATCTCTTGACTCTTTCATATCTTCAGCATCAAACTTATGCGCCTTCGAGTCGTAAATTATCAGGTTGTGAGTTGGAAATTCTATCTCCAAAGCAGCCTATCCATACAGCCCATGGTACACTATCACAAGTTTTTTAAACAAAGATCATTTAATACAAATCGAGTATTTCCTGAGGAGACTTGTAGAACAAGATTGTAAGAAACATATATTGTAAACAGAAAACTATTATTTACCCGATCATATTCCCACCATTGTTTGTGATTCTTCCACCAAGGAATTTCTCCATGCACATACTGAGCTAACTTGTAAAGATAAGGTAGTGAAATACCTTCATCCGTATTTGGGTCAAATTGGCTCAGGTTCTCATGACTGTTGTAGTTATGCCACATCGCATACAAATCTTTCTGTCGAAATCAATCATAACCGAAAGTATCAAAACATCTTAAGTATAATTATTCATCAATTGATATAAAGGTTTCCAAATTAACCAATCAGAAATTAAAAAAAAAGGATCTGACTATAAATCGAGGTGAAATAATGCCCACCCGGGGATCAGCTGCTTTAACCTTTGTATAATCAGGGAAGCTGTGTAGGCAGGACAAATAAGCCTCGATCTGAGCCATCTTGAGTTCTTGTGTGTCATTTTCCACCACCTTGAACCATTGAGCATCAACAACATCTCCAAGCCCTACATTCCTCCTACATATGTAGATATAAATTTTCTGCGTTACATTTATTTAACAATAAAAAATTAATAGTCTGTTACATGACAGTTTTATAGTGAAAGATTGAAGTAATAATATTATGTTCCATTGCTATCCTTGAAGATCAGATAGTCTCCTCCCCGTTTCTCATTCGCCATGTACGAACTGCACAATGCCGCTGCTTTTCTCCTTACCCTCACTAGTGTCCAGTCTAATTTGGATGGTCTCTGAGTTTCATCATCTGATAGTTGTGTGTCACAGCCCCACATCCCGAGGGACGGCAAAGCCGGGGTGCGACTAGGGGTTGGATTAAAAAAGAGGGGAAAAAAGGGGATAAATAAATAAACAGACAAATATTAGTCGACAACTGATATCTATGAACAGATTTTATTGAAAGAAAAGAGTCGACCTTGAAGGATCGCTCGACAAGTTGTTCAAAAGTTAACTAAGTTCATTGTACGGGACTTAGACAAAAAGATAGTTTTATAGAATAACTCAAAAAGATTGGCAGCGGAAAGCGTAAAGCTTGACACAAGTTCTTCATCCTAACTACAACTCTTTACTCAACCTCCTGCCGCTCTCGTCACTCATCCTACACATTTATAAAACATATGCAGGGCTAAGTATAAACATACTTAGTGGGCACATTGCCGAAAACATATCATAAGTATAGATTAAATCAGGCATCTCAATAAATAGCGCATCGGAGATTTTCATCAAATACCCGAGCCTACTAAACATTTTCTTTCACTTTTCACAATATAGCTTGGCCAAGCCTTTACTTGATGTTACGTTCAAACTTGCCCAGCTTCTGTTTCAACGTCGGGGAAGAGTTAACTTCTTCCTCACACGTTCTATTCACTGTGGCTGGCTACCCCTCAATAGGGTACCACACACACCGGCTACCGTGCACACTTAAACCCTGGAAAACCCTTACTGGTTAACTCAGCAGTCCGATCGATTAGTTAACCCCTTTTGGCTAACTCAGAAAGGCACAAGAGAACTCACATAAAACAAATATTTTCATGCCTTGATAATCACTTTAAAACACAATTATAAAGCGATAAGTAAACATTTTCGAGCATCGCTCATTTGATTTGATAGATAGAAAAGCCCACCTTAGGCGATTTACAAAACTAAAACACGAGCTTCCGTCTTTGGTCTTCCATCCTGTCTTCTAAACTCGACTTCCTCCTTTGAACGCAAATAATAACACTTTAATAAGCGGTCGAGAAAATAAAGGAAAAGGAAATCCAATTCGTTTTATGATTTTTAGGCCTTTGCACTTAGCTACATTCTTTTGATTATCCAAGAAACGAGACTCGAACAATTCTCGTTTAGAACTAACTCGGTTTATTACTCAACACTTAAGTCAGTTAATTAACGGGATTCGATAACTTATAACGACTTAGAAGTTCGCAAGGAACGAAGTTAAAAATGATTCAACTTAAGAAATTAGGCTTATGAAAGTTTCTGCACAAAGCAGAAGTTCTGGAGTACATACAGAACCGATTCCTGCGAAAAAAGGGATGAAATTTATACCAAAAGAAAGCTACGGATGTCTAGTTTATTTTTCAATTTACGGATCCTGATTTCGTTAAGCGAGTAGAATGTTATGACAGATTCCGTAACGCATCGCAAAACAGTCCGAGTGAAACCCTAGGTGCTCGTACAATTCGACGCACGATTCCCTAGGTTCGATCAATGCTATACAAACTTTAAGCTCACGAAATTATTAACAAATTACAGTTAGGACACGTGTTCCTTTATTGGGAACACCTTCACGTCTCTTGATTAAACAAACGACGAGCATTTCCTCGTTTTTTTCAACTAATCATTTACTATACCAAATCCAATTCAATTTCCATTTCAAACTTCTAACTTTAAGCTTCTAACTTCTATATTCATTTTTCGAATGGAAATATCGTCAACTACAAACTTGTTCGTTTATCAACATCAATCATTAATATCAAATTAGATTCCTTATTCGACTTTCCTATCGACAATTAGACTCGATTACTCGTCTCTTACCGATATTCCAACTTCTTTAGAATTCGTTCAAATTTTCCAATAACGATCCTTGATCACTAAGATTAACAAATATTCAAACCATAAATCTATATCATTATTCAATCTCGACTTATCGACGATCCTTCGTCTCTTACTAAAATTTCAACGTTCTCCGATTTTGCTCAAACTTTCCAATATCGTTTATCAACTATCAAGATTTACTAATACGAAAAATAAATACTCAAATTATTATCGAATCTTAACTTATCGTCGGTTTTTCGTCTCTTACAATTTCTATTTTATTTTTAGAAAAATCAAATTAAATTATATAATCATCTACATACTTACTACATACCATTTATATCATCATATCAACCAAAACATATCAAATACTACATCAAATTCCTATTTCTTTATCTCTTACATTTTTATTTTTATTTTTAGAAAATTCTAAAACAATTCATGCATTCATCTATCAATACATAGAACATAAATACACAAATCAATCCTCAACAAAATCAAACTAAACATAAAACCCCTAATTTCCCTAATATTTTCGGTAATTAGCAAATATTTAGGAGGGTGATTTCCACATGATTTCTATCCATGAAATCCATTCCTAAGCATCTAACAACATGTATTAACCATAGAACATCATGCTTCTTCTTCTCCAAATTTTCGAAAAAAACAAAGTTGAAGGAAAAGATTTTTTTGTTCGGTTCAATCCGTAGAGGAAGCTCTTACCTTGTCGATTATGGACTCGGAAATAAGATCGATCGGTAGATCGATTGTCCTGAAATTTGCATACCTTCTTCAAAAAGGTAAGGGCATTTCTCTTTCATCTTTTCTTCGAGTTCCCACGTGGCTTCTTCTTGCCCGTGGTGATTTCATAGCACTTTAACCAAAGAAATCGACTTATTTCTTAATTCTTGTTCTTTTCGATCCAAGATCGATAATGGTTTCTCTTCATAACTTAAGTCGGACTCAAGAACAACGTCTTGCTGGTTAATTACGTGCTTAGGGTCAAAGACATACTTTCGTAATTGAGATACGTGAAACACGTTATGGACACTTCCTAGACTTGGCGGTAAGGCTAATCTATAGGCAACAGGTCCTATTTTCTCCAAAATCTCGTAAGGTCCTATAAACCTTGTTCTGAGTTTACCCTTAACACCGAATCTAATGATTCCTTTAGACGGAGAAATCTTGAGGAAAACCTTATCCTCAATTTCAAAGCTAAGATTGGTTCGACGATCGTCGGCGTAAGACTTCTGTCGGCTCTGGGCCTCTTTTATTCTAACTCGAATCTATTGGATGATCTCGATCATTTCACTAACCGCATCGGGTCCTAGGTTCTTTCTTTTACCTACTTTATCCCAATAAAGTGGTGACCTACATTTCTTTCCATACAATGCCTCGTATGGCGCCATTCCTATCGTTGCTTGATAACTGTTGTTGTACGCGAATTCGACTAATGGAAAGATCTTTTCCCAATTCTCACTTCTATCCAATACTACCGTTCTTAACATATTGACGAGTATCTGAATCGTTCTCTCAGATTGTCCATCAGCTTGAGGGTGAAAGGCGGTACTAAAATTAAGTTCGGTACCTAACTCCTTCTGCATAGTGATCCAAAATCTTGAAGTGAATTTGGCATCTCTATCAGACGTTATTGACTTCGGTATTCTGTGCAGACGTACAATCTCACGGACATACAACTGAGCTAACTTCTCTGATCCATAGGTAATTTGGAATGGTAAAAAGTGAGCTGATTTTGTGAGCCTATCGATAACTACCCAGATGGCAGTATTTCCTCTCTTAGTCTTGGGCAAACCTGTCACAAAATCCATAGCTATATCTTCCCACTTCCATGTTGGAATACTTAATGGTTGTAACAACCCGTATGGTTTTTGGTGTAGAGCTTTCACTTGTTGACAAGCCAAACATCTTTCTACAAACGAGGCAACGTCTCGTTTCAAACCGTTCCACCAGAAATTCTTTCTCAAATCTTGATACATCTTCGTACTCCCTGGGTGTGCTGTATATGGCGTATCGTGAGCCTCACTCATGATATCGTTCTTCAATTTGTCGTCTTCAGGGATACAAAGTCTGCCTTCGAATAAAATCGCATTATCTGGTGCTTCGGAAAAACTGTCCGGTTTATCCGTTCTTATCCTTAGTCGAAGCTTCTCAATCGACTCGTCCCTTCTCTGAGCACTTATAATTCTATCTCGTAAGTCCGGTGTAGCTACGAGTGCTGCTATATGGCTTGTTATCATTTCAGGTGTATCGAGCACTTCTAAGTCCATTTTCTCAAATTCTCGTACAAGAGCTTCTTTCTCAACAAAGAGACATCCTAACTTGGTTGGAGTCTTGCAACTCAGTGCGTCAGCTACAATGTTTGCTTTTCCTGGATGATAGTTGATTCCGCAATCATAATCCTTGACTAATTCAAGCTATCGTCTTTGCCTCATGTTCAATTCCTTTTGCTCGAAGAAGTACTTTAAACTCTTGTGGTCCGTAAAAATCTCAACCCTAACACCATAGAGATGGTGTCTCCAAATTTTCAACGCATGCACAACGGCTGCTAGTTCTAAGTCGTGGGTTGGATACTCAACTTCATGAGGTCGAAGTTGTCGTGAAGCATAAGCTATCACCTTTCCGTCTTGCATCAATACACACCCTAATCCGTTCTTTGAAGCATCTGTATAGACCACGTATTCCTTATTCACTTCTGGCAGAGCTAACACGGGTGCTGTGGTTAACTTCTCCTTGTGTGTCTGAAAACTCTTCTTGCATTCGCCCGTCCATTTGTACTTGTTTTCCTTCCGTAGCAGTTGCGTCATAGGTCTAGCGATTGTAGAAAATCCCTCGATGAATCTTCTATAATAGCCGGCTAGACCTAAGAAACTCCTAATTTTGTTCGGACTTGTTGGCGATTTCCAATCGCGTATTGCCTCTACCTTGGCAGGATCCACTTTGATGCCTTTTGCTGATACTATATGTCCAAGGAACATCACTTCTTTCAGCCAAAACTCGCACTTACTGCATTTGGCGTAAAGTTTCTCAGTTCTAAGCGTTTCGAATACTATCCTTAAGTGTTCCTCGTGCTCCTTCTCATTCTTGGAGTAAATGAGAATATCGTCGATGAATACTAAGATGAATTTGTCGAAGTACGGGTGAAAAATTCTATTCATGAGATCCATGAATAATGCGGGAGCGTTAGTTAAACCGAATGGCATAATTAGGAATTCATAATGGCCATATCTGGTTCGGAATGCAGTCTTAGGTATATCCTCGGGTTTATTTTTCAATTGATGATACCCAGATCTTAAGTCTATTTTCGAAAAGACACCTGCGCCTTTAAGCTGATCAAAGAGGTCTTCTATCCTTGGCAAAGGATATTATTCTTAAGGGTGATCTTATTTAGCTCTCGATAGTCTATGCACATCCTCATAGAACCATCCTTCTTTCTGACGAACAAAACAGGTGCTCCCTAAGGTGAAACTCTCGGTCTAATGAAACCAAGGTCTAACAACTCTTGCAGCTGAATCTTAAGTTCTGCTAACTCTTTTGGTGCCATTCTATATGGGGCTTTTGATTTGGGGGCCGATCCTGGTTCTAAGTCAATTGAAAAATCTATGTGACGGTCGGGTGGTAAACCCGGTAATATTTCTGGAAAGACATCTTCATATTCGTTAACAACCTTCACATCTTGTATGGCTTTTTCGGTTCCCGGTTCTTCACTTAGGTATACAAGATAAGCTTTGCAATTCTTCTTCTTCATCAACTTCTTGGCTTGTAGGGCAGATATTATTGGTATCCTCCTGCCCATCGCAATTCCATGAAATTCTATCGGCTCCTTTCCCGGTGGCTGGAAAGAGATTTTCCTTTCGTTGCAGAGAATCGTGGCAAAATTCTCAGACAACCAGTCCATTCCTAAGATTATGTCTACGTCCCACATTATCATAACGTTCAAGTTGTTTGCTTTAACCTTAAGAGTCTCAATTTCTAATTCTAGGTTAGAGCAAACATGCGTGGAAGTAGTGATCTCTCCCGAAGGTGTAGCTACTCTCATAGCGTGTTCAGCTCGTACAGGTCTGATATCTAAGTTATCCGCACACGAACCAACAATAAAAGAATGCGATGCGCCAGTATCAAACAGTATCTTAATAGGGGCATTATGAAGTTTACCCATACCTGCTAGGTTTCCCTTGCCCTTATTCTGCGCACCCTGTTTGATCGCACATGCCCTTGCATTCTGTTGCTGTTGAGCGTGCTGCTGGAATTGCTGCTGTGTCATCTGCTGCTGCGGCTACGCCTGAATTGCCCTCAAAGGCTGGGGCTGTCCATACTGATTTTGTCTTGCCGCTTGCAACGGTTTCGGGTTGAAGCAACTTCCCGAGTTTGCTTGACAGATCCCAAAGTGTACCCTATTATACTTGGGACAGGCAGGAACGGTAGCTCTTCCTTGGTTATTTCCTCCTTGGTTGTTCCTTTGTTGCCCTTGTGGCTGACCCTGCTTATTATTTCCTTTCTATGGTCCAGTTTGATTATTTCCTTGTAAGTACAGTCCCGACTGACTGTTTCCCTGCCATGGCTTCTTGCCATAATTGCTATTCTGGTTAGGCTGCTGATAGCCTTGCTGATTTCTATTCCTCTGGTTTCCTTGATTATTGTAGCTCTGATAGTAGCCACTGTTGCTTCCTCCTTCCCATTTACTTTTTCCCTGGTAGTTGTTATTGTTGTTGTAATAGCCTCGATTTTGGGTTGGGGCTGGTGCGGTTGTTATAGCTTTCCTTTCATCAGGCACTACGGCCTCCATCTCTAGGGCTCGCCCTAAAACCTCGGTGTAGCTCAGTCCCCAATGACTAGCTAGCGCTATTCCAAACTCATGCTTAAGTCCCCCACGGAACTTCTTTGCTATCTTTTCTTCGGTATCTACCTGAGCAGGTGCATACCTTGACAACTCACAGAACTTGGCGTCGTACTTGGTCACTATCATCTTTCCTTGTTTTAACTTATAAAACTCAGCCTCCTTCTGAGCTCTATAGGTCTTCGGTACGTACTTATCGTACAATGCTTCTTTAAATTCTTCCCAAGTGAAACGAGCCAGGTGCTCCGCAGGTATAACCTTCTGCCTAGCTTCCCACCAGTAGTCAGCTGGTCCGGAAAGCTGAAATGCTATGCATAACAGACGCTCCTCATCAGTACATCTGAGGAGTTTGAAAATTCTCTCAATGGTTCGTACCCAAAGCTCAGTATCGCTCAGGTTTCCAGATCCGTTGAACACAGGTGGGTTTCATTTGAGGAATAAGTCCTCAATATCACGATGGGGTGGTGGTGGAGGTGGTGGTGGAGGTGGTGATGGTGATGATGGTGGTGGGGTATCTTGTCTTTCTTGTTCCTCCTCTCTATCATTTTGTGTTGCACGTCTACCACGTCCCCTGGGCCTACCAGGTTTCCTCTGTTGTTAACTACTCTTTGAGGCATTTTTGAACTATAGAAAACAAGAATTCTTATTAGCACTTTGATTTTATGCTTTCGTTTTACTTACTAAACTGTTTTCCAACTTAAACAAGTTCATGGAAAGAAATAGACTATAACTTCGATACTAGCTCTTTAAACTTTTAACTTCCCAAGTTAAACTAGAATATTCATCTATTCTTTTCTTCTAATCGCGTTTAGAAGAAATTTTCACAAGATCAAAGCCCACTCTCGAGTCATAATATATGTATACAAGTCAAAAAGAATATGAATTTTGCCTCTAACGAGGACTTATACAAAAAGTTAGACTACTACTAGTCTAAACTAGGCTAACTGCCTATCTATGTACCGGGTGCACTAACAAGTTGAATCTCCGTATCTATTGGAAGTACTAGAACGGAAACGATCCCAAAAACTTTGTATCCGCATAGAGTACTACAAAAGAAGTCTACTGATTCGACTATATACAAGACAAAAAGAACTTCTACTTCTACGCGTCTAAGACGCTTTGCTCAACAAGCTGCGGTCGAGTCACTGCTGCCCTCTACGGCCTGAAACTCCTCGGGGTCCTCCTCCGGGTCCTACTCCCAATCCTCCTCCATCGGATCCTCCTCCGGATCCTCATCCGGATCTTCCTCCGAATCTGTACCAAAGACGAGCTGAAGTGCCTCGTCAACCCTCAAGGTGGTGCCGTCCAAAAGTACAAGTGGTGGTGGTGAAGGCACGTCTGTAACTGTCCTCTCAGAGTCGTCCAAACTGGGCTCTACTGTACGCTTCTTCAGGGGAAGAAGGTGCTTAGGAAGTGAACTAGACACGTACACCTCTGAAGAACGGGCACTGGATGGTCCCGCCTTGAGCTGTCCTTAGACCCTTGTCCACTCAGCACAAATATCCTCAAGTGGTGTAAGAGGAGAAGGTAACTCTAGCAACGCAGCAAGCTTTGTGTCTCTCTCTAAGTACTCGGCTCCAAGAACTAACCCCTCACTAGGTGCAAGTACTGGCGGCAACTCTAATAGTGCAGCCATCTCCGGATCCATGGCAAACGGCTCAGGCTCGGGATCAGTAGGGATGTGGAGGTAGGGAAAGTGCTCCTGAACCGGAACAGACCACATGACTCGACTCTCAAAGAATTGCCTATGTATGGCTAGAGCGAATCTAGAAAAGTCGCCGATCGGCTCAGGATCATCACCGATCAGTGCAATGTGGTACCAAGCTATGTCATGTGCCCAACCGTGCCACTCGTCGGGCAGCCGTACAGTCAGATCGGCTATTGCCTGATGCTCAGAAACAAAGTGACGTGTTGCGTAGAAACGTGCAGCGAAGTCACTAACTAACTGCCCTATATCATGGTTTGGGTCCATCTCGTAATCGTAGTACTCCTCTAAGATCTCGTCCACTACAGTACGCTGTCTCAGGGGTTGGCTCTTCCGAGCCGTGACACGTGTAGCAGGCATCCTACAAGGATTTTAAGAGAACACAGATCAGTAACTGGTAGGAATATAACATATCTTAAGGAATTCTTAAATTACAATTAGAATATTCCATTATTCAAATTGCAATACTTAACCACTTAATCACAACTTATCTTAATCATCTAGCAGTTCAAGAAATTGCACTCAAACAATACACAAAAATAAATCAATTCCCGCGATTTCTTTCCATTCTTTTTAACTTATTATCTTATTATTCTTTATTTTATTTCCTTAAAAGGAAATTCTTACGGCTTTCATTCATAAAAACAAGTCGACTCCAGCGAGTCTGTTGTTCATGTCACTTTACGCACGTGACATTCATTTATTTACTTTGATTCCCTTTATTCTGTCCTTTCCGATCCGATCGTTTTTTGTTTTTTTGAATATCTTGGAACCAACGCTTCTTAGAACGTCTATGTTCTCAAAGAATCGGTAAGGCCTCAGAATTTGGTCTAGATTCTCATGCCAAACAAACATCTCAATCAAAGAAATTATAGCTCACATAATTTCACATACTTTCAGAAAGTATAGTACTCATACTTTCACATAATTCACATACTATCACAAAGTATAACTCTTATACTTTAATCACATTCATACTTGGCATACTTTATTCACATCATACTTGCATATTTAAACAAAATTTCTTCTTAAAAGAAATCATACTTCTGAAACTCTTTCCTTACTTTCCTTCTTTGGTTGAGTCGACGTAGCGGGAGGTTAAGTTGTCGTCTACACTCTTAAACTTAGTGTTACGACCTAACTTTACTTGAAAGAAGACTTAGGCGTAAAGCATATACAAATACTCCACCTTACTACTGAAAGGGACTTGTATGCAGAGCAGAAATGACTGCTCTGATACCACTTTGTCACAGCTCTAAATCCCGAGGGACGGCAAAGCTGGGGTGCGACTAGGAGTTGGATTAAAGAAGTGGGGAAGAAGGGGAATAAATAAATAAACCGACAAATATTAGTCGACAACTGATATCTATGAACAGATTTTATTGAAAGAAAGAGAGTCGACCTTGAAGGATCACTCAACAAGTTGTTCAAAAGTTAACTAAGTTCATTGTATGGGACTTAGACAAAAAGATAGGTTTATACAATAACTCAAAAAGATTGGCAGCACAAAGCGTAAAGCTTGACTCAAGTTCTTCATCCTAACTACAACTCTTTACTCAACCTCCTGCCGCTCTCGTCACTCAACCTGCACATTTATAAAACATATGCAGGGCTAAGTATAAACATAATTAGTGGGAATATTGCCAAAAACATATCATAAGTATAAATTAAATCAGGCATCTCAATAAATAGCGCATCGGAGATATTCATCAAATACCCGAGCCTACTAAACATTTTCTTTCACTTTTCACAATATAGCTTGGCCAAGCCTTTACTTGATGTTACGTTCAAACTTGCCCAGCTTCTGTTTCAACGTCGAGGAAGAGTTAACTTCTTCCTCACACGTTCTATTCACTGTGGCTGTCTACCCCTCAACAGGGTACCACACACACCGGCTACCGTGCACACTTAAACCCTGGAAAACCCTTACTGGTTAACTCAGCAGTCCGATCGATTAGTTAACCCCTTTTGGCTAACTCAGAAAGGCACAAGAGAACTCACATAAAACAAATATTTTCATGCCTTGATAATCACTTTAAAACATAATTATAAAGTGATAAGTAAACATTTTCGAGCATCGCTCATTTGATTTGATATATAGAAAAGCCCACCTTAGGCGATTTACAGAACTAAAATACGAGCTTCCGTCTTTGGTCTTCCATCCTGTCTTCTAAACTCGACTTCCTCCTTTGAACGCAAATAATAACACTTTAATAAGCGGTCGAGAAAATAAAGGAAAAGGAAATCCAATTCGTTTTATGATTTTTAGGCCTTTGCACTTAGTTAAATTCTTTTGATTATCCAAGAAACGAGACTCGAACAATTCTCGTTTAGAACTAACTCGGTTTATTACTCGACACTTAAGTCAGTTAATTAACGGGATTCGATAACTTATAACGACTTAGAAGTTCGCAAGGAACGAAGTTAAAAATGATTCAACTTAAGAAATTAGGCTTATGAAAGTTTCTGCACAAAGCAGAAGTTCTGGAGTACATACAGAACCGATTCCTGCGAAAAAGGGGACGAAATTTATACCAAAAGAAAGCTACGGATGTCTAGTTTATTTTTCAATTTACGGATCTTGATTTCGTTAAGCGAGTAGAATGTTATGACAGATTCTGTAACGCATCGCAAAACAGTCCGAGTGAAACCCTAGGTGCTCGTACAATTCGACGCACGATTCCCTATGTTCGATCAATGCTATACAAACTTTAAGCTCACGAAATTATTAACAAATTACAGTTAGGACACGTGTTCCTTTATTGGGAACACCTTCACGTCTCTTGATTAAACAAACGACGAGCATTTCCTCGTTTTTTTCAACTAATCATTTACTATACCAAATCCAATTCAATTTCCATTTCAAACTTCTAACTTTAAGCTTCTAACTTCTATATTCATTTTTCGAATGGAAATATCGTCAACTACAAACTTGTTCGTTTATCAACATCAATCATTAATATCAAATTAGATTCCTTATTCGACTTTCCTATCGACAATTAGACTCGATTACTCGTCTCTTACCGATATTCCAACTTCTTTAGAATTCGTTCAAATTTTCCAATAACGATCCTTGATCACTAAGATTAACAAATATTCAAACCATAAATCTATATCATTATTCAATCTCGACTTATCGACGATCCTTCGTCTCTTACTAAAATTTCAACGTTCTCCGATTTTGCTCTAACTTTCCAATATCGTTTATCAACTATCAAGATTTACTAATACGAAATCTACATACTCAAATTATTATCGAATCTTAACTTATCGTCGATTTTTCGTCTCTTACAATTTCTATTTTATTTTTAGAAAAATCAAATTAAATTATATAATCATCTACATACTTACTACATACCATTTATATCATCATATCAACCAAAACATATCAAATACTACATCAAATTCCTATTTCTTTCTCTCTTACATTTTTATTTTTATTTTTAGAAAATTCTAAAACAATTCATGCATTCATCTATCAATACATAGAACATAAATCCACAAATCAATCCTCAACAAAATCAAACTAAACATAAAACCCCTAATGTCACAGCCCCAAATCCCGAGGGACGGCAGAAGCCGGGGTGCGACTGGGGTTGGATTAAAGAAGCGGGGAAGAAGGGGGCTAACTGACTAAACATACATGAAAAGACATCATTAAACCATGAACAAGACTTTAATATAGATAAGAAAGAGTTAATCCCTAAGGATTACTCGACAAAAGTACAAAAGAAGCTAAGTTCATAATTACAGACTTAGACTACTGAGAATTGTTCAAAGGTGTGTTTGAAAAGATTTAGAGTTCTGCAGCGGAAGAGTTCTAACTAAAGCATCCTATCTTTCAACTCAACATCAACAGTCGCCGCTCACCGTCGCTTCAACCTGGACATTTAGAAAGCAATGCAGGGCTAAGTACAAACGTACTTAGTGGGCATGATGCCGAAATCATAATCATAAGTATAAATAATCTGGCATTTTATAACCGTAGCGCATCGGGGTTTTGTTGAAAAGGACCCGTGCCTACTAAACATTTTCTGACTGATTTGTATAAAGCAGCTTGCGCAAGCATTTTAGAGTATGTTATGTTCAATCTTGACCCAAACTAATTCACCGTGGCTGGCTACCCCTCAACAGGATACCACATACACCACAGGTTACAAAGTGCACTAACTCTGGAAAGCACTTAGCAGTTAACTCAGAGCCGATCGTTAGTTAATCTAAAATAGACTAACTCTAAAAGTCTGAAAAACCCGAAGGTTAACTCAGAAATCTGGAAAACACGAATGTTAACTCAGATAGGTACAAGAGAACTCACATAAAATAGTTGAAACAGTTTATGCCAAAATTATCATTTTGAAAACATAATTATCAAAGCGATAAATAATACTTTCAAGTTGTGGAAAAAACCCACATTTTATTTGATATAGATAAAAGCCCACCTTGTAAATACAGAACTTAAAGCAAAACTTCCAACTTTGGATCTTCCGTCCTTTCTCTACAGTTGGCTTCCTCCTTCATCGTAAAATGAACATACTTTAAAAACGGGTTGTAAAGGATAATCAATTAAAGATTTAGTTATTTTATTCTTTTGGGCATTTGCACGCTTGCTAGATTCGTTTTACTTAAACGGGAAACGAGACTCGTATCAATCTCGTTAGAACTTGGAAGATCTCATACTCGACTCTCGGGTCAGTAGAGATGGTAGTCGATATCCTAGTACGACTTTAAAGATTAAGAGAAGCTAAGTAGGAAGGAATTAACTTAGGCGATTTACTTTAATTCTTTGAACGATTTAAGGAATTTCTCGTTTATTACTTCTTTAAAGAAAAGATAAGATATAAGGTCTCGACTGGTCTCCATCACTAGAGGTCTTGTACTTGACTTTAGGGAAAGTAGGTAGATGTTCGATAGACAAAAACGGCTTAAACGATTGAAAGAAGCTAAGTTGTGAACTAAACAACTTAGAAAACAAGAAACTGAAAATTCACTGTACAGTCCAGTAACTCTGGAGGCTGTCCAGAACAGAGAACTTGGAAACAGGGGGTGAGCCCTGTACCATTAGAAATATTAGGAAGTCTAGTTCGCGCTCCAATTTACGGATCACAAATCCGATAAACGAGCTGGAAGATATAACAGTTTCCGGCGAGGGTCGCAAAACTGCCGTGGAAACCCTAATTGATTGATAAGTTCGCCGTATAACGTTTAGGTTCGTTTTAAATTCTCGTATTCAACTTTTTTAGAAACTGGATTCTTAAAGCAGTCATCACGTACCTCTGTACGTGACAAATTCCTTTTCAACTTGTTCAAAAGCACGACGTTCTAACGTCGGATTTCAACTATCAATTACTAAACCAACAAAGAGAATCCAAACGCATTCTAGTTCTCGATTACAACTATAACCCATATTATATCAACTCGGATGCTTATGATGTCAACTAGAAAGTTATTCTAAATTTCATTATAAACAATAATATCAAGTTAGAATTTTCATCCGACTTCCCTATTATTAGTTACAACTAGATATTCGTCTCTTACGCGATTTTTCAAAAGTCGTCGGTTTTCGTTCAAATTTTACGACGCTAAACTATATCTAACTTGAATCATTTTCGTGCATGCAAACACATCTTAACATCTTTATAACTCAGTTTATAAGGTGATTTTAGTCTCTTACATTTCATTAAACATTTTTAGAAAAATTCCAATTAACTTCTATAATCAACTAATATGATTTGTATTATAATTCCATTAACAATTCATCATTTATATCAATCATGTATAAACTCCTAATTATTCTATAAATTTCTGGTTTTATATAAATGTTAAGGAGTTGATTTTCTTCTCCAATTAGCAACATTTATTTACTAAACATACTCTTATATCACCAATTAATCAATTGCAATTCTATTATCAATTAACATGCAAAAACCCCTAATTTATACTTCAAACCCTAATTAAATTTCATAATAACATAGGGCTTTCAATACCTTTTTATCCCAAACACTAATTAAACCTCTACTAAGCATGAATTCATGATCAAAAGAAGAAAAACTAAAATCCTACAATTTCCCAAAAAAAATTCTGCATTCACATAATAATTAAGGTTCTTGTTTTTATTCCATTTTAATCCATGATTATCCTATCTAACATATCTAATTACATTATTCTAAGATCAAAACATCCATACTTAACCTTAAAGAATTCGAACATGAAGGAAAGAAGGGGAAAAGAAAAAGAATTGGATAGGATTAAAGATCATCATCATACCTTGAAAAATAAAGAAAGAAGTATGGTGTTTGATGGATGATTGAGGACTTGTGTTCTTTCTCCAAGCTTTGAAGGCTCTTCAATGGAGGATAGAGGTGGATGAAGAAGATAAAGATTGAGGGAGAAGAGAGAGCTGGCCGAGAGAGAGAGAGTGAGAGAGAGATGAAAATTTGTTTTGTCTTAGAATTGAAATGATGAAAAATTGAATTTGTATAAAGTGGATTTAGGTGTCACTATTTTAACTAAGTCAACACATGCATGTTGAAACCTATTTAAGGTGAGGTGGTGGCTGCATGCATGGGGTTAGGAGGGTATGGGTTTTTCCGGCGCGATCCGACGTTACGGAAAAACGAACAACGAAAAACGTTGTTCGGTACAAAAATCCTCGCGATTCGATTTGACTTAAAAATTCTAATTTATGAACTTAATTAGAAAATAAATTTATAAAATTTATTTTGACAAAAACTCGGGACGACAAGTCCGAGTTTCGTCCGGAAAAACGTAAAAACAAACTTTCTCGGCGTGTTCGTATCGCAATTTTGTAAACGTAAAAATTAGACGGTTTTCCGTTCTTAGTTTACAAACTAAAAATTTTTCGTACGCGCTAACCCCTAATACAGTAGTCATCTAGCTGACTCCCGTAATTTATTTTTAATAACGGATTCGACCGTTAGCCTTAGAATTCAAAAATTATAAACTTAGGCGTGCAAAGCCATTTATTTAATTAACTTTAAACTTTTTGAACGTAAGGAATTTACGGGGCATTACACCTAATTTCTCTAATATTTTCGGTAATTAGCAAATAGTTAGGAGGGTGATTTCCACATGAGTTCTATCCATGAAATCCATTCCTAAGCATCTAACAACATGTATTAACCATAGAACATCATGCTTCTTCTTCTCCAAATTTTCGAAAACAACAAAGTTGAAGGAAAAGAATTTTTTGTTCGGTTCAATCCGTAGAGGAAGCTTTTACCTTGTCGATTATGGACTCGGAAATAAGATCGATCGGTAGATGAATGACTTGTGGAGCTTTGAAAGCTTGAAGAAGACTAACAATGGAGGATTAAGAACAAAAGAGAGAGAGAGAGAGAAGAGAGAGGAGAGGGTGGCGGACTTGGAGGGGAAGAAAACAGAGAAAAAGGCTTAGGTGTTAAGATAGAATTTGATAAAGTATAAAAGATATAACTAGGTGATGACTCACCTTGTTAATAGGCGGTTAGTGGGGGTTTTTTTATCGAAATATCTCGTTTTACGGGTCTAATACGACGTTATAAAATCGAGAAATTAAAATCCTAGACGGTTAGGTTTTCGACGAAATCTAATTTGACCGTTAGATTAGAAATAAATTACTTAATCGAAAAGCATATTTCGTTTTCCGAAATCCGATAAAAGGTCGGGATAAGACAGTCAAAAATTCGCCCGGAAAAAAATTATAAAAACTGACTTTCTCCGATGAACTCGTATCGTAGAAAAAGTGAATGTAAAGTCTGACGGTTTTTCGATCTAAGTTTTCGAACGAAAATTTTATCGGACGCGAAAACCCTAATACTGTAGTCGTTCAACCAACTTCTGGAATTTATTTTCAGAAACGAATTTCACCGTCAGTCTTAGAATCGAAAATCCTTAACTTAGGCGTGCAAAGCCTTAATTAATAATTAAATTTTTATTTTAACGACAGAAGAAATATCTGGGGTATTACATTGTGTCTGCTTCTGTTCCGTCAAGTCATTGCCAGTTACTCCTTTTCCTTTCTCTTCATCTCTTGTTTCTTCTTATCAGAGACCATTTGTGTGATAGCATGCGGATTATTTCAAGTTTCTTCAATGAATTCAGCTGGCTCCTCTCCAAAGGCGATAGTGCATACTGCCGTGTTGAATGGCTCTTGAGTTATCTGCTTCGGTACACATAATGAATTACACTTGACAAATGCTATAATGAACACCAAAGCTTTTGAGCAATCAAACAAAGTTTTTTAACAATTTCTTATGTCACCCTAAAAAATTGGATACATGACAAATTATGTTTTGTGGAGTCACAAATTAAATTATGTTATTTTTGTTAATTCACAAAAAAAAAAGGATACACCTTCAATGAACCAGATCAGTAACAAAAATAACTTAATTCTTTAAGTTAGAAACATTGAGTCTGTTAAATATACATACAACCTAAACCCTGTGCATCCTTATAAAAAAAACAATATTGAACAGTAACAAAAAAATATTAACTTTGGTATTAGAAAATAAAACTGTATCAATTTTTTGTGCAGTCACTAAAATAATAATTTTTTTTTTGTGAATTCACTAATACAATGGACACACACTAAACTGTATTGTACAGTATCAAAACTAAATTCACACTTTTGACCATTAACATAAATGTATACACATAAAAGTATATTTATTATTTTAAAAAAAATACTACTTTGTATCAAAAACCAAAACAATATCAAGTTTTTGTGCAGTCACTAAAACATTTTGTTTTTAGTTTTTAATTCACTAATACAATGGAAACACTTCAACTATATCGTGCAGTAACAAAACTAACATCAAATTTTGTAGCTACAACATAAAATTAACCCAAAATATCCATACACACTACAGCAAATTGAGCAGTAACAAAAAAAAAGTTTAAATTCTTGGACAACCCACAAAGAATATGTTAAGTCTACATACCACCCCACAATCTGTAACTATATTCTTCACAACTCCTGCTAGCTCCCTATCACTATATTCCCCCCGACCAAATGTGCTGGCGATTCGTTTGTCAATTGTTTTTTCCCCTGAAAAGTAAATAATATCAATTGCAAATAACTATTTCAAACTTATCGCATTAAAAACATTATATGGATATACCTGATCACTTTTCACTCCAACATCAATTTTACCCCGACTAATTTTTTTCCCGATCACTGTTGAAGGGCTTGCATGATTCACATGCTCTGCATCACTTACAATCTGCCATATACAGAATATATTGGTTATTATTGTTTACACAAACTGAACAAATAACATTAAACTAAAACCTCCTCTGTTATTTTGCTGAAAAGGTTCGTAGGCGATTCCGCTGCCTTATTCTCCTTTGATTTGCTTCTCTGTTTAGTCATTGGAAAACAAAATTAATAATTAATTCCTAGAACAAATTTATAGAATCAGTTTTTCAATATTGCACCATTACCGTCTCTCTGAGTCTGCTCAGACGTTGTTCTTCATCTTCATCTTCATGTATCATAAAATCTGGACCATCCTTCATTCCACTTGTCCCTTCCAAAGCTTTCTCAACTATTACATGTTGTCCGGGTACGATCTTCTCCTGCAAAAAATAAGACATCACTTGCAGAACAAATTACGATTTTAAATTATTAAATGTAACTTGTCACTTTCACCATTTACCCCTAGCTTCTTCAAACCAATTCATGCAGTTACATCGGCAAACTTGTTGACCACATCGTCACTCATCAAGGTTGATGTGATTAATTTTCTTGCCTCTTTCACACTGATGAAATCACCGGAATCCATTGCCACTTCTTTACGTCACTTTTTCACTGCCAGAGCTCTAACATCCATGTCAGCTTCTTCATCATCAGACACTGAAAATGCCGGAACAATAACATCGCATTTTGGAAAATGCATCTTAAAAGGCTCCCCTTCGGCTTCTAATATTTCCCAATAAATCGACTCGAGTTCATCATCCGATGGTTTCAAAGTCTCCTTAATCTTGTTTTAAATTAAAAAATAGCCAACAACCCAAATCAGTTTTATACACCTCCTACAACCAAAAATATTAACTTCTAATTTCACAAAATACTTACCTCATCAATCAATTCTAGCAAATCTCCAAGGCCTGATGAATAATCATACCTCAACATCCTTGGAATAACACTTTCATTCCTCAATCCAGATTCCTTGCCAACCTCAGGAAATGCACACATGATTCATCCCTTATTTACAAAAAACGCGAACAACAAAACACACAAACAAACATAACAAGTCAGTTACACTATGATTGCTTATAGCCACAAACAACTGATGAACCCAAAAACAAAACGGAAAAAATAACAATTTGCACTAAAAATATACCAAGAATGCAGTTACAAAGCCATTAATATGGTATCCTCTGGTTTTCCCTTCCCCTTTCCTATCTGTCTTGATGGAATCCAGATTTTGTATTAGGTGTTGGTATGCAAAACTACCCCAAGGGAAATTCTGCCACCACTCTTCATTCTCAACTAGAACCCAAATCCACTCATCTACCGTCTTAGTCTTTTGTACTCACAGAAAATGTCATACACAAATAGAATCTTCGATGCTTTCAGATATTCCTCTCCAGTCTTGAATTTGGAAGCCTTGTAGTCATCCCACAACCTGCTGAAGCTTATTTTATTTGCCACATACCAATTAGCATACAGTGAATCATGGCTGAGGAAATGTCTCTTCTTATGAGGGTTGAACTCGGAGCCTCCAAATCGAAGACCAGTCACAACTGCAAATTCCTTTCGACGAAATTTCACTACTTTGCCCTTAACAAAGAAACATAGCTCCCGAAAAGTGTATGGTTATTCTTTTTTGTGGGTTGGTAAGTCAAAAGCTCTTGTACTGTACTCATCGACTTCCCAGTTTGCCAGGGAAATCGTAGAACTTCTCAAAGCACGACTGCTCGAACCGACTGAACAACGATGCCCCATGATTGTTTAAGGCTGTTCGAATGCTACCTAGTATCTCTTCCTTGCTATGGTGATTAACCTTGTAGCTAACTCCCTGAAGCATTGGACGCTTGAATTTCCACTCGTCCTACGATTATTATAACAGATAAATTAGTGAACCCATCTTAACAGATATTGGTCAGTCAATAAAAGATACCAACTTTTGAGAATTGTAAAGATATATTGAACAGTAACAAAATATACCCACTTTTGTGAATTTTAAAGATATATTGAGCAGTAACAAATAATTCTAACAAGTTGTCGAGCAGTCACTATGAAATTCACAGTTTTTTGGAAAAGAACCAAAATAATCCAAATCCCCTAAAATATAATGTTATCCTATTTTGCCAAATAAGCAAATAGATATCCAATTTTTCATGAAGCAGTTAAAAAACACATTTTTGTGAATGCACAAAAGAAGATGTGAAACAATACAATATATTGAGCAGTATTCAAAATACCAACAAATTTTACACCAGTAACAAAAATAATATCCAATTTTTGATCAGTAACAAAAATAAAAACAAAAAGTTGCACAATAACAAAAAAATTTACATCAGTAACAAAATTACTAAACAACCTGCAAAACATATAATAAAAAATCCATATCCCTTAAAATATATTTAACAAAAACAAGAGAAACTTCAAACTTTTGCCCATTAACAAATTACATATCCATTTTTTTTATGAAACACTAAAAAAGCAAATTTATGTGAATGAACAAAAAAATTGTTAAACCATATAAGATATTGATAAGTAACCAAAAAACCTACAAAATTGTCACAGCCCCAAATCCCGAGAGACGGCAGAAGCCGGAGTGCGATTAGGGGTTGGATGAAAGAAGCGGGGAAGAAGGGGGATGAATAAGAATGAATGAATAAACAGATATTAATAACAGAATAAACTCTATGAACAAGACTTCATTAAAAGAAAGAGTTGATCTCGAAGGATCACTCGACAAGGTTCTCAAAAGAAACTGAGTTAATTGTACGAGCTTAGACCCAACAAATAGATACATTATCTCAAAAAGATTGGCAGCGGAAAGCGTAAAGCTTGACATACAAGTTCTTTTTTCTAAATACGACTTCTTAACTCAACATCAACCACCGCCGCTCCCGTCACTCAACCTGCACATTTTATAAAACATATGCAGGGCTAAGTATAAACATACTTAGTGGGCACGTTGCCGAAAACATATAATAAGTATAGATAAATCAGGCATCTCATTTCTGTAGCACATCGGGGTTTTTTTCATTAAAGGTCCGTGTCTACTAAACATTTTCTTTTCTCATAAATCACTCGCGCGAGCATTTTCTGACAGATGTTACGTTCAATTTGCCCAACATTCCTCATTGTGGCTGGCTACCCCTTAACAGGGTACCACACACACCGGCTACCGTGTACACAAACTCTGGAAAGTCCCCCTTGTATACTAACTCAGAGTACGATCGATTTAGTTAGCCCCATTGTATCTAACTCATAAATTCTGGAAAGCAGTCGGCTAACTCAGAATGGCACAAATGAACTCACATAAAACAAATATTTCATGCCTTGATTATCACTTTGAAAACACAGTTATCAAAGCTGTAAATAAAGATTTTCGAGCATCGCTCATTTTATTTCGTATATAGAAAAGCCCACCTCAATCGTTTACAGAACAAACTTTAACCTTCTGTCTTCTGTCCTGTCTTCAACTCCGACTTCCTTCTTTTATTGCAAATATTCAAACTTTAGTAATCGATCAAGACGATTAAAGGAAAGAAATTGAATTCGTTTTAGACTTTTAGGCCTTTGCACTTAACAACATTCTTTAAATTAACTAATAAACGAGACTTCGATCAATTCTCGTCTACAAACTGACTCGGCTCATTACTCAACTCTTAGCTCAGTAGATAATGGATGTCGACAACTTATAACGACTTAGAAGTTCACAAGAAACGAAGTTGAAAAGGATTCAACTTAAGAAATCAAGTTTTGGAAACTTTCTGCACAAGTCAGTGTTTCTGGAGTTCGCTCAGAACAGAGCACTAAAAAAGCAGGGGATGTAATTTATACCAAAAGAAAGCCATGGGTGTCTAGTTTACTCTCCAATTTACAGATCTCGATTTCGTTAAGCGAGCTAGAAGTTATGACAGTTTTCGTGAAACATTGCAAAACAGTCGCGCGAAACCCTAATGCTCGACAAAACTCGACGTACGTTTCCCTAGGTTCGATTAATGCTATTCCACTTTTATTTTCACGAAAATTTCATCTCACTGCAGTCAACATGCAATATCCCTTAATCGGGTTCACATTCACGTCTTTTGATTAAACAAACGACGAGCATTTTCTCGTCATTTTCAACTAGCCAATTACTATAACAAAATCAAATTTCAAATTCTATTTCATTCCACAACTTCTCATTTATTAACTAAAACTCTTATTATCTCGTAACTCGGATGGAAAGTCGCCAATTACAATATCGTTCGTCACATGACAACAATCATTAATATCAAAAACATTTTCCTTACTCAACTTTACTATCGGCTTTTAATCTCGATTCTCCGTCTCTTATCAAAAATCAAATCTTCTTAGAATTTGTTCAAATTTTACGGTTACGATCATTAACTAACAAGATTTTCAAAAGTTCGAATCACAATCCTAAATCATTATCTATTCTCGACTTGTTGATTGTTCGTCTCTTAACGAAAATCCTACGTTCTCCGTTTTCGTTCAAACTTTACAACAACGATCATCATCTAACACGCATTACTAATATGTAAACCATATTCTAAAAACATTATCGAGCTTCAACTTAACGGCGTGTTTCTGTCTCTTACGTTTTTTCGTTTTATTTTTAGAAAAATCTCAAATAAATATATATTCTTCCTCAATCATCCTATATCTCATTTCCATAAATCAATCATGCAAAACATATCATCTTCTTCATCAAATCAACCATTCTTCATCTCTTATATTTCAACTTTTATTTTTAGAAAAATCTAAATTAATTCATATAGTCAATTAACAACATGTAGAACAAGAATCTATCATTCAATTACCAAGAAAATCGAACTACGATCAAACCCCTAAAATCTAAGAAATTTTCGGTAATGGCATTAGGTTAGGAGGGATTGATTTTCTTCGATTTCAAACCATAGAACCTAATTCTAAGCATACTAGAACATGTATTAATCAAAGGACAACATGCTTCTTCATGCTTCATGTTTCGAAAAAAAATGAAAATGATGGGAAAGGATTTGTGTTCGGTTCATATCGTAGAAGATGTTCTTACCTTGCGGAACATGAACTCGAAAATGAATTTAATCGGTAGACGGGCGACTTGTGATCTTGAGAAAGCTTGAAGTATGAAGCTTTAATGGAGGATTAGGAGAGAAAAATGAGAGAGAGAGAGAGAGAGAGAGTGAAGATAAGGGCGGCAATGACTTGTGAGGGAGAGAGGGAGATGACTCATGTATATGTACATAAAGGTGAAAGAAAAATCTAACTAAAGGTGGTGACTCGCTTAAGGCGTGTTTGGTTTCGATTTATTAAACGGAAATATCTCATTTCTAGGTTTTAAACGATGTTATAAAAGTCGAGAAATACTTTCTTAGATAGTTATGAATTCGACGAAATCTAATTAGTCCGTTAGATTAGAAATAAATCACGTACTCGGAAAACTTAATTCATTTTTCAAAATCCGAGAAAAAGTCGGGATTAGACAGTCTAAAATTCGCCCGGAAAAATCATAAAAATTAACTTTCTCCGGTGAACTCGTATTGAAGAAAAAGTGAATGTAAATTCTGACGGTTTTTAATTCTGAGTTTCCGGATGAAAAATCTATCGGACGCGAAAATCTTAATACAGTAGTCGTTCGATCGACTTCTGGAAATTATTTTCAGAAACGGATTTCACCGTAAATCTTAGAATCGAAAATCCTTAACTTAGGCATGCAAAGCCTTAATTATTAATTAACTTTTTATTTTATCAACGGAATAAACATCCATGGTATTACATCCTACCCCTCTAACAAGAAATTTCGTCCCGAAATTTGCATATCTTCTTTAAGTTGTTCGGGGTACTTCTTTCTCATCTCTTCTTCGAGTTCTCACTTGGCTTTTTCTTGCCCGTGGTGACTTCATGTTATTTTTACTACTCGTACTGACTTGTTTCTTAACTCTCGCACTTTTCGATCCAAGATCAATTGCGGCCTTTCTTTATAACTTATCCTACTCAAGAACAACGTCTTGCTGGAGGATTACGTGTTTAAGATCGAACACGTACTTTCTCAAACGAGATACGCAAATATAAATAAACATTCCATAGACTTGGCAACACGGCCAATCTATATACATAAAAACTATCTTTTTCAAGATATCAAATAATCACATAAATCTTTGTCTAAGCTTATACTTGACATGAAATTAATAATTCTTTTTAACAGAGAAATCTTAAGAAAACTTTATCTCCCTTTTTAAGTTCTGATCGGCGTATCTCACATACAACTTTCGTCTTTTCTAAACTCCTTTCATTCTTACTTGACTCTGCCGAATGATCTCGATCATTTTTACTGACCGTATCTAGTCCTAGGCCTTTCTTTCACCTACCTTATTACAATAAGGCAGTATTCTAAACTTCTTCCTATACAAGGCCTTGTAAAGCGCAATACTTATCATGGTCTGATAACTATTGTCCTACGCATATTTAACTAATGTGATAATCTTTTTCCAAATTTTCACTTAGATCCAATACTACCGTTCTTAGCATATTAACGAGTATTTAAATTGTCCTCTCGGATTGTTCATCCGTTTAGGGGGTGAAAAGCGGTATTTAAAATTAAGGTTGGTACTCGGCTTCTTCTGCATAGTAGTCCAAAACCATGAAGTAAATCTGGCATCTCTATCAAACCTTATCGACTTTTGTATTCCGTGCAGACGTACAGTCTCACGAACATACCACTAAGCTAACTTTCTGATCCAAAAGTAATTAGAATTGGTAGGAAATAAATTGATTTTGTGAACCTAGCCATAACCACCCTGGTGGCAGTATCTCCTTTTCTAGGCTTTGGGCAAACCCGTCATAAAATCCATGGCTATATTTTCCCACTTCTACATTGTAATACTTAATGGTTGTAACAATCCGTATGGTCTTTGGTGTAAAACATTCACTTGTTGATAAGCCAAACATTATTCTATAAACGAGGCAACATCTTGTTTCAATCCGTTTTACCGAAAATTCTTTCTTAAATCTTAATATATCTTCGTATTCTCTAGGTATGCTGTTTATGGCGTATCGTGAGTCTCACTCATGATATCTTTCTTTAATTTACCGATATTAGGGATATAAGGTCTACCTTCAAATAAAATCACATGATCTAGTGCTTTGAAATAACTGTCTGGTTTATCCGTTCTTATCTTAAGCCGAAGCTTTTTGATCGACTCGTCCATCCTCTGGGCACTAAAGATTCTTTCTCGTAAGTCTGATGTAGTTACTAGTGCTGCTATATAGTCTGTTATCGTTTCAGGTGCATCGAGCACTTCTAAGTCCATTTTCTCAAATTCTCCTACAAGAGTTTCTTCTCAACAAAGAGACATCCTAACTTGGTTGGAGTCTTGCGACTCAGCGCGTCGGCTACACGTTTGCTTTTCATGGATGGTAATTGATACCACAATCATAATCCTTGACTAATTCGAGCCATCTCCTTTGCCTCATGTTCAATTCCTTTTTGCTCGAAGAAGTACTTTAAACTCTTATGGTCCGTAAAAATCTCAACCCTAACACCATAGAGATGGTGTCTCCAAACTTTTCAACGCATGCACAACAGCTGCTAGTTCTAAGTCGTGGGTTGGGTACTCAACTTCATGGGATCGAAGTTGTTGTGAAGCATAAGCTATTACCTTTCTGTTTTGCATCAATACACAACCTAATCCGTTCCTTGAAGTATCTGTATAAACCACGTATTCTCTATTCGCTTCTGGCAAAGCCAACACTTCTGCTGTGGTTAACTTCTCCTTGAATGTCTGAAAACTCTTCTCGCATTCATCCATCCATTTATACTTGTTTTCCTTCCGAAGTAGTTGCGTCATAGGTCTAGCAATCGTTGAAAATCCTTCGATGAATCTTCTGTAATAACCGGCTACACCTAAGAAACTCCTAATTTCGTTCGGACTTGTCGGCGATTTCCAGTCGCGTACTGCCTCTACCTTGGCGGGATCTACCTTGATGCCTTCTACTGATACTACATGACCAAGGAACATTACTTCCTTCAGCCAAAACTCGTATTTACTGAATTTGGCGTAAAGTTTCTTGGCTCTAAGCGTTTCTAAAACTATTCTTAAGTGTTCCTCATGTTCTTCCTCATTCTTGGAGTAAATGAGAATGTCGTCGATGAATACTAAGACGAATTTCTCTAAGTAAGGGTGAAAAATTCGATTCATGAGATCCATGAATATTGCGGGAGCGTTAGTCAAACCGAATGGCATAACTTAGGAATTAATAAAGGCCATATCTGGTTTGAAATACAGTTTTAGGTATATCTTCGAGTTTGATTTTCAGTTGATGATACGCGGATCTTAAGTCTATCTTTGAAAAGATGCTTACGACCTTAAGCTGATCAAAGAGGTCTTCTATCCTTGGCAAAGGATACTTATTCTTAAGGGTAATCTTATTTAGCTCTCGATAGTCTATACACATCCTCATAGAACCATCCTTCTTCTTGACAAACAAAACAGGTGCTCCCCACGGTGAAACACTCGGTCTAAAGAATCCAAGGTCTAACAATTCTTGCAGCTGGATCTTAAGCTCTTCTAATTCTTTCGGCGCATGCTCCATATAGAATGGCGCAGTTAATAGATAATCAATCCATCTCATGGATTTGATCTATGTCGAACATTTTTATTACGTTCCGATTGCTTGTTATGATCTTAAAAAGACCCTAAGTTAAATTCTATGTCCGAGAAAAACTAAGGAAGTGACGATAATTTCTCCTAAGGTGGTTATTCTTATTTTATGATTAGCGCACTCTGGTCCTATTCTTATAGTGTCGACAGGCACTAGAAATAACGAATGTAAAGTTCTGGTATGAGGTAGAATAATAACAAGGTAATTAAAAAGTTCGTCCTATACCTGCAAATTTTCCTTTGCCCTTATTGCGCGCATCTTGTTCGATCGCGAATGCCCTAATGTTCTGTTGCTGTTGGTCGTATTATTGAAGCTGCTGCCACGGCTGAGCCTGAATCGCCCTCAAAGGCTGGGGCTGTCCATACTGATTTTGTCTTGCCGCTTGCAATGGTTTTGGGCATTCTCTCCTAAAGTGCCTCTTCTGCCCACAATTGAAGCAACTTCCTGAGTTTGCTTGACAGATCCCGAAGTGTACCCTATTACACTTGGGACAGGCAGGAACGGTAGCTCTTCCTCGGTTGTTTCCTCCTTGGTTATTCCTTTGTTGCCCTTGTGGCTGACCTTACTGATTATTTCCTTTTCCATGGTCCCGTCTGACTGTTTCCTTGCCATGGCTTTTTGCCATAATTGTTATTCGGGTTAGGCTGCTGATAGCCTTGCTGATTTCTATTCCTCAGGTTTCCTTGTTTATTGGAGTGCTGATAGTAGCCATTGTTGTTTCCTCCTTCCCATTTTTGTTTTCCCTGGTAGTTATTAATATTGTTATTGTAATAGCCTCGATTCTGGGTTGGAGCTGGTGCGGGTGTTATAGCTTTCCTTTCATCACGCATTACGGCCTCCATCTCTAGGGCTCGTCCTAAAACCTCGGTGTAGCTCAGTCCTCCATGACTAGCTAATGCTAGTCCATACTCATGCTTAAGTCCCCCATGGAACTTCTTCGCTATCTTTTCTTCGGTATTAACCTGAGCAGGTGCATACCTTGATAATTCACAAAACTTAGCGTCGTACTCAGTTACTGTCATTTTTCCTTGTTTTAAATTATAGAACTCAGCCTCCTTCTGAGCTCTATAGGTCCTAGGTACATACTTATTGTACAATGCTTCCTTAAATTCTTCCCATGTAAAACGAGCCAGATGCTCTGCAGGTACAACTTTCTGCCTAGCCCACCAGTAGTCAGCTGGTCCGGAAAGCTGGTATGCGACACACGACAAACGCTCCTCATTAGTACATCTGAGGAGTTTAAAGATTTTCTCTATAGTTCGCACCCAAAGCTCAGCATCGCTTGGGTTACCGGTTCCTTTAAACACAGGTGGGTTTCGTTTGAGGAATAAGTCCTCAATATCGCGACGGGGTGGTGGTGGAGATGGTGATGGTGATGGTTGTGGAGGGGTTTCATGATATTCCTGTTCCCCTTCGCTTTCAACTCGGGCTTGACATCTACCACGTCCCCTAGGTCTACCAGGTCCTCTTCGGTTTACTACTCTTGGCGGCATTTCGAAGCTATTGAAAACAGAAATTCTCAATAGCACTTTTTCTTTTAATCATTTACTTACTTACTTAACCTTCTTTTACTTACTAACCCTTTTTCCTGACTTAAACAAGTTCAAGGAAAAGAAAACTGATAAAAATAGCTACGATTCTTAACTCTTTCAAACTTTTAACTTCTCGGTTTAAACCAGAATATTCATCTAAACTTTTTCTTCTAATCGTACTTAGAAGACACTTTCACAAGATTTAAGCCCACTCTCGGGTCATCATGTATATATTATATACATGTCAAAAGAATATTAGTTTTTTTTTTTTCCCAATGAGGACTTATACAAAAAGTTAGACTATGACCAGTCTAAACTAGGCTAACTGCCTATCTATATACCAGGTGCACTAACAAGTTGCATCTCCGTACTTACTGGAAGTACTAGAACGGAAACGATCCCAAAACTTCATATCCGCTTAGAGTACTACAAAAGGATGGTTACTGATCTGACTATTTACAAGACAAAAAGAAACTTCTACTGCTACTACGCGTCTAAGATGCTCTGCTCAACAAGATGCAGTCGAGTCATTACTACCCTCTACAGCCTGAAACTCCTCGGGGTCCTCCTCCAGATCCACGTCCGGATCCTCCTCAAAATCTGTACCAAAGTTGAGCTGAAGTGCCTCGTCAACCCTTAAAGTAGTGCCGTCCAAAAGTGTAAGTGGTGGTGGCGAAGGCACGTCTGAAACTGTCTTCCCCGAGTCTGAAACCAAGTAATCCAAACTGGTCTCTATTGTCCTCTTTTTTTTGAGGCAGCAGGTGCTCGGAAGGTGAACTAGACTCGTATTCCTTGTAGAACGAACCCTGGATGGTCCTGCCTCAAACTCTCCTCGGACCCTCGCCAACTCTGCACAGATCTCCTCAAGTGGTCTAAATGGGAATGGAAATTCTATCATAGTAGCAAGCTCCATGCCGATCTCCAGGTATCCTGTCTCTGGAACTAACTCCTCACTGGTTGAAAGGACTAGTAGCAACTCTAACTGTGCGGCCATCTCTGGATCCATGTTAAAAGACTCTGGTTCTGGCTCTGAAAAATAACGGTAGGGGTGGTGCTCCTGAATGGGAACTGACACTATGAATCTGCTCTGAAAGAAACACTCGTGTATGGCGAGAGCGAATCCTGAGAAATCTCCTATCGGCTCAGTGTCATTGCCGAACAGTGCAAGGAAGTACCAAGACACATCATGTGCCCATCTGTGCCACTCGTCTGGTAGTTGAACAATCAAGTCTGCTATAGCCTGACACTCTGTAATATTGTGTCGGGCTGCATGGTAGAGTGCGGAAAAGTTACTAAGTATTTGTCCTATGTCGTCGTTCGGGTCTGTCTCGTTATCTCGATACTCATCCAGTATCTCATCTGCCCAAGTACGCTGTGGCGGGGATTGATTCTCCTGAGTAATGTCAATACTAGAAGCCATCTTATAAGGTTTTAAGAAACACGGATCAGTAACTGGTAGGATAATAACTTATCTTAAGAAAATTCTTAAATTTACAATTATAATACTCCATTATTCAAAATTGCAATACTTAACCACTTAATCTCAGCTTATCTTATTTATCTAGCTATTTCAAGAAATTGCACTCAAACAATCATAAAAAAACAATTTCACGATTTTACTTTCATCCTTTTGCTTATTATTCTTTTACTTTCTTACTTTATTTCTTCCTCGAAGAAAATTTCTTAACGATTTCTTTCCTTTCTTTTAACTTATCAACTTATTTGTTCTTATTCTTCTTTTTATTCTTTATTTTATTTTCTCAAAAGGGAATTCTTACGGCTTTCATTTAAAAAGAACAAGTCGACTCCAACGAGTCTGTTGTTCATGTCACTTTACGCAGGTGACATTCGTTTATTTGCTTTGATTCCCTTCATTCTGTTCTTTCCGATCCGATCGCCTCTTTCGAAATCATTTGGAAACAACGCTTCTTAAAATGTCTATGTTTTTAGGGAATCGGAAGAATCTTTAGAGCAACAGTCTAAGTTCTCAGAGAATCGGGAGAAATCTTATAACAACGGTCTAAGTTCTCTTATCAACATACTTTTCAATAATAAAGAATTTAACTCAAAAATTTCACGTATTTTCACACAGTACAACATTCATGCTTTCACATAGTTCACTTAATATCACAAAGTATAACTCTTATACTTTAATCAAATCATACTTGGCATACTTAATCTCATCATACTTTCATACTTAATCAAAATTTCTTGCATACTTTAATCAAAAAAATTTCTTCTTAAAAGAAATCATACTTCTGAAATTCTTTCCTTACTTTTCTTTCTTTCTTTCTATTGAGTCGACGTAGCGGGAGGTTGAGTGGTCGTCTACACCTTTAAACTTAGTGTTACGACCTAACTTTACTTGAAAGAAGACTCAGGTATAGAGTATATGCAAATAATCTATCTTACTGCTCGAAAGAAATTCGTATGCAGAGCAGAAACGATTGCTCTGATACCACTCTATCACACTCCAAATCCTGAGGGACGGCAGAAGCCGGGGTGCGACTAGGGGTTGGATTAAAGAAGCGGGGAAGAAGGGGGATGAATAAAAATGAATGAATAAACAGACATTAATAACAGAATAAACTCTATGAACAAGACTTCATTAAAAGATAGAGTTGATATCAAAGGATCACTCGACAAGGTTCTCAAAAGAAACTGAGTTAATTGTATGGGCTTAGACCCAACAGATAGATACATTATCTCAAAAAGATTGGCAGCGGAAAGCGTAAAGCTTGACATACAAGTTCTTTATTCTAAATACGACTTCTTAACTCAACATCAACCACCGCCGTTCCCGTCACTCAACCTGCACATTTTATAAAACATATGCAGGGCTAAGTATAAACATACTTAGTGGGCACGTTGCCGAAAACATATAATAAGTATAGATAAATCAGGCATCTCATTTCTGTAGCACATCGGGGTTTTTTTTCATTAAAGGCCCGTGTCTACTAAACACTTTCTTTTCTCATAAATCACTCGCGCGAGCATTTTCTGACAGATGTTACGTTTAATTTGCCCAACATTCCTTACCGTGGCTGGCTACCCCTCAACAGGGTACCACACACACCGGCTACCGTGTACACAAACTCTAAAAAGTCCCCCTTGTATACTAACTCAGAGTACGATCGATTTAGTTAGCCCCATTGTATCTAACTCATAATTTCTGGAAAAGCAGTCGGCTAACTCAGAATGGCACAAATGAACTCACATAAAACAAATATTTCATGCCTTGATTATCACTTTGAAAACACAGCAAAGCTGCAAATAAAGATTTTCGAGCATCGCTCATTTTATTTCTTATATAGAAAAGCCCACCTCAATCGTTTACAGAACAAACTTTAACCTTCTGTCTTCCGTCCTGTCTTCAACTCCGACTTCCTTCTTTTATCGCAAATATTCAAACTTTAGTAATCGATCAAGACGATTAAAGGAAAGAAATTGAATTCGTTTTAGACTTTTAGGTCTTTGCACTTAACTACATTCTTTTGATTAACTAATAAACGAGACTTCAATCAATTCTCGTCTACAAACTGACTCGGCTCATTACTCAACACTTAGGTCAGTAGATAATGGATGTCGATAACTTATAACGACTTAGAAGTTCACAAGGAACGAAGTTGTAAAGAATTCAACTTAAGAAATCAAGTTTTGGAAACTTTCTGCACAAGTCAGTGTTTCTGGAGTTCGCTCAGAACAGAGCACTAAAAAAACAGGGGATGTAATTTATACCAAAAGAAAGCCATGGGTGTCTAGTTTACTCTCCAATTTACGGATCTCGATTTTGTTAAACGATCTAGAAGTTATGACAGTTTTCGTGAAACGTCGCAAAACAGTCGCGCGAAACCCTAATGCTCGACAAAACTCGACGTACGATTCCCTAGGTTCGATTAATACTATTCCACTTTTATTTTAACGAAAATTTCATCTCACTGCAGTCAACATGCAATATCCCTTAATCGGGTTCACATTCACGTCATTTGATTAAACAAATGACGAGCATTTTCTCGTCATTTTCAACTAACCAATTACTATACCAAAATCAAATTTCAAATTCTATTTCATTCCACAACTTCTCGTTTATTAACTATAACTCTTATTATCTCGTAACTCGGATGGAAAAGTCGTCAACTACAATATCGTTCGTCACATGACAACAATCATTAATATCAAAAACAGTTTCCTTACTCAACTTTTCTATCGGCTTTTAATCTCGATTCTCCATCTCTTATCAAAAATCAAATTTTCTTAGAATTTGTTCAAATTTTATGGTTACGATCATTAACTAACAAGATTATCAAAGGTTCAAATAACAATCCTAAATCATTATCTATTCTCGACTTATCGCCGATTGTTCGTCTCTTAACGAAAATCCTACGTTCTCCGTTTTCGTTCAAATTTTACAACAACGATCATCATCTAACAAGCATTACTAATATGTAAACCATATTCTAAATACATTATCGAGCTTCAACTTAACGATGTGTTTCCGTCTCTTACATTTTTTCGTTTTATTTTTAGAAGAATCTCAAATAAATATATATTCATCCTCAATCATCCTATATCTCATTTCCATAAATCAATCATGCAAAACATATCATCTTCTTCATCAAATCAACCATTCTTCATCTCTTATATTTCAACTTTTATTTTTAGAAAAATCTAAATTAATTCATATAGTCAATTAACAACATGTAGAACAAGAATCCATCATTCAATTACCAAGAAAATCGAACTACGATCAAACCCCTAAAATCTAAGAAATTTTTGTAATGGCATTAGGTTAGGAGGGATTGATTTTCTTCGATTTCAAACCATAGAACCCAATTCTAAGCATACTAGAACATGTATTAATCAAAGGACAACATGCTTCTTCATGCTTCATGTTTAAAAAAAAAATGAAAATAATGGGAAAGGATTTGTGTTCGGTTCATATCGTAGAAGATGTTCTTACCTTGCGGAATATGAACTCGGAAATGAATTTAATTGGTAAACGGGAGACTTGTGATCTTGAGAAAGCTTGAAGGATGAAGCTTTAATGGAGGATTGGGAGAGAAAAATGAGAGAGAGAGAGAGAGTGAAGATGGTGGTGGCAATGACTTGTGAGGGAGAGAGGGAGATGACTCATGTATATATACATAAAGGTGAAAGAAAAATCTAACTAAAGGTGGTGACTCGCTTAAGGCGTGTTTGGTTTCGATTTATTAGACGGAAATATCTCGTTTCCGGATTTTAAACGACGTTATAAAAGTCGAGAAATACTTTCTTAGATTGTTATGAATTCGACGAAATCTAATTCGTCCGTTAGATTAGAAATAAATCACGTACTTGGAAAACCAAATTCGTTTTGCAAAATCCAAGAAAAAGTCGTGATTAGACAGTCTAAAATTCGCCCGAAAAAACCATAAAAACTAACTTTCTCCGGTGAACTCGTATCGAAGAAAATGTGAATGTAAATTCTGACGGTTTTTAATTCTGAGTTTTCGGACGAAAAATCAATCAGACGCGAAAACCCTAATACAGTAGTCGTTCGATCGACTTCTGGAAATTATTTTCTGAAATGGATTTCACCGTAAATCTTAGAATCGAAAATCCTTAACTTAGGCGTGCAAAGCCTTAATTATTAATTAACTTTTTATTTTATCGACGGAATAAACATCCGAGGTATTGCAAAAAAAATTTCCAGTAACAAAAAAATTAGACATGTCTACAATTTTTTGTTACTTCCCAAAAAATAAAGGTCAAACCAACAAGTTATTGATCAGTAACAAATATTAATTAACAATAACAAAACTAATATAAAACTAAAAGTTTTTTTGCTCAGTAACAAACAAAAGATCCAAAGCCTTAACAGTAACAAATAATTTTAGATTTTATTTAGCCATTCAAAAAAAAAATACATTTTTTAGATTCCATTGCCTTAACAGTAACAAATAATTCCTATCAATTTCTAACAAATTTTGTTCAGTATCAAAACAAAAAAGGTATTGCACCAAATAAACAAATTTGACGTCAAGAAACCAAAAAAATACTTTGTAGGATTCTTTATTTTTTTCAAATTAATAAAAAAATTTGTGGCTTCAGTAACAACATTAATAGCTCCTACAAATTAGTTAAGTAACAAAAAAAGATTTTAAGCTCGAAACATTTTTGTTCAGTCAATGAACAAAGTACTTTTTAAAATCTTAACTTGCCCAAATGTCTTTTTCAAAGAAGCCACCATCTTCTCAAACAAAAGTTGTTACAAAAGGACTTTAACAGATCTAACCAACGTTTCAGCAACTTTTACCAAAAAAATAACATTGCTTAACAGATCTAAATAAATAAAGAGTTTTATATGTATTATGGTAGACCACAATTGTGGGGCTTTCAAAAAGCTACAGCAAACATTATAAATTGGACTCAAACCAGAAAAAAAATTACAGATCTCACTCCAATTTTTTCTCTTTCAAATATAAATCAAACCACAATTCACTCACCGGTAATTTTGCCTCATTTTATATTTCAGTCGTCGCCAAAAAGGTACTTAATGTATCGTTACATCGTCGCCGGAATCTGTGTGTTCGCCTGACATACTCCGACCGTCTGAAACCCTAGAAATAACCAAATCAGTTTGATGGAATAAGATTTTAGGGTTTTTGACTGAAGAACAACAGTTTAATGTAAACAAAGTGGTGAAAAAAAAGAAAAAAAAAAAACAAACAACAAACTAATCGACATTAGATGTGATGAAGAATCAGAGCTTTCGTTTTATACCTTATTGACTGCATCGTATCTGACAACAAAATCGCCAGAGAAGAAAACTGGGAAGAATACGGAGCGGCTGCGAGAAAAAAAAGAGAGAGAAATGAAAATGGATGAAAATGTTTGAAATCTGGGGTAAAAAGAAAAGCGGTGATTGTTTTGTAATTGTAATGGATTTTAGGTTAATTAGAGAGTAAGAATAAAATTGTCAAGAAGTGATAAATTTTTAAAGATTTATAAAGAGTGCAAGATTTTAAACAAACTATCTAAAAAGTGCTACTCTTAAAATCTCCTCATAGAAAAATCTACAAAGATTAGCAAAACTAAATAAAAGATTAACACTACCCCTACATTCTAACTTTTACCCACTCAAAACAACTTTTTCAGCTTTTCTTAATCTGCGTGTCAGGACCCAAATGGGCATATGATTTGTAAACGGAGGGAGTAGTATTTTTCTATATGCTTTCTGTTGGCACTAATTGTAATACCCCGGAAAATTTCTTCTGCGTTAAAAATTTAAAGTTAATTAAAATTATGGTTTTGCACGCCCAAGTTCCCGATTTTCAATTCTAAGACCAACGGTGAAATTCGTTGTTAAAAATAAATTCCGGAAGTCAGTGAAACGAATACTGTATTAGGATTTTCACGGGCGATAAAAATTTAAATTCTAGAACTCAGATCGGGAAACCGTCTGATTTTTACATTCACGAAATTGTGATACGAGTTCGCCCGAGAAAGTTCGTTTTTATGATTTTTCCGGACGAATTTTGGACTGTGACGTCCCGACTTTTTCTCGGATTTTGAAAAACGATTTAAGTTTTCCGAGTACGTAAATTATTTCCAATCTAACGGACGAATTAGATTTCGTCAATTCCGTAACTAACTAGAAAAGTATTTCTCGACTTTTCAAACGACGTTTAAAAGCCGGAAACGAGAATTTTCGTTAATTTATCCTTCGCCAAACGTCTCCCTAACGAGTCACACCACTTTATGAGATATTTCTTCTTACTTATGACTCACCATTAGGTGAGTCATCACCTTCTCCTTCATCACTCCATTGCCGCCACCCCACCTCCTCCATTCACTCTCATTTTTTCTCTCAATTTCTTCCATTGGAGATACAAGTCCAAGCTCTTCCAAGATCCACAACTCTTCCATATACCGATCAAAGTCCAATCCGAGTTTATAATACGAAAGGTAAGAACTTCGTCTACCAATTGAACCGAACAAATCTCTGTTCCCCCATTTTTATTTTTGTTCGAAAATTTGGAGAGTAAGATAGCATGTGTCTTTGATCGAATCATGTTCTAGTATGCTTAGAATCGAGTTCTACGGATCGAATCATGAAGGAAAAATCAAGAACTCCAAGCCCTATTATTACCGAAAATTTTCTGGTTTGGGGCTTTTCATTTGTGTTCGATTTCTTCGTCAAATTGATAATAGACTAGTGTTTACTATGACATTAATTGATCGTATAAATTGTTTTAGATTTTTCTAAAAATAAAACCCAAAACCTAAGAGACGAACAAGGCTCGATTTAGGTTAGTAAATGTTAAGATATGCTCGATTGTTTAATGGAAATGAGTTATACGATGCATGAGGATGACTATATATTAATTTGAGAATTTTCTAAAAATAAAACGAGAAATGTAAGAGACGAAGATGTGGTGATAAGTCGAGACTCGATAACATTTTGATAATATGATTTATATATTAGTAATGCTCGTTAGATGATAGTCGTTGTCGTAAAATTTGAATGAAAACGGAGAATGTAGAATTTTACGTAAGAGACGAACGACGGTCGATAAGTCGGGAATAAATGATGATATGCGGTTATGATTTGCGTAATAATGATTCTCGATAGATAATGAACGATAGTGTAAAATTTGATCAAGTTCTAATGACGTTGGAATTTTCATAAGAGACGAAGACACGAGCATAAGTATTGATAGAAAAATCGAACCAAGGAAATATTTTGATATTAATGATCGTTGGTGATAAATGAACAACTTTGTAGTTGACGATATTCGCATTCGAGTTATTAAATTTTAAGTGATAGTTGTAAACGAGGAGTAGAGACGAGAAGTGAAATTGATTTGGTATAGTAATTGACTAGTTTTGAATGACGAAGTTTTAATCGTCTTATTAGTAACCGAGAAATGAGAAGGAGTTCATCGCCTATGAGGTTTAGTATTAACTGCCTTGAGGTATAAATTTCGTAAGATTTTAAGTGCGATAGCATAAAACCGAGGAAGTCATACGTCGAAATATACGAGCTCTAGGGCTAGTTCGGGCATTTCTGCGACGTTTCACGGAAACTGCAATATCTCCTATCTCGCTTAACGAAATCGAGATCCGTGAATTGGAGAGTAAACTAGACATCCGTGGCTTTCTTTAGGTTCAGGGCCTGTCCCCTGTTTCGAAATTCCCTGTTCTGGGTGGACTTACTGATCTGTACAGTTTGTTCCGAAGCTTAGTTTCTTAAGTTGAAATCTTTTTCAACTTAATCTCTTTTGATCCTTTAAGTCGATATAAGCTATCGACTATCATTATTAACCAATCTCAGTGTCGAGTAAGAAACCGAGCAAGTGCTAACGAGATGTGTTCGAGTCTCGTTCTAAATTAACTAAAAGAATCTAGTTAAGCGTGCAAATGCCTAAAGCTTAAGAACTTAAAAGATTAATTCGATTTCAGTTTTGATTTCCATTTTCTTCTATCGACTCGACAACTTATTGTTGTTTTATTATTTGCGTTCCAAGGAGGAGAATGAGAATAGAAGATAGGACGGAAGACAGAAGTACGAGTAATAGTTCTGTAAACGAACGAGGTGGGCTTTCTAAAACCAAAACTACGTTGAATGTCATTACTTGTGAAGTGATATTATGTGAGCGTTGCTCAAAAGTGATTACATGTTATTGATAAGTGAGTATTAAAGTGTCTATCAGTGCTTTAATGAATTGTTTATGTGAATTCTATTATGTCTCTCTGCGGCCCTCAGGTGCTAACCAGAGTATTGGATTCTGAGATAGCCCTCAGGCTGCTATCCAGATAATTCCAACTAAACGATCAGATTCTGAGATAGCCCACAGGTGCTATCCAGAGGGACAGTTTCTGAGTTAGCCCTCAGGTGCTTTCCAACGATCGGATGTGAGTTTAAAACCCACAGTGTGTCATTCAAAAATTAAATGTATATATATCAGTAAAAGTTTTATGCGAGTATTTATGAAAAGATGCATGATTTGATTTAATATTTGGTAAGCACGGGCCTTTTAAAGAAAAACCCCGTTGCGTTACATATAAAATGTTTTCGGCAATGTGCCCACTAAGTACTTTTGTACTTAGCCCTGCATGTTTGTTTTTAAATGTGCAGGTTGAGCGACGAAGGCGGAGGAGGTTGAGTAAAGGTCGTCTTAAAGAAGTAATGTTGATTGAGCCTCGATTTCACATTCGATATGTGTTATTATTTTTCTACGTTTTTCCGCTGCCAATTCTGTAAACTAGTTTCAGTTAAAGTATAACTTAGAACTAAGTTTCATCCTTTGAACTTAGTCCCTTTTTAGAGTAGCTATGTCGAGTGATCCTCCGTGATTTACTCTTTCTTTCACTAAGTAAAGTCGGTTCTCTTATTAATGTAAATCCTTTCAATTTAAGTTATTTACACTTTAAACCTAGCTTTCACTGATCAAACTTTGTCGAACGATCTTCCAAGATCGACTCCCTTTTTATTCAATGAAGTCAAATTCATAGTAGTTTATGTTACAAATATCGTTTATTTAGTAGTTTTCCCTTTCTTTCCCGTTTCTTTATTCCAATCCCTAGTCACACCCCGGCTCTGCCGTTTCTTCGGGAAGTCGGGCTGTGATAGAATGGTATCAGAGCAATCGTTCCTATTCTGACCTTGGGTTATTTTTCTAGTGATACCACAGAGTAATATCAGACCAATCGTTTCTGCTCTGTATACGAATTTCTTTCAAGTAGTAAGATAGAGTATTTGTATATACTCTATACCTGAGTCTTCTGTTGAGAAAGTAAAGTTTAGTTTGTATCACTAAACTTAAGAATGTAGTAAACGACTCAACCTCCCGCTACGTCAACTCAACCAAGGAAGAAAAAAAAGCTATTAAAAGTGTTTTTATTTTGAAAATTTGAAGTATTAAATATACTTCTGTGAGAACCAAGTGTGCCAAAGATGAATTATGTGAAAAATATGAGTACTATACTTTGTTGCAATATGTGAAATTATGTGAGTTAAAATTTCTTTGATTAAGATGTTTTGTTGATATGAGAACTTAGACTGTTGCTCTAAGACTCCCTGAGAACATAGACGTTTTAAGAAGCGTTGATACAGAATGATTTCAAAAGAAAATCGTGAAACGAGGAGGACTATTATAGACGAACGTCACGTGCGTGAAGTGACATGAACGAAGACTCGGCGGAGTCAAACGTTGTTTTATAATCAAGAGCCGATAAGAATTTCCTTCGAGGAAATAGGATAAATAATGATAAGGTAAGTTAATTCCGTATTAAGTGAACGAAAGAAACGATTAGACATTTAAGAAGCGTTGGCTTTGAAACGAGAAAGATACGATCGAGACGAAGAGGACAGAATAAAGGGAATCAAAGAGAATGAAGAAACGAGTGTTACTTCCATACAAGTAACATGAATGAAGTCGTCTTTCAATGGGAGTTCGCTCCGTTATAACTCCAATAAGAGATCGGTTTTGTTATTAAGAATCGAGTACGAAAATTTTAACTAATTTCCAACGATCGCTCGATTCCGACGATGACTAGAACTTGTATTCTAAAAGTTATTCCTTAGTTATTATTCCACTTTCCTTTGGAATTTATTTCATACTTCGTAATTGAACAAAGAATACGACGAATACGAGCATTAGGTGACGAGAACGACAAGTCTTTTATAAACAAATGTCACATAAGTATAAGTGACATGAACAAGTCTTTTTGGAGTTGACTTGTTTTAATATTGAAGAACCGTTAAGAGTTTCTCTTCAAGAAAGCTAAGAAGTCTAAGCTAAGACGATTAAGTGTACGTTAAGACGATAAAGATAAGTTGAGATGGTTAAGATAAGCTAAGAACCGTTAAGAGTTTGTTTGCAACTTGAGGAAATTGCTAAATGATTAAGATAAGTTAATTCCTTATTGAATGTGTGAGTGCTCAAGACACGGAATTGACGAAAATTTTTGATTTCTTTAAGTTTCAAAATGCCGCCAAGAGTTGCAAGTAACAGAGAAAGAGGACGCGGTAGGCCTGTAGGACCAGGAAGAGATCATAGACAGCATGAGAGGGAGGAAGATCAAGGACGTCAGGAAAACCCTCCACCTCCACCACCACTACATCATGACATAGAGCATCTATTCCTCAAGAGAAATCCACCTGTCTTTAATGGATCAGGAAACCCGAGCGATGCTGAGCTTTGGGTAAGAGCTATAGAGAAAATTTTTAAACTTCTCAAATGTATGGATGAGGAGCGTCTCTCATGTGTTGCGTTTCAACTCAACGGACCAGCTGATGACTGGTGGGAAGCTAGACAGAAGGTCATTCCGACAGAGCATCTGGCTCAGTTTACTTGGGAGGAGTTTAAGAAAGCATTTAATGACAAGTACATTCCTAAAACCTATAGAGCAAGGAAGGAAGCAGAGTTCTACAGTCTGAAACAAGGGAAGATGACAGTGACTGAGTACGATGCAACCTTTTATGATTTATCAAGGTATGCACCCGATCAGGTAGATACCGATGAGAAGATGGCAAAGAAGTTCCGTGGGGGACTTAGGCATGAACTACGAGTGGCACTGGCCAGCCATGGAGGACTAAACTATACAGACATACTAGGACGAGCCTTAGACATGGAGGCAGTTGTGCCTGATGAACGAGAGATTGTAGCGCCCGTATCAGCACTAACCCAGATACCAACTCTAGACCATTCCAACAACAAAAACAACAACCATAAAGAAAAAAGGAAATGGAAAGGAGGAAACCAGGGTGGAGATCAGCGTGGCTTTCAGCAGTCGAATCAGAATAAACCATAAGGACAGTGGCAGGGACAACAGGCAGACGATAACCAAGGAAAAATCACTATTCCTACCTGCCCTAAGTGTAACAAAATGCACTTTGATAACTGTATGGCGAACTTCGACGGTTGTTATAACTGTAGCCGACAGGGACACGTGAGAAGGAATTGTCCGAAACCGTTGCTAACCTTGAGAGCTATGCAAGCTCAGCCACAGCCGCAACAACAACAACTACAACAGCAACGAGAGCAGAATGCATGGGCATTTGTGAATGAGCCAGAAGCACAGAACATGGGCAAGGGTCACTAGGCAAAGGGTTGGCTTAACTCAGACCAGTAGTAGTCTAGTTTTTGGTATAAGTCCTCGTTGGAGGCAAAACAGTACTCGTTCGACGTATATGTATATATGACCCCGTGAGTGGGCTCTGACTTCGTAAAAATATTTCTTCTAAATCGTAGGCTTAAAGTAAGTGTTAATGAAACGTTTGATATAATCCATGGGATGGAAGGATTACGATCATGGTATCAATTATCATTCAGAAATAGCAAACGTCATAGCAGATGTGACGAGTCGCAATATTTCAGTCAAGTTCGGATGTCTCTTTATCAAGGAAGAAGCACTTATACGAGAATTCGAGACGATAGATTTAGAGGTGCTCGATACACCTAAAATGGATAACCAGCCAAAGAGTAGCACTCATAGCTATGCTAAGCTTACGAAAGATAATCATAAGTGCCCAGAGAAAGGACGAGTTGATCGAGAAGCTACGACTAAGGTTAAGAACGGATAAACCTGACGATTATTTCAAAGCACTAGATGAGGCAATCGTATTTAAGATAGATTTCGTATCCTAACGACGACGAATTAAAGAACAATTTCATGAGTAAGGCTCACGATACGCCATATATCGCGTACCCAGAGAGTATGAAGATGTATCAAGGTTGAAGAAAGAATTTATGGTGGAACGAATCGAAACGAGATATTGCCTCGTTTATAGAACGATAGTATTAGATCGAAGTGCGAAATGGAAGGATATTTTACCGTTGATCGAATTGTTTATAACGATAGTTATCAGGCTACGATAAGTATTACGCTTTACGAGATCATTCAATAGATTTGAGACGGAATGAAAGAAGTTTCGAGAAGACAAAAGTCTTACATATATGCGACAATCAAAATTTATTTCGAAAAGGGAGATAAAGTTTCCTTAGGATTCCTCCGTTAAAAGAATCTTTTGATTCACGTTAAGTATAAGCTTAAATGAAGCTTATTATGAGTATGGGATATCTCGGGAAAGATGAGTTTGAAATGACGTATAGATTGGCTGTGTTGCCAAGTCTAAGAAATGTTATTATAATTGCGTATCTCATTTGAGAAATCACATGTTCGATTCTAAACGCGTAACCCACTAGCAAGACATAGTTCTTGATTAAGATATAAGTTATAACGAAAGACCGCAATCGATCCGAAATCGAAAAGTGCGATAGTTAAGAAATAAGTCGATACGATCAGTGAAGTATTCTGGAATTACCACGGGAAAGAGGAAGCTACGTGGGAACTTTTTGCGAAGGAGGTAAGCAAATTTCGGGACGAAATTTTTCGTAAGGGGGGTAGGATGTAATACCCCGGAAAATTTCTTCTGCGTTAAAAATTTAAAGTTAATTAAAATTATGGCTTTGCACGCCTAAGTTCTCGATTTTCAATTCTAAGACCAACGGTGAAATCCGTTGTTAAAAATAAATTCCGGAAGTCAGTGAAACGAATACTGTATTAGGATTTTCTCGGGCGATAAAAATTTAAATTTTAGAACTCAGATCGGAAAACCGTCTGATTTTTACATTCACGAAATTGCGATACGAGTTCGCCCGAGAAAGTTCGTTTTTATGATTTTTCCGGACGAATTTTGGACTGTGACGTCCCGACTTTTTCTCGGATTTTGAAAAACGATTTAAGTTTTCCAAGTACGTAAATTATTTCCAATCTAACAGACGAATTAGATTTCGTCAATTCCGTAACTAACTAGAAAAGTATTTCTCGACTTTTAAAACGACATTTAAGAGCCGGAAACGAGAATTTTCGTTAATTTTTCCCTCACCAAACGTCTCCCTAACGAGTCACACCACTTTATGAGATATTTCTTCTTACTTATGACTCACCATAGGTGAGTCATCACCTTCTCCTTCATCACTCCATTGCCGCCACCCCACCTCCTCCATTCACTCTCATTTTTTCTCTCAATTTCTTCCATTGGAGATACAAGTCCAAGCTCTTTCAAGATCCACAACTCTTCCATCTACCGATCTAAGTCCAATCCGAGTTTATAATACGAAAGGTAAGAACTTCATCTACCAATTGAACCGAACAAATCTCTTTTCCCCCATTTTTATTTTTGTTCGAAAATTTGGAGAGTAAGATAGCATGTGTCTTTGATCGAATCATGTTCTAGGATGCTTAGAATCGAGTTCTACGGATCGAATCATGAAGGAAAAATCAAGAACTCCAAGCCCTATTATTACCAAAAATTTTCTGGTTTGGGGCTTTTCATTTGTGTTCGATTTCTTCGTCAAATTGATAATAGACTAGTGTTTACTATGACGTTAATTGATCGTATGAATTGTTTTAGATTTTTCTAAAAATAAAACCCAAAACCTAAGAGACGAACAAGGCTCGATTTAGGTTAGTAAATGTTAAGATATGCTCGATTGTTTAATGGAAATGAGTTATACGATGCATGAGGATGAATATATATTAATTTGAGAATTTTCTAAAAATAAAACGAGAAATGTAAGAGACGAAGATGTGGTGATAAGTCGAGACTCGATAACATTTTGATAATATGATTTATATATTAGTAATGCTCGTTAGATGATAGTCGTTGTCGTAAAATTTGAATGAAAATGGAGAATGTAGAATTTTACGTAAGAGACGAACGACGGTCGATAAGTCGGGAATAAATGATGATATGAGGATATGATTTGCGTAATAATGATTCTCGATAGATAATGAACGATAGTGTAAAATTTGATCAAGTTCTAATGACGTTGGAATATTCATAAGAGACGAAGACACGAGCATAAGTATTGATAGAAAAATCGAACCAAGGAAATATTTTGATATTAATGATCGTTGGTGATAAATGAACAACTTTGTAGTTGACGATATTAGCATTCGAGTTATTAAATGTTAAGTGATAGTTGTAAACGAGGAGTAGAGACGAGAAGTGAAATTGATTTGGTATAGTAATTGACTAGTTTTGAATGACGAAGTTTCAATCGTCTTATTAGTAACCGAGAAATGAGAAGGAGCTCGTCGCGTATGAGGTTAAGTGTTAACTATCTTGAGGTATAAATTTCGTAAGATTTTAAGTGCGATAGCATAAAACAAACCGAGGAAGTCATACGTCGAAATATACGAGCTCTAGGGCTAGTTCGGGCATTTCTGCGACGTTTCACGGAAACTGCAATATCTCCTAGCTCGCTTAACGAAATCGAGATCCGCGAATTGGAGAGTAAACTAGACATCCGTGGCTTTCTTTTGGTACAGGGTCCGTCCCCTGTTTTGAAATCCCCTGTTCTGGGTGGACTTACTGATCTGTACAGTTTGTTCCAAAGCTTAGTTTCTTAAGTTGAAATCTTTTTCAACTTAATCTCTTTTGATCCTTTAAGTCGATATAAGCTATCGACAATCATTATTAACCGACCTCAGTGTCGAGTAAGAAACCGAGCACGTGCTAACGAGATGTGTTCGAGCCTCGTTCTAGATTAACTAAAAGAATCTAGTTAAGCGTGCAAATGCCTAAAGCTTAAGAACTTAAAAGATTAATTCGATTTCAGTTTCGATTTCCATTTTCTTCTATCGACTCGACAACTTATCGTTGTTTTATTATTTGCGTTCCAAGGAGGAGAACGAGAATAGAAGACAGGACGGAAGACGGAAGTAAGTAATAGTTCTGTAAACGAACGAGGTGGGCTTTCTAAAACCAAAACTACGTTGAATGTCGTTACTTGTGAAGTGATATTATGTGAGCGTTGCTCAAAAGTGATTACATATTATAGATAAGTGAGTATTAAAGTGTCTATCAGTGCTTTAATGAATTGTTTATGTGAATTCTATTATGTCTCTCTGTGTTGCGTTAGCCCTCAGGCTAACCAGAGTATTGGATTATGAGATAGCCCTCAGGCTGCTATCCAGATAATTCCAACTAAACGATCAGATTCTGAGATAGCCCACAGGTGCTATCCAGAGGGACAGTTTCTGAGTTAGCCCTCAGGTGCTTTCCAGACGATCGGATGTGAGTTTAAAACCTACAGTGTGTCATTCAGAAATTAAATGTATATATATCAGTAAAAGTTTTATGCGAGTATTTATGAAAAGATGCATCATTTGATTTAATATTCGGGAATTCGGGCTGTGACACTAATATTGTCATTAATGTCAAAATACCAAATTACTTATTTTTTATTTTTTTCGATTTTGTTGGCACTTTTGGCACTAATATGGTCATTAGTGCCAAAGTACCAAATTACTTAGCATTTTTTTTTGTGCCGGGATAGTCCTCCATTCATTGTATTCATACGACTACTGATCAACCTATCAATAAAATGCAATCTCAAGACACATTATCAATTTTAATTCATCATATTCATAGGAAATACTAAGGAGTAACCAAACACCAAAATTCTCATATTCACCAAAGAAATTAATTTATTCCCAATCATAACACATTCTACAAAGGGAGTCCAACTGACATCAAGCAACGAAGCAAAATATCAGAAATGGAAACAAGAAAGAAGAAAACAATTTTTTATCTCCAAATTTGGCATAGCACTCACAAATTCCACCAAAATTGAAACAATATCTCCAAATGGTCACCTCTGCATCTAGGTATTCGAGAACGGCGGAGAGATAGACTTGAGAAATAAATATGCATGTATATAAATGTGTGTTCTTTTTACACCCAACAATTACTTTGGGGAAAAAATGTCACAGCCCCAAATCGCGAGGGACGGCAAAGCCGGGGTGCGACTAGGGATTGGATTAAAGAAGCGGGGAAGAAAGGGGAATAAATAAGAATTAACAGACACTAATAATAGAATAACTTCTATGAACAAGACTTTATTGAAATAGAAAGAGTTTATCTCGAAGGATCACTCGACAAGGTTCTCAAAAAGGAACTAAGTTCATTGTACGGGGCTTAGACCCAAAAGATAGATATATTAACTCAAAAAGATTGGCAGCGGAAAGCGTTAAGCTTGACATACAGTCCTTTATTCTAATTACGACTCTTTACTCAATCCTTACTCAACCTCCTGCCGCTCACGTCACTCAACCTGCATATTTATAAAACATATGCAGGGCTAAGTATAAACATACTTAGTGGGCACGTTGCCGAAAACATATCATAAGTATAGATAAATTAGGCATCTCGTTTCTGTAGGACATCGGGGTTTTTCAATAAATACCCGTGTCTACTAAACATTTTCTTTCTCATTTTCACAATATAGCTTGATCAAGCATTTTTCTCAGATGTTACGTTCAATCTTGCCCAATAATTATCACCGTGGCTGGCCACCCCTCAACAAGATTCCACACACAACGGCTAATGTGTACACTAACTTTGGATAGCAGTCGGCTAACTTAAAGTCCGATCGTTTTAGTTAGCAGGTCGGCTAACTAATAATTCTGGATAGCAGTCGGCTAACTCAGAAGTGTACAAGAGAACTCACATAAAACAAATATTTCATGCTCTGATTATCACTTTGAAAACACAATTATCAAAGCTGTAAATAAAGATTTTCGAGCATCGCTCATTTTATTTCGTATATAGAAAAGCCCACCTTAGGCGATTTACAGAACAACTATAGCTTCCGTCTTCTGTCTTCCGTCCTGTCTTTTAAACTCGACTTCCTCCTTTGAACGTAAATAATCATACTTTAATAAGCCGTCGAGATAATAAAGGAAAAAGAAATTGAATTCGTTTTAGACTTTTAGGCCTTTGCACTTTAGCTACATTCTTTTGATTAACAAATAAACGAGACTTGATCAATTCTCGTTTAGAAACTGACTCAGCTCATTACTCGACACTTAGGTCAGTAGATAAATGGGAGTCGATAACTCATAATTACTTAGAAGTTCACAAGGAACGAAGTTAAAAAGGATTCAACTTAAGAATTTAGGTTTACATAAGTTTCTGCACAAAGCAGAGGTTCTGGAGTTCATACAGATCAGGTTCCTGCGAAACAGGGGATGAATTTTATACCAAAAGAAAGCTACGGATGTCTAGTTTATTTTCCAATTTACGGATCTCGATTTCGTTAAGCGAGTAGAGAGTTATGACAGTTTCCGTTACGCATCGCGAAACAGTCCGCGTGAAACCCTAGGTGCTCGTAAAACTCAACGCACGATTCCCTAGGTTCGATCAATGCTATACAACCTTTAAGCTCACGAAATTCTTATCTTTTTACAGTTAATACACGTGTTCCTTTATTGGGAACAACTTCATGTCTCTCGCTTAAACAAACGACGAGCATTTCCTCGTCCTTTTCAACTAACCAATTACTAAACCATTTAAAAATCAAATTCAATTTCATTCTTCAACTTCTCGTTTATAAACTATAACTTATATCATCTCATATCTCGGATGGAAATATCGTCAACTACAATCTCGTTTATTTATCAATAACAATCATTAATAACCGATTAATTTCCTTATTCAACTTTTCTATCGTCACTTAGACTCGTTTCTTCGTCTCTTATCAAAATTCCAATTTCTTTAGAATTCGTTCAAATTTTTTGATTACGATCATTAACTAACAAGATTAACATATGTTCAAGTCATAAACCTAAATCATTATCCAATCTCGACTTATCGATGATTCTTCGTCTCTTACTAAAATTCGACGTTCTCCAATTTTACTTAAACTTTCCAATATCGTTCATCAACTATCAAGATTCACCAATACGAAAACCATAAACTAAAATCATTATCGAATCTTATCTTATCGTCGGGTTTTCGTCTCTTACGATTTCTATTTTATTTTTAGAAAATTCCAATTAAATTATGTATTCATCCACATACTTACTACATATCATTTCTATCATCATATCAACCAATACATAACATATACTACATCAAATCCTCACTTCTTTCTCTCTTACACTTTGGTTCTTATTTTTAGAAAAAATACCAATTAATTCATATGAACATCTATCAATGCAAAGAACATGAATCCACCAATCAATCCTCAAAGAAAAATCGAACTAACATCAAATCCCTATTTCTTTAAAATTTTCGGTAATCTTCATTTAATTAGGAGGATAATTTCCACATGATTTCTATCCATTTAATCCATTCCTAAGCATACTATAACATGTATTAAACATAGAGCATCATCCTATTCCATCTCTAAATTTTCGAAAAATATAAATTTTGATGGAAAAGAATTTTGTTCGGTTGGAATGGAAGCTTAGATCATTACCTTGTCGATTATGGATTCGGAACTAAGATCGATCGGTAGATGAATGACTTGTGGAGCTTTTGAAAGCTTGAAGGATGAACAACAATGGAAGAAAGTGAGAGAGAAGAGAGAGGAAGAGGATTGGCGGTAAGGAGGGGAAAGAGAAGAGAGAAAATGTGATGAGGTGGTGGATGAATATAACATAAAGTAGAAAAGATCTATAAAGGTGATGTGTCACAGCCCCAAATCCCGAGGGACGGCAGAAGTCGGGGTGCGACTGGGGTTGGATTAAAGAAGCGGGGAAGAAGGGGGCTAACTGACTAAACATACATGAGAGGCATCGATAAACCATGAACAAGACTTAATATAAATAAGAAAGAGTTAACCACAAGTGATTACTCGACAAAAGTACACAGTAGATACTAAGTTCATATTTACAGACTTAAACTACAGTGTATTGTTCAAAAGGTACATATTCAAAAGATATTCAGAGTTTTGCAGCGGAAGGGTTCTAACTAAGCATCCTATCCTTTAACTCAACATCAACCGTCGCCGCTCACCGTCGCTTCAACCTGCACATTTAGAAAACAATGCAGGGCTAAGTACAAAAAGTACTTAGTGGACACGATGCCGAAATCATAATCATAAGTATAGATAAATATGGCATTTCATAATTGTAGCACATCGGGGTTTTATTTAAAAAAAAAGAGGCCCGTGTCTACTAAACATTTTCTGACTGATTTTCACAATTTACTCGGCCGAGTATTTTCTGGTATGCTATGTTCAATCTTGACCAATTCTCATTCACCGTGGCTGGTACCCCTCAACAGGATATCACATACACCACAGGTTACAAAGTGCACTAACTCTGGAAAGCACTTAGAAGCTAACTCAGAGCCGATCGTTAGTTAACCTAGTTAGATTAACTCTAAAATCTGGAAAACACGAATGTTGACTCAGATAGGTACAAGAGAACTCACATAAAACATAAAACAGTTCATGCCATAATATCACTTTGAAAACACAGATATAAAAGCAATAAAGAAAGATTTTCCGAGCAATGCTCGTTTTATTTTGTATATAAAAGCCCACCTTGATATACAGAACTAAAAGCAAAGCTTTCAACTTCGGATCTTCCGTCCTTTCTCTACAGTTGGCTTCCTCCTTCATCGTAAAATAAACATACTTAAAAACGGGTCGTAAAAGATAATCGATCAAAGAGAATCGAATTAAGTTTTAGTCGTTTCATTCTTTAGGCATTTGCACGCTTACTAGATTCATTTTACTTAAACGGGAACGAGACTCGAACAAATCCCGTTTAGAACTCAAAAGGTCTCATACTTGACTCTTAGGTCAGTAGAGAAGGTAGTCGGTAACTTAATACGACTTAAAAGATCATAAGGAACTAAGTTGGAAAGAATCAACTTAGGAGAATTACGTTTTAGTTCATTAAAAGACTTATGAAATTTGTCGCTTACTACTTCTTTACTTGAATGGATAAGAGATGAGATCTCGACTGGTTTTCATCACTCAAGGCCCTGTACTTGACTCTAGGGTCAGTAGGAAGATATTCGTTAGCTATTACGGCTTAAACGATCGAAAGAAACTAAGTTGTGAACGAAACAACTTAAGAGAATTGAAACTGAATTTTTACTGCGCAATCCAGTAATTCTGGAGGCTGTCCAGAACAGAGAATTTGGAAATAGGGGATGAGCCCTGTACCATTAGAAAGTTTGAGATGTCTAGTTTACACTCCAATTTACGGATCACAAATTCGATAAACGAGCTAAAAGTTATTACAGTTTCCGGCGAGGGTCGCAAAACTGCCGCGAAAACCCTAGTTGCTCGATAGATTCGACGTATAACGTCTTAGGTTCGTTCTAAGCTCTCGAATTCGATTTCTTTAGAAACTGGACCCTCAAGGCAGTCATCACGTACTCCCGTACGTGACGAACTCCTTCACAAAACTCGTTCAATAGCACGACGTTCTAAATGTCGGCTTTCAACTAACAATTACTAAACCAACAAGTTATTCAAAACGCGTTCTAGTTCTCGACTATAACTATAGCTCATATTATAATATCTCAAAAGCTTATGAAGTCAACTACAAAGTTGTTCCCAAGTCCATCATAGACAATAATATCAAATTAGAATTCCCATTCGACTTCTCGGTTATTAGTTACGACTAAATGTTCGTCTCTTACGCGATTTTCAAAGTTGTCGGATTCCGTTCAAATTTTACGACATCAATCCACATCTAACGAGAATCACTTCTATGCATAAAATTATTTAATAACATAATTATATTTCAACTTATAACGTGTTCTTCGTCTCTTACATTACATAAAATATTTTTAGAAAATTCTCAATTTAATTCTATAATCAATTAACATCAATTGCAACTATATACCATCAACAATTCATCAACTAACATCAACACATGAAAACCCCTAATTCTTACTATAATTTCGGTTTTCATACTATAGATAAGAGGGTGATTTTCTTCTCCAATTAACATCATTTATTCATTAATCAACCTATTATAACAACTATTAATCAATTGCAATCCAATTACATACTATCATGCATAAACCCCCAATTTCATTACTCAAACCCTAATTGAATTTCACAAAAACATGGGGCTTTCGATTCCTCTTTGTTCTAATCACTAATTAAACAACTCTTAGGCATGAATCTATCATCAATTGAAGAAATCCAAAAATCCTACTATTTTACCCTAATTTTCGGTATTGATCAAGAGTTAGGGTTCTTAAATTTTGATCAATTTTAAACCCTAATTAACCTATCTAGCATATCCAATTTCATTAAAATCAAGATCAATTCATCTAATCCATAATCCTAATTTTCGAGCCAAAAGAAGAAATGAGAAGAAGAGAAAGATGGATGGATAGAAGTTAAGAGGGGAGAATTACCTTGCTAATTAACAAAGGAAGAATGAAGTTTGAATGGAAGGATGAGGACTTGTGTGTTTCTCATTGATGTTCTTGATGCTCTCTTTAATGGAGATGGAAGAAATGAAAATGGAGATGGAGGATATGGGGCTGCCGAAATTTGTGTTGGGAGGGAGAGAGAGGTGTGTTGATTTTGAATTAACAATGTTATAAGGTTGCAAGGTGTAAAGTGGGAATAGTTCTAGTTAAGGTGTCCTCACTTAAACATTATAAAACACAAAATATCAAGTAAAGTGAGGGGTGATGTCGGTTGGGTGACGGAAGGGAAAAAGAATACGCGCTTTTCCGGTGCGGTCCGACGTTACGGAAAACGTTCGACGAAAAACGTCGCTCGACACAAAATCGTCGCGATCCGATTCGACCTAAAATTTTAACGTACAAAACTTAATCGGAAAAATAAATTTACAAAATTTATTTTGACAAAAACTCGGGACGACACAGTCCGAGTTTCGTCCGGAAAATCATAAAAACAAACTTTCTCGGGCGAGTTCGTATCGCGATTTCGTGAATGTAAAAATCAGACGGTTTTCCGTTCTGAGTTTACGAACTAAAAAATTTTCGTACGCGCTAACCCTAAATACAGTAGTCGGCTAGCTGACTTCCGTAATTTATTTTCAGAAACGGATTCGACCGTTAGTCTTAGAATTCAAAATCGTAAACTTAGGCGTGCAAAGCCATTTATTTAGTTAACTTTAAAATTTTAAGAACGTAAGGAATTTACGGGGCATTACATGATGACTCACACCAAAATGGCGGTTTAGGGGGAGGATTTTTAGCCGGAAATATCTCGTTTACGTGTCTAAATACGACGTTATAAAATCGAGAAATTAAAACCCTAAATTGTTACGTTCTTGACGAAATCTAATTCGACCGTTAGATTAGAAATATATCATTTACTCGGAAAAGCATATTTCGATTTCCGAAATCCGATAAAAAGTCGGGATAAGACAGTCCTAAATTCGCCCGGAAAAATAATAAAAACTGACTTTCTCCGGTGAACTCGTATCGAAGAAAAAGTGAACGTAAAGTCTGACGGTTTTTTGATCTGAGTTTTCAGACAAAAATTTTATCTAACGCGAAAGCCCTAATACAGTAGTCGTTCGACCGACTTGAAGAATTTATTTTCAAAAACGGATTTCACCGTTAGTCTTAGAATCGAAAATCCTTAACTTAGGAGTGCAAAGCCTTAATTAATAATTAAATTTTTATTTTAACGACGGAATAAATATCCGGGGTATTACAAAAAAATTAGTTTTATTTGGCTAATTAATTAGTTAATTAAATAAATACTTATATTTTTCATGAAAAAAATAATTTGGCTAATATTATTTTTTTTCAATAAAATAGTTTAGTTTAAAAATTAAAGTGAGGAATTTATCTGTTTCTGGATTTACATTCCAACAATGGGCATGCTCTCATTCTCTATTCCCATATGTCTTGAATTACGTATTTTGTAAAACATTAATTCATATCTTTTTTCCTTCTATTATTCTCTCCATCCCATTCGAAAGGGCATACTTTCTTTTCAACAAATTATTTAGGATAAGAGTTACTTAACAATAAATACACAGAAAGTGGTGAAGCACACAATTTTTTGTGAGATATAGTGGTTCCCTATTAAAATATTGCCTACCCGAGTGGGATCGTCCAATAAGAAATACTTGTCATTTCAAGTGAGACGTAGGAATATACTTAATGTGCTCAAATTTTCCTAAAAAAAGATTCAAATATCATATTTATCGTTAAATTATTGATTAACATAAATCATGAATACAATTAAAAAACAACAACCAAATTCTCGTCTCAGTGAAATTCAATTATTTAGAGTCTCTATTTAGACTTTGGGTTATTCTCTAACAAATGGGTTTACGGGCTATATTATGAACTCCGGAGTAGAATATAAAAATTATTTGTTCTGCCCAAAAATCATGATAAAAAAAAAATTGTGCGATTGAAAACGATGTTAGTTGAGTTATGATAGATACTCCCTCCGTCCACGATATTGTTGTCACATTGTGGACGACATAAGTTTTAAATAAGTGGTTGGTATTAGTAGATAGTAGTGAATATTATTGTGAGTGGAGTAAGGGTATTACTATAAATGTGCGTGAAGTAGTGGAAAATATAAGATTAAATTAATGTATTATGTGAAACCTACTATTATAAATTGAATTGACAATTATCTCGTGGATGGACCTAAATGATAAAACTGACAATCACATCATGCACAGAGGGAGTATTTATTTAAAAATTTGTTTTAAAAGTGTCCACTAATATTTAATTTTTAATTATATCTTTTATTATTTATGTGAATTTTATCAGGTTCAACGGTTTGGCACGAGTATTGATGGTAAAAAATACTTATTGAAGTGAGTTTAGGATGAGAACGAGTGAAAATTTATACCAACATATTTGGATATTAAAAATATTTAATTAATTCATTCTCGACTCATAACATATCTTAATTATAGAATACAAAAAGTAAAATGAGTTGTCTAAATTAGTCTATAATTAATGCTAATAATTAATATAAAATATTTTTATATTATAAATTAGCATGTTGAATGAAAAGGCTGATAAAATTAGTTTCATATCAACATGCTATAACTCGAATAAACTGTAAAAAGAAAGTGTAAAATAAAAAATTCGTAGCCCAAAAAAATTTAGCTCTATTGATCGAATATAAATTGACAGAAGCAAATAATTTTTTGTTGGTCGCACATGCCTATAAGTTGTTTTCATTTCGATTCCAGTTCTTTTTTCTTTTTCTTTTTTTAATTATTTGTGGTTGCTTAAAATGTCTCACGTTGAAGCTTCAAATCTAAATATCACTACAACAAGTTTGCTCATACACAACGGTTATAAACTGTTGTCCTAGCAAAATCGGACCGTTGTCTCCAGTGTGGTAGTATATCCTGAGTCATTGACAACGGTTTCAAAACCGTTGTCGTAGACTCTATGACAACAGCACCGACTACGCTTTCCCCCATTGTTGTAGACTCATATCTGGAATGAATGGCACATAAACTAACGGTTATAATGTTGTCTTATCTGTGGTCGTACAATCTATGACAACGGTAACAAACTGTTGTAAATGACAGGACCTACTACAACACTGGATTTGACAACAATCTAAAATGACTACGATAATAATTTAAAGCCGTTGTTGTAGAGGAATACGATAACTTGTCAATTTTGTTGTTGTAGTCTCTATACAACAGTATGATATGGTTACTACAACAATTCGAAACCGTTGTTGTAGACCCATACGACAATAATTACTCATTATTGTCCTTACCGTTATCGTAGATACATACAATTTAATAGTGCTGTCTTTGATATAGCTATATAAGACAACATTTATTAATAATAATGCCACAATTAAAAAAATAATAATTGAAATTAAATTAGTAATATAAATAATTCATTGTACGAAGTACCATAGTGTATAGAACAATTCTTACAACACTTAAAGTTTGATACTAAAGATTCATCAATGTTCTGCTAAAAAAAAATACATCAATGTTCAATATTAACACTACAAACTACAAGTTCCCTATGTATCATCAACAAATTATGTAATACCCTAGATATTTCTTCCGTCGCTAAAATAAAAATTTAATTATTAATTAAGGCTTTGCATGCCTAAGTTAAGGATTTTCAATTCTAAGACTAACGGTGAAATCCGTTTCCGAAAATAAATTCCAGAAGTCGGTTGAACGACTACTGTATTAGGGTTTTCGCGTCCGATAGAATTTTCGTTCGAAAACTTAGATCGAAAAACCGTCTGACTTTACATTCACTTTTTGTGGATACGAGTCTACTGGAGAAAATCAGTTTTTATTATTTTTTCGGGCGAAACTTGGACTGTCATGTCCCAACTTTTCTTTGAATTTCGAAAATCCAATTATGCTTTCCGACTAAGTGATTTATTTCTAATCTAGTGGTCGAATTAGATTTCGTCAAAAATGTAACCGTCTAAGAAAATAATTAATCGATTTATATACGCAGTATTAGACCCGTAAATGAGATATTTCGGATTAAAAATCCTCCCCAAAACCGCCTCACTTTATGTGTCATCCTTCTTAGATTGTTCCCTACTTTATTCACTAAATATCTAAGTATACACCTCACCATTCCTTCTCTCTTATCTCTCTCTCAACCGACACTCTTCTCTCCTCTCTCTCTTCTCTCTCTCTTCCACCATTGTTGATCTTCTTTAAGCTTTCAAGCTCCACAATTTGTTCATCATCCAATCGATTCCCAAACCGAGTTCATAATCGTTAAGGTAAGAGTTTCCTCTATAGTTTGAACCGAACAAAATTTCATTTCCTTTAGTTTATGTATTGACCGAAAATTTCATGAGGATATAGTATGATGTTCTAAGTTTAATACATGATATTTCATGCTTAGGAATGGATTTCTATGGTTGAAATTAAATGAAAATCATCCCCCCTTAATAAATTGTAATAACCGAAAATTTAGGGGAAATGGGATTTAATGTTTAAGTTTGATTTTAGATGATTGTATGAAGATTTGTACTCTATATATTAGTAGATTGATGTGGGAATTAATTGGAAATTTTCTAAAAATAAAAACAAAATGGTAAGAGAGGAAGAAGTATGAATTTGAATAAGAAAATGTTATGTTTTGGATGATGTAATGATGTAGTTGAGATGTAGTAAGTATAAGGTTCATCATATAATTTAATTAGAATTTTCTAAAATTAAAATAGAAATCGTAAGAGACGAAGAATCGACGATAAGTTAAGATTCGATAATGATATAAGTATATGGTTTTCATATTAATTGATCTTAGTAGTTGTTGTTCATGATTGGAAAGTTTGAGCGAATTCGGAGAATATTGAATTTTTAGTAAGAGGCGAAGAAACGAGCTTAATCGTTGATAAGAAAGTCGAACGAGGAAACTAATCGGATATTAATGTTTGTTGTCGATTAATGAACAAGAATGTAGTTGATGATAATTTCATATAGATTATGAATATAGAAGTTAGAAGATTAAAGTTAGATTTGAAATGAAATTGGTTTAGTAAATGGTTAGTTGAAAAAGACGAGAAAGTACTCGTCGTATTATTATTCGAGAAAGGAGGAAGTATTCACGATAAATGAATGTGTGTCTTAACTGTAATTTGATAGTAATTTCGTGCGCATAAAGGTTGTATAGCATTGATCTAACCTAGGGAATTGTGCGTCGAGTTTTATCGAGCATTAGGGTTAACTCGGACTGATTTGCGACCCTTTACGGAAACTGTCATAACTCTCTGCTCGCTTAACGAAATTGAGATCCGTAAATTGGACAATAAACTAGACATCCGTAGCTTTCTTTTGGTACTAAACTCATCCCCTGTTTCGCAGAATTCTGTTATGTATGAACTCCAGAACTACTGTCTTGAGCAGAAAAGTTCAAAAACCTATTTTCTTAAGATGAATTCTTTTTCACTTAGTTCTTTGAGAACTTCTAAGTCATTATAAGTTATCGACTTCTGTTATTAACAAACTTAAGTGTCGAGTAAGGAACCGAGTTAGTTCAAAACGAGATATGTTCAAGTTAATCAAAAGAATAGCAAAGGCCTAAAAGTCTTAAACTGAATTCGATTTTCTGTTTCTTTTATCGTTACGACCGTTTACTAAAGTGTGACTATTTGCGATAAAAGGAGGAAGTTGAGGTCAAGGATAGGACGGAAGATCAAAGACGGAAGCTCGTGTTTTAGTTCTGTATTCGCCTAAGGTGGGCTTTTCTATATATCAAATCAAATGAGCGATGCTCGAAAATGTTACTTATCGCTTCATAACTGTGTTTTAAAGTGATTATTATGGCATGAAAATACTTTGTTTTATGTGAGTTCTCTTGTGCCTTTCTGAGTTAGCCAAAAGGGGTCTAACTAATCGATCGGACCGCTGAGTTAACCGGAAGGGTTTTTCAGGATTTAGTGTACACGGTAGCTGGTGTGTGTGGTACTCTGTTGAGGGGTAGCCAGCCACGGTGAATAGAACGTACGCGGAAGAAGTTAACTCTTCCCCGGCGTTGAAACAGAAGTTGGGCAAGTTTGAACATAACATCTGTAAAGGCTTGGCCAAGCTATATTGTGAAAAGAGAAAGAAAATGTTTAGTAGGCACGGGCATTTGATGAAAAACCCCAATGCGTTATTTATCGAGATGCCTGATTAATCTATACTTTATGATATGTTTTCGGCAATGTGCCCACTAAGTATGTTTATACTTAGCCCTGCATATGTTTTATAAAATGTGCAGGTTGAGGGACTGGAGCGGCGGAGGTTGAGTAGAGTCGTAAATAGGAAGAAGAACAGTGTGTCGAGTTCTACGTTTTCCGCTGCTAAACTATTTTTGTGTCAATGTATAAACCGATCGATCTAAGTTTCATACTTTAAACTTAGTTTATTTTGAGAACAACTTGTCAAACGATCCTTCAAGGTCGACTCTTTTTATATAATGAAGTCAGGTTCATAGTAATTATTCTATTTTAAATGTCTGTTTATTTATTTATCCCCCTTCTTCCCCGCTTCTTTAATCCAACCCCTAGTCGCACCCCGACTTTGCTGTCCCTCGGGATTTGGGGCTGTGACAAATTAAGCGCCTGCATAAGAGCTAGTCTAGTAGGGGACACTAATGTCTGTATCACCAATGAAGTTCTCCTGCTATCTGTCATGTAGAATAAACATTACTATCATAGAACAAAAACTTGTTCATGCATACAGTAAAAGATATATACTTGGACTTAAAAAATAGAAAACATTTTAGTTGTCTTATAATACAATATAAGTCATCCACATTTATAACTGGGTGCACAATTGATCAAAATTTAAGAGTAAAAATGATAATTAGTATAAATGAATGATTTAAACATGCATTTCATTTACCTAGAAAATTGTTATCAATTGCTCGATTCCAATACTTTTTTTATCTCTCAGACCCGAGCTCATTAAAACTCAAAATTTGGTTCATGCACATGATAAAATTCAATATAATAACATTATCAATCAATTAAACGTCAGTAAAAAAAAGGGAGTAATAAAGTTAACACATCAAATACTATGTTTGTTATGTCTATCCTTTATATTGCTTTCAAAATCACTTATATATACACGAGTACCAAGAATCACATCCAAATCAAAAAACAAAAAAAGTATAAAATAAATCTGAAAATAAATTAAACAATAACTAATACTCTCTCCAACCCATTGATAATGTCCCTCTTTCCTTTTCCGTCCATCTCATTGATAATGTCCCCTTACTATAAGTGAAAATATTTAAACCTTCAAAATGGATGTGCCCTACCATTTTCTCTCTTTTTACTCTTGCTTCTTAATAACCGTGCCCATAAAATAGGGGACCTTATCAATAGGTCCGAGGGAGTAACAGAATTTACATTCAGGAAATAAAAACGGCAAGAAATTCTTAGCTTCTACTCATATATTTAATCTTGTAAACACTCTTCTCAGTTCTTAAGCACTTCAGTTTTAATCTCCGCAACTGAGTAACTTGTTTTCCTAAATTGCTAAGAACAAATATGCATTATAAATTGATATTTGAGACCTATACATATACAAAAAGCAAAAAAACCGAAGAAAAGTCAATTTATAACAAGGAATTATTGTAACTTCATATTACAATAGATATTAGAAAATAAATTATGCTGAGAATATTTCTACTTGGACCTATAATAGATCCAACAAAGGTTATAGATCACTAATTCAACATCATCTATTCGAGAATCAAAGTAGCATGCATAGTGAATATTATTTTAAGTAATAGTATAAATTGTAAAATACCACATTCATATCATTTTTCTGCATGCTAAGTAGTTTAGTAATTGGAAAGACATTAATCTATTTAAAGACTATAAAGATTAAAGAGCTTGATACGGGAAGAACAAAGAACTTGTGTTATATATAACATTTTTTTCACCTAAAAAATATATACTACAATTTTTTGATGATTGAGTAGAATTTTTCATCTCTTTTTCCATCCAAGGTATAGATAAATCACAAATCTAATTCATTAAAATACAAATCTCTTCTCTTGGCAACAAAATGATAATAAGGAATTGAATACGTACATTTATAAATACAGCACCAAAAATACACACATAAGTAGTTGTATAAACATATAACCTACATTGATATCATCCAGAAATACAATGCATAAGTATAAACGAGAACCTATTATCTTAACAAATAAAGAGATTGTAATTAGAAGTGGACCAATAAGCAACACGATAATCAATTAACACCTACAACGAAGAAAAACAAGACATATTGAGTTAGTTCCACCATGCATAGCATCTTATCCTTGAGAATAACACCAAAAGAACATGTTATCTCATTTTATTATACTAAACAAAATTAGAATATCTTAGTATTAGCAATGTAAATTATAAACCACTCCAAGCCAGTTTAATTAAAAGGAAAATAAAAATCCATGATACAACTTTGATGGCAATCAATAGGACCTCTCTCTTTGTAAATGTTTATATATAATGGTTATGTCACTTACAAATGAACTCGATTGCAACATTCTGCGCGCATCAGGTGCATCTTGTTGTGGTAAAATGCAAGGCATTGGGAATGGGAATGAGCTTCCGGCAACTAGTGGTAACAGACAGCCGTGGAGAATTCAAAGTACATCTTCATTTCCCTATCAGCAAAAACGTGAGGAAAATCAGAGGATGTTTTGTGAAACTAATCAGTAATAATAAATCATACTGTGATGTAGCAACTTCTGCAACTTCATCAAATCTACATTTAAAGTCAAGGAAAGATGGGACACATGTTTTTCCAACAAGGTTTTTCACATTCAGACCAGAAGCCAAGCAAAAATTCCAATTTTAATGAATTAATTATATGGAGATCGATTGAGCTCCATTGCTACACAAACAGAAATTTAAGAGCTCATTGCAATATGTTCGTTCTAAGAACCCAAACAGCAACAACAATGCAAGGAATGTATATGTATCAATAGTAATTAACTAATCATGCATACAATTGATTTTGCCCCGATTCAAATTTTCTCTATATTTTGCCCTAAATCGATTCTAAAGAATATAAAGAAAGAAAGACGAACCTTTTGGGAGTGGGGACGAAGGCGGAGGACACGAGCGACTAGAGACCGCGACCGTAGGCTTGCACAAGAGGGAGTTAGTGACGGCGTCGGAGAATGTGTGAGAGAGCACAGTTTTTCTTTCCCGTAAGCAAAATGGAGTAATATATATATGTAATTAATTTAGTGACTTATTAGTGGATTATTGTAGCAAAATTGTTTTATTATTATTTCTCTTTCATTTCTTTCTTGTTTTTACTTTTTAACAAACTTAAATTCAAATTATATTAGTTTATTAATTTTGAATTATGATTTTTCTTGCTAATATATTTTTAATATTTATTAATTTTAATTAAAATTTATTAGTTCTTAATTAGAATGATCTATATTAAATAATTATATTAATAAAAAAGAGCGTTAGATCAACGATAACAATACAATGATAACAATTAGATGAAGTGTTGTAACATGTAATCTTATCTGTTTACAACACAAAAACGATAACGGTTACACAAAATGTTGTTGTATTTAATATAATATTCTTACAACGACAAACAAATGACAAGAGTTTCACAAAGTGTGGTCGTATTTCATATTATATAGCTACAACAACATAAAACTAACAACATTTAAACAAAATGTAGTCGTATTTGATATTATATATTTACAACAACAAATATATGATAACAATTGACATAACCGTTGTCGTATATCGTTATATTTAACTACACCAACATATCTACGACAACTGTAAACAAAGTATTGTCTTTGGGGTTATAGTATAACTTACAACAACATACATATAATAACAGCTAACAAAAATCATTGTCTATAAGCACAAAAGTGCGCTCATAGACAACGGTTCTGGCTACCACAACACTTTTCTTTAGAACAACAACACTTTTTTACTGAAACCGTTGTCTTTAGTGTTTGTTGTTTAACAGTTTTGTTGTAGTGTATAGGTAAACATGTACCTAAAAAAGAGGCTTGAACATGTAAATTTACCTTTTTTGGGCTTTTTGATTAAGATTAGAGATATCAATTTAGCATAAATCAGTGGACAGTACAAATTCACGTACAAAGAATGATATTTTCTATTATCAATTAACACTACCTATGGCATATTTATTTTCAGCACGAAGAGTGAAAACAAAGGAATTGAGCATAAAATTTAGCTAATAAATATCTTTTTAGTCAATAAAGTTGATGTAAAGCAATTAGTCAATGAAGTTGTGTTTAGTATAGCTAATAAAGCCTAATTATATCCCTAAAAGGAAACATGACATATTGAGTGGGATGATAAAAAAATGAATATATGCCATATTGAACGAGACGGGAGGAGTATTACTTTATAGTGTTCAGATTTTTATTGAGTTTTATCCAACGGCTTTGAGATGAGCATAATATAGTCTAGTCACTTATTAATTGAATTCAAGACAAGAATATGTAGAATTTTTTTGATCAAATTTTATTAGATTGGTTCCCTACTATTTGTCATTCCTAATAAGTTTACATATATGAAATAAAATTATATTCCTAAGTTTGTTTTATAAGCAACGCCAAATATAAAATTATTTGGAAACATATAAGTTATTTCTATCGAATTTCGATGGGTTACATACTAATAATGATGATGATGATGATGATGATGATGATGATGATGATGATGATGATTGATCCGAGTGAAATAACCATAATTTGACGATTCTATGAGAATAATTGAAAATGAATGACTGTACATAAAATATTGTGATTGGATTAGTTTTAGTTGTGAAATATGGCAAAAACTTCCCTACAACCGCTTGCATATAATGCAACCAGTTTTGATCCGCGCCCCAACCCGACCCGACCCAAACCCACGAGTTTAAAAAAAAACCAAAAAATGTGCCATACTTTATACTCCCTCCATCCAATTTAAGATGCCATGTTTGCCCTCTTTTTTTTTGTCCAATTTAAAATGCCCTGTTGTGTATTTTTTACCCTGATAACCTCATCCTTCACTCAATATTACTATCCCTTACCATTTGAGCCCACACTCTCATTACTAACCCAATTGCATTAACTCCTAATCTATTTTCTTAATTAACCCAACCCCAAACCCAAAATAAACATCCTAGCCCAAATTTATTTTGTGAAATCCGATCCATCTCTCATTTCTGAAACCCTAATGCTCTCTCTCATTTCTCAATCGTCGCGATCCATCTCTCTTTAATTTATATTCCACCACAATCCATCTTTCTCTCTCTCTCTCTCTCATTTCTCTTCCACCGCTATCCATCTTTCTCTCTCAATTCCCAGTCTGCAAAACCCTAATCTGATTTCTCCACCGATCTGAGGAATTATGGATCGGAGGAATGATGAATTGAAGGAATTATGGATTCCACCGGGGTGGGTTTCAACCCCCGATCATTTCCATAGTGATACTCCAGATTTTATAAAGGATTTGTGGATTTCACCGGGGTGGGAACCATCCCCGATTCCTGAAGATCCGGCGAAGAATTTCGATGAAATCGTGCCGGAGACTGAATTCACTCGCGATTCTGAGTTATTTGGTGATGAATCAGATGGATTCGCTATATCCCTAGGCGATTCTGAGCCGGCGGCCACCTTCGATCCATATCAGATCTACTGCGCCGCCAAGATCGCTGGCGATTGGGATTATGATGATGAATCAGAATATGATGGCTGGTTGACCCCGCACAAGCCCATGGCTCAGGTTTGACCTTTCTCATCTGTGGGGGATTGGCTGGTGATGCCTTTTTCTGTGTGGGGGTTTAGGGCTGGTGATGCCTTTTCTGTCTATATGATGAATTTTTGTGATGAATTTGTGATGAGAAATTTCTGATGATTTTTTGTAATATCCCGAGTTTTCATAAGTCCTTAAGTGCGTTCTAAATGAGTTAATATGCTTAATTATCAAGTTTTGAGTGATAAAATTTTTCTAAGGAAGAAGAAAATTTTTGAAAAGATTAAAATGCCCCTATGTGCTTCAACGTGAACTTATGTGTTTTAATTACTCGAGTTGAGGATGTGATGCATTGATTGAGTTTATTTATATGAGTTTGAGCATGAGTATGATTTTCAGAAAATTCCGAGAATTTTTACTTTTAATGAAGAGTAATTAGAGCCGAGAAAATACTATTCACCGACGAACTTAGAATTTGACCTAATTAGTGTCTTTGAACCTAGAATTTATTCTAAGATCATTGAGATATATTAGAAGCTTATCCGAGATCACATGAGAGAATTATAAGAATTTAGTCCTTAACGGATTAATTAGCCGAGTAATTTTTAGGTTTTCTTCGTTATTTGGAATTTTAACCTAAAAATTAGATAATCGGAATCCTTGATTTATTTAGTGGGACATGAGATAGGTTCGAGATGTTTTTAGTGTCGGAAACGAGACGAGGAGAGATTAGAGCCGTTTTCAGTATAAATGAAATAATACGGACCTTTTATCCAGAAAACTTTTTCAACCGGGTAAAATTATATCTGTCAGAAGAGAATCTCTCATCTCTCTCCCCCTCCCAACCGACATCACTCTCTCTCTCTCCCTAATCTCTCCCTAGCTACCCTATTGTCAAAACCTATAGAGAATAACAATCATGATATTCTTTCTTAACTTAGCTAAATACATTTCATTTTCATCATTTCATATCTTGCATCCAACTCTCTCTCAAACACTCTACACTCTCTCTCTCTCTATACTTCTCAAAGAAGGGAGAAGAAAATATCACTCTCATCTCTCTCCCTCTCCACCGAGCACACACACACCACAACACACACTTGAAGATCCTCCATTGAAGCTCCAAGATCCAAGCTTCAAACATCCAAGTTTTCAAGAGATCATCATCATCCTTTTCAATCTTCCAAATCCTAGTTGAAAAGGTAATTATTCATAAATTCTTGAGTTCAAAAATTCAATCCAAATCATCTCCAATTTCTTCAATATTTTCGGCAATCATGCCTTGAGGAAGATGATTAATTTTTGTTTCATTTTTCTTGATGATTCAAGATGGAATCCACCATGGAAATCAAAGCTAGAATTTGAGCCTTTCAAGCCATTATTTTCGGTCCAAGAAGAAATCAAGAGAGGAGCATCTATTTAATTTTCAAAGTAGGTTAAATCCATTTGATTAGATGTATATATGTAATCTCTATAATCTCTAAAGAAAAAGATGCATGCATGGTTTAAATTTATGCTTAGGCAAAACTAGGGTTTTTGATTTGAAAATCGAGTGAGGAATCGATAGGAAAATTAAACCCTAGGGATGAATCTATGAGTAAAAAGAGAAAAGAAAATTTAAATCCCTAAAAATTTACTAAAACCGAAAAATAGGAGAAAATAGGGAAAAATCGATTACTATGCTTTATTGATGATTTGATGATATATATATGTTGTTGAGTATGTTTATAATGATTATATATGCATGAAAAATCGAGAAATTATTTGCCCTAAAAGTCCTATGAATGCCGTGATTTTTATGCCAAGGAGGAGGAAATTGATTTGATTATTTTGTTGATGATATGATGATATAATGAGCATGAGAAGATTATGAGTATATGATGGTTTAAATCCCCTATGATGTTATTTGAGAAGAAATTGAGTTTATGTATGATTTTAAGAGGAAAATGAATTTTTATGATGATTTAATGATTTTGATGATTTTGATAATATGGTGTTTAAGAACATGTTGTGTGTGAAATTTTGAATACTAGATAATATTAGTAGGATTTATTGAGCTAAAAAGAATGAAGTTTTAAGCATGAAAATGAGAAAAAAAATCGAAAGAAATAAGAAAGAATACATATTGTGTGTTTTAGGTGTTCTTGGTGAAAAACATGAATTTTTGAAGATTTGAATGAATGCCTAGTGTGTGTTCTAGGTGTTCTTGGTGTTTATTTGATGATTTAAAGATCATTAAAATTAATTCAAAAAGAAATTAATTATTAAATTAATAAAATATTCAAGATATTTTGAGAATAAAAATTAAATAGAAAATAAAAGAGAAAAATTATTAAATGAGTAATGAATCATAAATTGAGAAAGATGAAGAAAAATAATTTCTTTATTAAATAATTAGAGTTTAATAAAAAGAATTAATTTAGTTAATTAATTTGAGATTAGAGGAATTAATAATCGAGAATTAAATAACGATGAATTAGAAGTCGTAATAAATGAGAAATAGAAGACGAGATAGAATTAAAGAAATAGAGTTAGGAATTGAGTATGAAATTTGAGTCGAGTAATTGAGAATTAAGTCGTTTGAATAAACGAGAAATAACGAGAATATTAAACAACAATAATGATAGAGTTGAGTATAAGTAATCAACGAGAAGCTTTAAATCGAGTATGAGTTTAATTATCCGAATGATATTAAATTAGTCGAGAAGTTTGAAGTTTAATAATAAAGTTAGAGCAAATTAACTAAAATAAGAATTTCTTCATTAAATAAGAGATAATAAAATATGAGAATAATAAGTTGAGTCGAGCTTAGAAAATAAATAAAGAAATAAGTTGAGTAAGAGGAACTATGAGATTAGAGTCAAGTAAGAATTATTTGAGCGAATTAAAGTAATTAATTGAGAAAGGTTATAAAAAGAGAATAAGATTTAATAAGAGTTATTTTGAGAATTGGGTTTATAAATAATAATTGTTTGAGTAATTGTGTATGAATATTATGCCGAGTAATGATTATTAGTGATGTTTGAATAAGTCAATCGAGTTTGATTTTCAAATCGTTTTAAATTAAAAAAGTCGAGGAAATAATAGAGATAATAATTTAAGAATCGAGTTTTAAGACGAAATTAAGAGTCGAGTTATAAATAGAAAATGAATTTTTATTTTGATAAGTGTTAATTAAAAGAAAAAGAGAAATAGTAATAGAAGCGTAAGTAATAGTATGTATGTGAATACGTATAAGTAGTTGAGAAAAGACGACGTCTTTGGAAATAACGTCGTATATTGAGTTAAGAGATATTAAATGCTTATTTAAGCTTTAATCCAAGAAAATTTTTATTATTTGAATTAATGTCTTTTCCAAAACTAGAGTCGAGTAATGACGAGTAATTATTAATGTGACTTGAAGTGTGAATCGAGTTTGAGATAATACGTTTGTTTAAATTCCAATTTAAAATTATGATGATTGATTGAAATTCTATGTTGAATCAAATTCGTTTGAGTAGACTTATGTGATTAAACATAATTGAATATGCTTAATTGAATCTATATGCTTGAGTAAAATATTTATGCTTTGATTATAATGAAATGATTGTTCAAATTGTTGAGAATGCGTGCTTATGACGTGAATAATGTTCGTATAATCGAGTATTTAATTGAGAATGTGAGTAAGGATTCGAATAATGAAGTTTAGTCAATTAACGTTTCTTTAACTAAAAAAGAAATGCTAAGACATTAGCAAATATCATTAACCAATTAACGAGTAGCATTAATGATTTAGAATCGAGAATGCTAGATATAGTGATTATAAACCGAGTAGAGTGAGAAACGAGGAGGAGAAAGCCGAGAATCGAGATTGTCTTAGAAAAGATAAAAATAGAGAGAAACGAGTCAAGTAGAAGTCCTTCAGCTGAAACAAACGCCTACTTTACGTCTTATGCCTCGTGTCTTACTTCTTTTATCGATGTCAAAATATAAAGGACCGAGCGGGACGGAGATTTAGCGAGGACAAAGAAAGAGTAAGCCGCCTAGCTAATCGTCGGAAGTCAGGTGGGCTTTTCTAAAACCAAAACTATCGATGAATGATATTATGATAATTGAGTATTATTATGTGAGTTTTAAAGTTCAATTGACTTGCCGTTTTTACTTGAGTTTTTGGTATGTGTTATCATCTGCTTGTTGAGATATTATTGTCCTGTGAAAGGCAGGAAACCCACGTGTGGTATATGAATTGTTTGAGGTGACTGTGAGCCTTGCTTTGGTTGGGCCGGTCACAGTGTTCGAGAAGGAGGCCTACTTCTCGGCACAGTGAGAGTGAAATGTGGTAGATGATACATATTGCTTGAGTATATATATATATTGTTTGACTGCGCAGTCTATTCGAAAGGAAAATATTTTTGCATTCACAAGTAAAACTGTTTTCACTGCATTAATACTTATGATGTTACGGCAAGGCAAGTTCAATTGTATAGCTCTAAGAGCAAAGTTTTTCAAATGTTTTTGACATGTGTTCACTGAGTACGAAGTACTCAGCCCTGCATGTATTTCTAAACGTGCATGTTAGCGGGATGCGGATGGAGAGGAAAGCTTGGTGGTGTGATATGTTTTGTTGATCGAGTCGAATGTTAGACTGGCAATTGCATGTCTTCATACATGTAGTTGTTGGGTTTGAGTCGAGGATTCCGCTGCATACGATGCTTTTGTTTATTGAAGTCTTTTGGATATTATACTATACATGTTTTAATTCTGAGCGATGTGCTCGATACTAATTACTGCTTTTGATGAATCTCGTTTCTTGTTGACTTGAAATACTTCTTCCTATTCGGACTTAATATGTAAATTATTCGTGCTCGTTGGTTGTTTCGATATATCTTTGAAAGCATGTCTCGAATGTTACCGCTTTCCGTTGATATTCCCTTGTTTCCCCGAGCATGTTTCCCCTTATTTGAGTTGAGTGATAGATGGTTTAGTAGTATTAGTGTTAGTACGTCGCACATCGGGAGCCGGGGTGTGACATTTTCTTTGATAAATTTCTGATGAATTTCTGTGATGAATTTGTGATGCCTTAGAAATGATTAATTTCGGATGCATGTCTATGATGAATTTTTGATGCCACCAGTTAGTGTAATTTACCTAGGTTTGGAGGCTCAAATAACCTATGCAATGTGATGCAAATGATACTTGCCGATTGCTGTAGTGATGCCTTTTGTGATGCAAACTGTGTGTTATGATGCAATTTGATGCTTGCTGATGCATTTAAGTGATTCAATGGTTATATATGCTGATATAGAAAGATACAGATACTACTACTTGATGGTTGATGCTCTGCAAATGATGCAAATGATACTTGCTGATGCAATGTGATGCAAATTATGATTATGTAATCATGCATTGCTGATTATGTGATGCCACCACTAGGAAATTGATGAATTTCCTAGTTATTGGAGGCTCAAATGCAATTAAACTGACTATTCCTATGATGAAACTGATAAGGGAATACATGTTTGTCACTAATATTGCAGAATCACTGATTACTTTACATTCCAAACAAATCAAAAAACAAAAACTTACACTTGTTTGTCCCTGTAAAGCTTCAAGTAGTGTAATATCCTCTGCATATCATTTTCCAGCCTTCAGTCTTCAATATTAACTTGATTTAATGACTCTGTAATGTCATCTAGAGTGTAGCATCTGTCTTCTGCATTTTCATGTTGGTTTAAGTAATCCAAACCATCTCTGACCACTTGTTCATCCACTTCAAAATAGTTTGGATAGATGTCTTCCCTAATTAAGTGATCCTTTACCATATGAGGAATGTTGTAGTTGTTCCCTCCTTGACACTTAATGATCTCCTCACAGCAGGCTTGTAGTGTTAAGAAAATTTTGTTGATCTTCTCTGCTGGGTAGTTGTCAAATGCATTCCTTACATTTACCAGCATTTCATCAACATATATTGCTGCCATTTGATCTTTTAATGTGTGAATGCTCCCAAAAAAGCCTAAATCATTGACATTTGTGTTTGGCCTATTGGCTGGTTGGTTAATGAGTTCAAAATGGAAAATATCACTATGGGCAATTGTTTGAAATTGAGGGTCACTGTCTCGAATATGGGGTTTGACATTGTCTTGTTGGATGTAAATATGCTTTCCTAGACATTCTGGCCACTTGTGTTTAATTGTTGGTACCAACTGTATGTTTTAATTCAAGTATGATCAATGTTTGATGCTGCAACTTGATGGTTGATGCTCTGCTTGTCATGCAAATGATACTTGCTGATGCATTTAAGTGATTTAATGCTTATATACGCTGATATAGGAAGATACAGATACTACTACTTGTTGATATGTGATGTGTATGTGTTTACCTGGTTGAGTAGTTGCTCTCTTGTGATTGGTCTGGTAACATTGTTGATTGCCTTGGTTTCCATGGTCCCTTTCTGTCTGTTTTTGGAATTTCTAATAGTTGTCTTCTCTATTATGAATGGGAATATCCTTATTTTACCATCAAAGATTACAGTGCCTTCTTTATCTATTATTGGCCTTGCAATGGCAACAGTGAACATGATCTTTTTGATGTATCTCTTTGACTCACACTGTCTTTCTGGTGGCTTCTCATTCTTGGGAAGGTAGTACCTATCTTTTGCCTTGGTAAGGTAGAACCACTTTTCATCTACATGTACTGTGTTTTGCATTCTTTTAAATTTGATCTTGCCTTCTGTGATGATGCTTCCAAGCTGACTTAAGCACCAATTGAGTCTGCACAACTTGTGTTGAGGGGTAAGAAATGGTTTAATGGCACAACTTAAGAAATGGCCGGATTTGATCTGTTTTATTCCAGATGTGAGCTTGGCTTTTATTGACTTCCATATGTGATGCAACTTGCCTCAGTGATGTCTTCTTCAAAACTGAGAGGCCCTTGTATTTTTCTTCATCAAATGGCTTGGTTTTTCTTCTTTCTAACCCTATCTTCTTACTTCTCAAATTGATAGGAAGTCCCGGAACTTGCTGAGCTTCTCCCCTGCTCAGAATCCTCCAAATGGTCTTCTCATTGACTCCAAACTCCTCTACAGCTTGTTTCTTTGCACCATAAATCAACTTTTTCTTGGTGTGGTGTAGTAACCATTGAGCTATTGTGTTGAGCTCAGCAGTTGTGAGCTCTTTTTTTCTTGGTTGTACCATTTCGAGAGCTTTATGTAGGTTGTGGTAGTTGAAGAAGTGAAGAGTGGCATTAATTATGAGCAGGCTGTTGTATTTATACAGATTTTTAGGTGTTAGGTTGGTTTCAAATATCCCTCTAAAAATACGGATCAAATCAATGTACTTTAATGTTTGTTTAATGAATAAAGTTGAATGTTTGGCTCCAAAATTTGCGAATTCCCTCCTTTTTTTCCCTTCATTTAATTTCTGCATTTGTCTTTCTTTACCATATCTAATCTATTCTTTTTTTTTATTCGAACTTGAATGAAATCATTGAACATTATTTGCTCAATTTAATTTTGCAGTTTGTATGTTCCATAAATAATTGCTCGATAATTTTGCAGGAAATAAACCAATCAACAAACAGTAAAAAATTCATCTTCATGCCTTAGAAATAATTATCAAACTGGGAACATGAATCAAACAGTAAAAAAAAGGCAATAAGGCAGATTCATGCCTTAGAAAAAAAAACAAGGCAAGGAAAAACTAAATAAACAAAGCAAAGCAGTTTAATGCCTTAGAAAAAAAAGGAAAGAAATTCAACAATTAAGAAACTTAATTAAATTGGTTAACAATACCCTCAAGGTCATTTTTCTTCCACTTACTACCACTTTTATCAGCTTTCTTAAATCCCGTGCCAGCACTCAAACATGGCATCTTAAATTGGACGGAGGGAGTATATTATTAACTGTAATTATATACAAATATCACTGTTGGCCTAGTGGTTGGGCTAAAGGCCTAAAGCCTTGCTCCTTAAGTTGACTCAGGTTCAAAAACTGGAGGCTGCATCTTTTGATGTTTTTTTTTCCTGAATTCAGGTACTGTTTTATACATAGTTACGGCATTTACATAATAAGTGGTCTTCTAGCCTAGTGCAAAGAGCGCTCTATGCACTCTAGTAACCAGAGTTCGATCCCCACGACTAACGAACTATAGTTTTTCTTTTTAATTTCTTTTTCTTTTCATTTCTTTTTTTTTCTTTCTTCTTTTTCGGTTTTTTCATTCAATTTATTTTCTTTATTTTTCATCATTCTTCTCTTCTTTCTTCTTTTTAGTTTCTGAACCTTTTTTCCTTCTTTTTTTTTCCTTTTTCCTTTTTTTCTCTTTTCTTTTTATCTTTATTTAGAAATATAAATAATTCAAAAAAAATTATTGTCATTATTGATATAAATAAAGATAATGTTTTAAAATTAAAACTTTTCTTAATAATAATGTTTACTTTAATTTACAATAATTTATACCTTTAGTTATATAATCAAGTAATTATTATTATTATTATGATAAAAAGTAATTATTGATATAAAAGAAGGTAATGTTTTACAACTATTACTTTTTTTCTTGAGGATAATGTTTATTTTAATTTACGACAACTTGTACTTTTAGAAATTTGTTCAAGTAATTATTGTTGTGATGAAAAGTAATTATTGATATGAATAAAGGTAATATTTCATAATCATTACCTTTCTTAAAGATAATATTTACTTTTATTTACGACAACTTATACTTTTAGTTATTTGGTTAAGTAATTATTGTCGTGAGGAAAAGTAATTATTGTTATAAAGAAAGGTAATGTTTCACAATTATTACTTTTCTTTACAACAATGTGTACTTTAGTTTACGACAAAGTGTATGTTTACTTATGTGGTCAAGTAATTATTGTCGTAAGAAAAAATAATTATTGATATGAAAAAAGGTAACGTTTCACAACTATTACTTTTTTTAACGATGATTGTTATTTTTATTCATGACGATTCGTACTTGTAATTATTTAGATAAGTAATTATTATCGTAAGTAAATGTAATTTTCTATATTAAGAAAAGTAATGTTTCAAAATATTAATTTTCTTCACGATGATCACGAGAACTTGTACTTTTAGTAATTTTGTAAAGTAATTATTGTCGTGATGAAAAGTAATTTTTGATATGAACAAATGTAATGTTTCCAAAATATGACTTTTCAAAACTAAATAATTTAAAAAAAATGAAAAAAACTGAAAAGAATAAATTAAATGAATAATATGATTCAACATAATAAAAATGAAAGAAAAAAAACGAAAAACAAAAAATGGAAAAAAAACTAAAAGAAAATACGGATGATAAATCATTTTTAAAAAATTAAAAAAATCGAATAATTAAATATAATGAATAATTTATAGGACAACATTATAAAAGAGAAAATTTAAATAAAGAAACGAAAAAACGAAAAAAAAAACAAAAAATGAATAATACTTATGCAGGCCGTGTGTATGACGTATAAGTACCTACATACTATACCATAAAAGGGATTGCAGTCTAGTGGTATCTCTCTTGGCATAAAGCCATGTTTGAGGTCGCAGGTCGCGTGTTCGACTCCCCTCTGTAGCGCTGCTGCTATAATTTTTTATTTAAATTGAGGCTACACGGTTGGGCTTGGGCCAGCGGGTATGGACTGAGCTTGGGCCGACAGTGGGTTGTGGGTTGGGTGCGGCCGTGCGGGCATGGGTCAATCGGTTGCGTACTACGCTACCAGTTGCGTGGAAATTCATCCCTTGAAATATATACAATTAAGAACTTCATACCAAATCCTTCCGAGAAAAAAAAAAACAATCACACCAAAAATAGGAAAAACAATTTTATATTTGATTAGAGGATACTATTTTAATAAATATACATCACGTTAATTTATATACAACCGATCACAACAAAACTTATATATATTGTGAATATATATTAATAGATATTGATAAATCTAAATAGATAAAGATTGTTATGTTGAAATATATATATATATATATATATATATATATATATATAAAATATGATGGATATTGATTTTGAAGGTTTGATCTTATTAAAATTTTGTTTTCATATCATATATAATATAGAATATAAATATGATAAATATTAATTTTAAATTTAAAAAATTTGAGAATTTAAATAAATAGGAATAGAGGAATATGATGTATACCATATAAATTCTTTTTTTTTACGTAAAGTAATTTTCATATATATATATATATAAAATATAATATAATGTGATATAGTCAATATTAACATTAAAATATAAATTTTAGCCCCTCCTTTTCACAATTATACCCTTATGATCCAACCTGCATCTTATCGGCCCGGTTACCTATTCTCATTTTATCTCTCCCAAATGAAACCTCCACCTTCTCTTTCTCTCTCCCCTCCCTCTGCAACCCATCGCCGCCTTCATCTCCTCAACTCACCAACTAGCAGCTCGCTCGTCATCTCACATGCTGCCCATATTGTTATTTTCGTCTCTCTCACATCGTTCATATCTCTCTCTCGTTCTTTCTCTATCTAGCCGCCGCCTCTGAATTTTGAGCGCCCGCCGCCGCTGCATCTCGATAAATGAGTGCAGATCCGCCGCCTACCTCTGTCTCTCTCATGCTCGAACTCTTCTCTCTCTCCCAATCGATTTTCGGATCTGCTGCCCTCTTCGATCTCGACGCTCTCTCTCGCCGCGCACCACAACTTTCATCCTCTCCAAACCTTTGTGTTCTTCCTCCTAGGACTCGATAGCTGGCAAAAAATCTCAGAGGCAATTAATCAAACATTTTGTGGCCATGAATCCACATTTTGCGGCCATGAATCTGTACAGACTCGATAGCTCTCTCACCGAGTCGATTTCAAGCTCCAAATCGATGATCAGCGATAGAAGATACAGAGAGATGGAGGAACAAAAATTGCTCAAACTATTGAATTCGTAGAAGCATTACAAGCGCTGTTCCGGCCGAGCGACGTGTTGCCGCTGCTTCCACGGCAGGTTTCATTGCCAATTCTGAACGTCCTTAACAACGCCGCCGACCTGCTGCCGTCTTTCGTTGGGGCCGCCGTCATCGGCAACAGTTTCGATTTACGAAACAACGAAGCAAAGCCTAACAAGTGGCTAATCGAAAGTAAACAGCGAAACGCTGTTGTCGCCGGGAGTAGAAAATGGCCCATGACGGAGATGGGTGTGTAAGAAACGGGTGGCACCCACGCAAGGGTGCTGCAGCATCGGATGTGTAAAAAAAATTGAAATATGTAGTGTTATAAGCTTTAAAGCTTTTTTGATAGTATGATTTGTTTTTGTAATGATTCTTCATTTTTGTTGTTCACTTTTCATGTATAATGTCATAATTTAAAACAGGTGGAATTAATTAGACGTTTCGTTTCATTAGTACTATATTATAATTTGAAACATCTGGAATTAATTAGATAATTCGTCCCAATTGTACCAAATTTGAAATAGTTGGTACTAATATGACTAAATTTGTACCAGACGTACTATAATAGTTAGCACTAATAAGGTTAAATTTGTATCAAATGTACTAGAATAATTGGTACTAATAAGAGGTGGGCCGCGTTAGACCCGATCCGAACCACGCCCGGCCGCGTTAGACCCGATCCGCTCCGCGTTTCATTAAGGGTAATTTTGTCCCAAATTGAAAAAAATGACCAAAATTTATATTTTTTAAAGAGGTGGGCTATAATTTATATTGTAATGCTCATTATGGCTATTTCAAAATTTATACTGTAATGCTCATTATGGCTATTTTTTAAGGTCATTCTTAGATGATCCTAATCCTATATATATATATAGAGAGAGAGAGAGAGGATCATATAGAAACGCATAGTTATATGAGTCCGTAGGAACCATGCATTTATTACATAAGTTAATGCATAAATTACATTATTTCAATGCACAAATATATATTAATAAAAAAATTGACGCTCAGATGCAGTGTGGTAGGGCCGAGGAGGACCTGGATTCGGCCCGTCATTCTTATGTTGCAAGTTTTAGTCAGATGCAAACTTCTCCTGTTCGGTCCCACCACTCTCCATTTCGGTCACACCATTCTGCAGTTAGGTCCCACCATTCTGTGCCTCGGTCCCACCACTCTCCAGTTCGGTCACACCATTCTCCAGTTCGGTCCGTCCCCTCTCAGAGGCAGACTTCTCCGCCTCATAGCCACCACTCTGCAACTCAATCTCACCACTCTCACCGGCAGACTTCCCACCACTCTGATCGTCAAACTTCCCACCATTATCCAGTGTGTTCCCACCACTCTGGAGCTCAATCTCACCACTCTCCCCGGCAGACTTCCCACCGCTCTGAGCTAGCTCCTCCTCCTCCTCCTCACGACTTGGCGGCTCCTTTCCATCACCCTCAGATTGGTATTGCAGTCCGTGATGAGCCTTTCCAGCAGTTTGGGCCGTTCCAAGCTGATCAGAAGGCCTAGTCCTCACAGCAGGTTGGGAACGAGTTGTTTGTCCAGCTCTTTCAGCCGATGCCGATGCCGACCCATTACGAGACACCGCAGCAGCCCATTTACCAGATGCCGCAGCAGCTCACTTACCAGACACCTTTGCAGCTCAACTATGGTCCGAGTGAGCTCCAAGGTTCTAGCTCACACACTCCCTTGCAGCATGTTGTAGATGATCCGGTTGATGAGGATGATAATCAAGATGAGGAGCCGGATGAGAGAGCAGGTGAGGAGGCAGGTGATGCTGCTTTGGGTCCTCGGCAGCGCAGACCGTCTGCTGCTCTCCACACCCCTTTTCACGGTGCAACTCCAAGTAAATCTGAGGTGTTGAGGAACATGTATGCTGACTTTAGGAGTTAGGGATATGACTGTTACGTGTCTGTGATTGAAACGGGTTATCGTCTAACAAACAGATACTTTAATATAGCGGAGGATATGAGGGAGGACTTCATTCAAGAAATAAGTTGATTTGAGATTTATATTATCTCAGATAGTAGACAATTACGTGCTTTTAGTTCGCACGAGGATCTCTCGACATAATAGGACTGCGGAAAGGATTAGGCCAACTAACACGATCATAGTCGGCACTCAGTTACTTGTAAGTTTTAATATATATTCTGTATTTTTTATTATAAATATTAAAAAATGATATTAATCTTGTATGTTGTAAATTTGATAGCAAGTTTAGCGTGCCGAGCTGAAACTCCTCCATAAAGATGATCCAAAATTCATGCACATAAAGGGAAAGCTCTCATATAAGAATTGAAAATTGCCTCCGGGATTAGACGAAATGGTGAAAGGGCTAGACGTGTCAAATGCTATTCCATGGTTGAATTGCAAACATGTAAGTGTTTAATGAAATATATTTCAATAACATGTTGCTTCATTAATTTAAATTGTTATATTTTTCTATTCAAACATCTGTGCACTATGTAATGTCTTTGAGAATCATTGGGTCACGATTCGAATAAGTATTGTTGATTGGACGGTTGAGTTGTACGACACAATGTCACACAATTATGATCAACAAAGGGTCTCAGATATTGATTACGAGCTCAAGCCCATTACTCGTCTTGTTCCTCGTCTACTAGCTCTCTTAGGCTATCGGAAAAACAATTCAACAATGACGAAGCGAGATGGTGAATTGAAGCTTTTGAAGATGCCGATCAAAGACCGGTTTGCCCAGACAGACACTCATAGTTGCGGCCCCTTTGCATGCATGTATTTGGATCGTTTGATTAGTAGTAAGCCGAAACACTGGGGTAAAATCACCGAGAACTACATTCGAAGATATCGGTGGCTCGTAGCGACTAAGATTTACTGGCTTCCATTACTTGACCACATCTACTTATGTATGGTGTTTGAAACATGTATTTGAATCTTATTCCGTCGTATAGTTTGTTAGTTTGTGTATTTGAATATTATTTTATGGAGTAGTTTGTTAGTTTATCGAGTTTACACATTATGAATTGTGTTTGAAACATGTATTTTGGATCTGATTTTATGGTATTGTTTCTAGTTTATCGACTACATAATTGAAATAGTTTGAGAAAGTATTTTAGCATACATTCGGGTCTAGTCATGATGAGATCACCGTCGTGACCTCACGATGAAGTTGCTATCTAATCACTATTTTAATTAGCAAGTATTCCACAACTTTAACGGGTAATTGTAATAGTAGCAATCGAGTATCGATCCTCGAGGACTATTGGACGAAGATAAGGTGAAAATAAAATTTATGCACACTCCTACTATTCAAAATCTAAGATTGACATGATCCATGAGATTTTCAAACTAAAAGTAATAAGGAATTAAAAAGGAAGAGCAAACAAAGAGAAAATAAGCAATTAACAAGCTAATAGAACAATATAGAAAGAAGTTGGTTCTAAGAACCTTGCTCGACTCAAAATAATGGGGAAATCAATTATTGATCCATTCAACCACTTTAATCTAATTCTAGTGAAGGAATCACTCACATATGTACACTCTCTCTCTCGATAAGAACATGCAAGTTGATCAACTACTTATCTATCTCGATTAAGACTCAAGACAAGACGTTGACTCCCAAAAGCACTTAAGATTTATAGCCTTCTACGCAATGATTAGCTTCCGCTTAGATCCTTAATCAAACGCACCATGCAAACTTGAATTCAATGATTATAAAAATCGATTAAGCATTTTTACAAACACTAGGCATGCTAAAATAGATGCCACCTATTTTTATCATGGAAAACAAACACCAAGAAGCATGAACTATAAATTATAAGGCAAAATAACATCAATAATCAAATTTCACCATCAATTGAGTCTCACAAGTCCCCTAAAACCAACTAAAGGAATTTTGCTATACATAAGAAGAGAAATAACAAAAGAAAAGATAATTGAATGCATAATTAGAGATACTAAGAACCCAAATGAAGACATCTTCACATAAATCTTCAAAATAATCCAAATCCAACCTTCTTAATTGATTACAATCATTAAACCCTAGAACAAACTTGAAAAGGAAACTTTGGGAAGGGGAAACTAAGCTATGATGGATAACTTCACGTTTTTGGGGCTAAGATCCCTTTATATAGGGTACAAGAAGTGCTAAAGCATGTTAAAAACGTAAAAAGGGCAAAATGGGAAGTTTTTGGCACGAAATGTGTTAACCGGCGGTCCAACCGCGCTAACCGGTGGTCCAGCCCTAGGGCACTGGTTAACATTAACAAAGGAAAATTTTCCACATCTTTTCCCCGGCTAACCGGCGGTCTAGCCCTGAACTGCCGGATAGCCCGACGGTTAGCCCTTTCGAGCACCGATTAGCTCTCCAATCTCTTTTCATCCAATGTTTTCACTTCTTTATCCCGACTCTTCAATTCCACTCTTCCTTGAACATGCAGTTTAGCTTAGAAAGCCTTATTTCACCTACACAAAAGGAAAAACTCTACCAAATGTGATACAATTCCAAAATAGATAAATTCAAATCAAACAAATCATAAATTCGGCAAAAGTTAAGCAAAAAGTGGTAGTAAACACATTTAGTTGCTATGAAAATGAGTGTTTATCACTCCCCCAAACTTAGGCATTGTTCGTCCCGAACAATATATTTAAACAAAGAACATAAACTCGAGTGGAGTAGCAACTTTGGATTTTAAATGCCTCAGATTACACAAACACTTTAAATGCTAAAACCGAGCATCTCTTTCACAACTCACACAAACTAATGGCATGCCAATCTCAACAACTCAACAAATGCAACTCTCAAAGAAGTGTATCCCTCACCCACAAGTGTTTAGGTTTAAACTCTCATCGAAATCATGCAATGCAAATTCACTTACCATAAGCTTGCTTATCGTCTAACATCTCCATTGCAAAACAAAATATGCAAGAACAGTGATCTCAAAGGGCTTTTCTTGGGTTATAATGTAGGGACATTGGTTTAGGAGGGAAAATTTGGCTAAGTGACTATTCATTCATCAATCACCAACCTTATATCTTATTCAAATCTAGCACGAGTTCAATCGTCTTCCTTCTACACCAAACATTCTATAATAAAGGCTAAAAAACACATCATTTTCAAACAAAACACTTATTCATTCCCTTATACTCACATTTCTACCTTTTTCTATTCTTTCATTCAATTGAAAGCAAAAGTTTTCATCAAAACTCAACACTTAGTTCTTTCACTTTCATTTATTTTTGTTCTTCCCTTTTTCTCTTCTTTTCTTTTCTTTCTTTGAGTGAGCTCATTGTAATTTGTGATTTTTAAGACAACAAGCCCCCTAAAATTAGCTACCCATTTCAACAAATTCTTCATTAGAACCCAACTCGGGATACCCCTACACTCCATCACCCTCTTTTCTCCGGTTTTAACAAAGAAAGGCTTATTAAGGCTCAAATGGGCTATCAAACGATAATTCAAAACACAAGGTAGTGTTTGATTTTTAAGATAGCTAACAAAGATGGTCTAAGATCATTTCCAAAATTCTTGCATAAACACGCATTCTCGACGAAGAACCAAAGCAAGTTTTAGAAATTAATAAACATGCACGATCAAACTCACAAGAAAAGAACATGATACATAGCAAATCAAGGCTCAAAGCCTCACGGGTTTCATTCATTCATCAAGAAGTCAAAATCGACACACCAACCATTCATGCAAGCCGTTCACAAGACACTCGATCTCAACAAAATTTTTGCAAAACACAACAATATCATCATAAGCATTTTACCAAGTCACTATTGAGCTCAACCCCCATAATCATAGCAATTAAACATTATTTTCAACATTTTCCCAAAAGTTTCAACAAGACTGAAAAAAACAACAAACTACCAAAAGCACTAAAACACGAAAGCAATAAAACACGACGCACACATATTCACACATGTATTTGTATCCATCTCCTCCCCTCCCCCAAACTTATTCAAAGAGTAACGGTAGACGAATAAGTTTAGAGGGAAGAAAAGAATACAAATACAACCATACCTCGGGGCATCATTGGGGAGGAGGGTACGGTGGCCCCGCTTGGCCTTGATCGAGTTGGTGAGCTTGGAAACGGCGCATAAACTCCAAAATTTCTTGTTGGTGGACTTGACTAGCATCACTCCGAGCATACATCTCTTGTTGGAAGCGGTCTTGACGCGCGTACAAGTCTTGCCGATCAAACCAAGCTTGTTGGAAACTTTCTTGCCGAGCATACAAATCCGCTTGGAATTCATCATATCTTTGATACATCTCGGCTTGAAAGTTTTGTTGGTTTGCTAATTGTTGCTGAAGCTCGGCCATTTCTTGTTGCCTAAGACGGGTAGCTTGAATGTCATTTCGCATCACCGCAAATTCATTGTCCCATTGAGTGCAATATGTCTTAATGTGCTCCACATGCGCCCCCAAACTTTCAAACTTACCCCCATAAAAGTTTGAGGACCCCGATGGTCCTCCAAAATCTTGGCTTCCCCTAAAAGCATGGTGCCCTCCAAAAACTTGGGGTCCTCGACCGCCCCTAGCTCTTCCTTCTTCTCGATCTCCTCTTTCTTGATTGTTGTCTCCTCGTTCACCTCCTTCTTGTTCTCTTCCTCTTTCTCCATCTTCCCTGTCTTCATCATTCATCTCAACTCTCAGATTTCCAGCTTGAGCTATTGCAATCTCATGGAATGGTGTGTCTATTTTCAAATTTGTCGTGTCGGTAAATGTAGTCACTGATGTAAGAACGGGATCGGGCAAAGGAAACACTTCTATCACCTCCTTTTTGTCCTTCTTAGGCTTTTTTCCTCTTGATGTTGCCGAAAGTAATACTGTGGAAAAGCCGAGGCAAGAACTTTCATACTTGTCCACATTGCCGCATCAATAACTATGGAATACGAAAGTGTTTTCCATTTAGGAGCGGCCGGGCAAAGAGCCATGACAATAGGTGTGATAAACCCTCCACAACAAAGCACTCCGGCTGAGTTGATGTGAGCATTGCCCAAATAACAAAAAGCTCGGTGCTTCTACACGACGTATTCTCCCCTCGTTGGAAAACGGTGTGGGCTAAAATGCGTTGGATCACCCGGAAGACGGGGTTACGAATAGTTGTGGCCGTAGGAGTCCCGCTGCCAAAAGACCTAGATGAATTTGTCATATCTGCCCATATTGTCTTTGCATCAAACCTCGAGGTTTTTGACAAATGCCTCCCGCCGGGCATCCCAACATCACATTAATATCTTGCATAGTCAGTGAATGGACTTTGTCATCTAGTTGAAAAGTCGCCTTGTAGGTAATCTTGGAGGAAGGTATAGGTAGAACCAACGTAGCAAGAAATTCCAAAGTAGCTCTTTGAATTGTCGGCCACATTCCCGTCAAAACGGATCCCCATCCTACCCGATCAAATATCTCCTGCATATTATCCCACAAAACAAGATCTTTCAAGACTTGTTGAAAGTCCCCGTTTGGCTATGTGAATGAAGAGCTCTTTATGTGTCGGTTTCCGGAAAGCAACATCATACACCGCAGGATCATACGGTCCGTCAAACTTTTGGACATATCTCGATTCAATATCTTGAGGGAGGCTTTTTATCAACTCATTCCTACACCTCGCCGGACGGGAAGAAGAAGACTCTGGAGGCGGTTGGCTTGATGCCCCATCAACACGAGCTCGCCTTTTAGCTTTGTCGGCATCCTTGGTCTTTATCATGGTACCTACCCTACACAATACACGATTAGTCTATTATAATCTCTATGCACTAATCAACAAGTCTCCAATATCCACACTTGCACAATCAAGAAACTATAACCACATCAACTACAATTCCAATAAGCAATAATGTAACACAAGAACATTACCAACAATCCTCCAAACTACAATATCATGCTTCATCAACAATGAGAATCAACACTTCATGCTAGTTAATCACCTAAGAGCTCCAACAATTCAAGATAAAATAAAAACTCCTTAAGCAATCAACTAACAAGCATAAAACAACAATAACCAATAATATAGCATAATTAATTGAACAATTAAGCCCAAAAACACCCAAAAATTCGAAATTAATGCCCTAGAAAATTACCCAAAAATAAAAAACAAAAATTAACCAAATTAACTATGAAATTAAACAACTAATACGATAAAAACGAAAAAATAAAGAGGAAATTACCTTAAATTCGAAGAAAAAAAAAGAAAAATTGGGCAAAAACTCCAAAGCTTGGGTTGAGAGGATTTTGTGGATGAGCACACAATTTGTTTGGACGGAAAAGTAGCTTAGGTGGTGGGTAGGAGATATGTGGAAGGAATTTGCAAGATTTGAAGAAACAAGAGAGAAATTGAGGAAAGAAAGGAGAAGTTTTTGAAGTGAAAAAAATGGGGGGGGGGGGGGGGGAGGGGGGGGGGCTTGCGGAATAGGGGAGGAGAGAAAAAGAGAAAAGAAAGAAAAAGGAAGGAAAAGAAAGGGCAGAAAAAAAATGCATGATTTTTTTTTTAATGGAATAGTGCTAACCGACGGTCTAGGGTGCTAACCGACGGATGCTAACCGGCGATCTAGCTTGTTGGGCGCCAGTTAGCAGCCAACCGGCATTAAAAAACAAAAAATTTGAGAACCTTTCCAAGGCTAACCGACGGTCCAGCCTAGGTCGCCGATTAGCTGGCTAAACTGGCGGTTAGCCCAAAACTCGATTTTTTTTTCAATTAAAAGAGAGAAAAACGAGATGGAAATAAAGGCAAAAACTAAAAACACAAAAAGAACTGAACGCACAAACATATTTACACCACAAACGATCACAACCAACGGAAACAAACGACGAAACGAAAGATAAAATGACAAGCTCAACCAACACATCAAACTACAACCAACAAACCGAATATCAACAATGAAATCAAACAATGAAAAACCAACACAAGCACGCCTTCCAAAAACAACCACCAAACATACAACCACAAAGGAAAACACAAGCTAAAAATGGAAAATTAACAAAACGAAAACGAAAGTAAGTAAAAGTGTTGGGGTGCCTCCCAACAAGCGCTTTGTTTAACGTCTAAAGCTAGACGATACCTCACTTATCAAAGGTCGTTTAGGAGTGTGACCGTTACATTCTGATCCGGCTCACAATTGATGTAATGCTTGAGGGCATGACCATTGCACTCGTAAACAACATATTGTCCCATCCACCTCGACTTCAACTTGCCCGGAAATAAACAAAGATGAGAATTGTAGAGAAGTACCTCATCTCCGGGAGCAAAGTCTTTGGAACGAATGGTATGATCATGGAACTTCTTTGCCCTTTCCTTATAAATATGAAAACTTTCAAAAGCCTCGTTACACCACTCATTAAGCTCAAGAAGCTTCTCAAGCCTTGTATATCCGGCCTCCTTAAACTCAAGATTAATCCACCTTGTGGCCCAATATGCCTTATGCTCAAGCTCAACTGGTAAATGACACGACTTTCCAAAAACGAGTTGAAATGGAGACATACCAATGGGAGTTTTCTATGCGGCGATAGGCCCAAAGTGTATTATCCAAATGATTAGCCCAATCCTTCCAATATGCCACCGACTTCTCAAAAATTTATTTTATCTCCCGATTTGCTAGCTCCGCTTGGCCATTCCCTTGAGGATGGTAAGGAGTGGCGATCTTGTGCTTTACCCCATATCGAGAAATTAGACTCCCCAACCACTTGTTAATGAAATGTGATCCCCCATCACTTATCAAAGCCCTTGGAGTCTCAAAACGAGTAAGAATATGCTTTTGCAAGAATTTGAGGACCACTTTCGAATCATTTTCCGCAGTGGGAATCGTCTCCACCCACCGAGATAGATATTCCACCACAAGAAGAATGTAAGTATATCCTTGGGATTTAGGGAAGGGTCCCATAAAGTCAATTCCCCACACATCGAACAACTCGACTTCCACCATGATATTTTGCAGCATCTCGTCTCTCTTGGAGATGCTTCCTATTCTTTGGCATCTATCACAAGACTTGACAAAAGTAATGCAATCCTTAAAGACATTCGGCCAATAAAAATCGAAATGGAATACCTTGATAGTGGTCCGATGGCCACCGAAATGACCTCCACTTGGAGAGCTACGACATTCCTCCTTCGAATGGGTGCTCAAGACGGGATAGGTGATCGACAACAATATTTTCACAACCTCTTCTATCTCTTCTCTCCAGATCGAATTCTTGGAGGGATCCACCGGATGAGACGAGGCTTTGAATCTTTCTTCACAACAAGGTATCTAATGGCAGCGTGATCCGTATATACGATGGAATGAGTGCCCACTAAGTACTGACGAAACTTATCGAAAGCATACACAACAGTAAGAAGCTCCTTCTCGGTTGTTGTATAGTTCATTTAGGCCGAATCAAGTGTCTTATTTGCATAATATATCACCTGAAAGAGCTTATCCCTCTTTTGCCCCAAAACGGCTCCCACGGCCCAATCACCCACATCGCACATTGACACAAAGGGTTTATTCCAATCCGGCGAAATCAACACGGGGGTAGACACCAAAGTTTTCTTCAATTTCTCAAAAGACTCCAAGCATGGATCATTAAAGTCAAATCTAGAATCTTTTTCCAATAACGAACAAAGGGGTTTGGATACCTTAGAAAAGTCTTTAATAAATCTTCGATAGAACCCCGCATAGCCAAGGAAACTCCGGATCGACTTCACATTAGTCGGTGGAGGAAGCTTTTCAATGGCTACTATCTTAGCCCGATCAACCTCTAAACAATTCCTCGATACTTTGTGACCCAAAACAATGCCCTCCTTCACCATAAAGTGACATTTTTCCCAATTGAGACATAGAGAAGTTTCTTCACATCTTTGCAATACTTGAGAGAGGTTTCTCAAGCAATCATCAATGGACAAACCGAAGACGGAAAAATCATCCATAAAACTTCCATAATCTTTTCGATGAGTCCATGAAAAATTTCCATCATGCATAGTTGGAAAGTGGCGGGAGCGTTGCAAAGACCGAAATACATACGTCAGCATGCGAAGATCCCATAAGGGCAAGTGAAAAGCGTCTTATGTTGGTCTTCCGGAGCTATTGCAATTTGATTATAGCCGGAGTAGCCGTCCAAGAAACAATAATACTGATAGCTAGCTAGGCTATCAAGCATTTGGTTAATGAAAGAAAGAGGGAAGTGATCCTTCCATGTGGCCGCATTCAAAGCTTTATAGTCGATACAAACTCTCCACCCCATTTGCAAACGTGTAGCAATTTGCTCACCCTTTTTATCCTCCACAACGGTTATGCATCTTTTCTTGGCAACAACTTGAGTCGGGCTCACCCATTCACTATCAGATATAGCATACATAATCCCGACATAAAAAAACTTAAATACATCTTTCCTCACCACCTCTTGCATCACCAGATTCAAACGCCTTTGAGGTTGAACTTTGGGCTTAGCATCATCCTCCAATAAGATCCGATGCATGCATATAGAAGGGCTAATTCCCTTAATATCGGCAATGGACCACCCAATAGAAGACTTATACTTCCTCAAGACCCTTAATAATTTATCCAACTCCTCATCATTTAGAAATGAAGATACAATAACCGGAAAAGTTTCATCCTTACCCAAGAAAGCATACTTGAGATGGTCGGGTAAAGGCTTTAACTCCAAAGTCGGTGGAGAGCTTGGCTTCCGGTATTCCTTTCGGCACTCCTCCTTCAATAGGTGTATAAAGATCCAAATACCCCAATTCCTCCAATGGAATGCCTTGTTTTACATCCATGTAAGAAATAGACTCCAACAACTCATCACACATCTCATCTAATTCCGAATAAGAATGAATAGAATCCACAATACAATGCTCCAAAGAATCTTGAGAATGAGATGAATAAGAATCAATAAAATTACACACTTCAAACTCCTATTCATGTGGCTTCTTCATGGCTTCATAGATTGAGATAGTCATTTTCTCAACATTGTAGCGGAGGGTCAACTCACCATCTTGAATGTCGATCAATGCCCTTCTGGTTGCCAAGAACGGTCGGCCAAGAATAAGTGGAGTATTATCATCTTTGGGCATGTCGAGTAACATTAAATCCGTAGAAAATATGAACTCCGCCACCTTAATAAGCACGTATTCCACAATTCCTCTCGGATAAAAGATCAAACGATTGGCCATTTGCAAGGCAATAGAAGTAGGCTTCAATTCTTCAATTTCCAACCTCTTAGATATTGAAAGAGGCATAAGATTAATACTAGCATCTGAATCACACAAGACACTCCCAAAAGTTTTCCCTCCAATCACACAAGCAATAACAAAACTCACGGGGTCCTTTTGCTTCAAGGGTAATTTCCATTGTAAAACGGCACTACACTCTTCCGATAAGTTGATTGTTTCGATTCCTCTTCTTTGATATGGCTTCTTTCAAGAACTTAGCAACTGACATGTCTCCCAAAGCATCTAGCAATGGAATATCGATTTAGACCTTCTTGAACATATCAATAAACTTGACAAGTTTTTCACCACCTCTTGCCTTAACAAGTCTTTGAAGGTAAGGAGCCTTGAAAACCACATCTTTCATTGGCAAAGAAGAAGAAGGAATGAAATGAGTAGCTTTAGAGGGTACCTCTTTGGGGACTTGAGGCTTCTCCACTTGAGGGACGGACTCCTCCACTTCCAAATCTTCATTCAGAACTTCATCTTGATCTTCCAACTCCGGATAATTCTTATAAGTATTCCGCTTCTCAATTGAATGGCATTACATTGATTCTTCGGATCGACCTCCGTATTGCTTAGAAATTGCCCCGACTTATATTGAGAGGCCACTTGATTAGCCATTTGGCTCATTTACCCTTCCAACATATTCACTTGCTTAGATGAAGCCGTGTCGGTTCCTTCCAAACTTGTGACCTTTTCTCCCGCTGCACTCATGAAAGCATTTTGATTTTGGAGAAGTTATTGCATCATTTCTTCCATAGTTGGGGACGGATTCTTTGGCTCATTGATTATTTCTTGAGACACCGAGAATCAGAGTGGTGGATGAATAACATTATTTGGGTTAGAGTATGGCAAATTTGGATTCCTATAATTAGGATTATAGGCTTGATTCCCCGACGGGTAACTCGAACGGTTGAAGTTGCTATAACCTCTTTGATTCACATAATTAGCATCCTCGTAATGCGAATACTCTTCACCTCCTTGTTGAATCGGTTGAGACATCATTTTCACATCCAATTTTTCCTTCCTTTTGGCTTCATAGTCTTTCTTGAGCATAGTGAATTGTTCAAGAAGATCATCATACTTTTCATCGGAAATGGAAGCAAATTTTCTTGAAGAACTCCTCTCTTATGGCCAATGAAAACTATTGGCTGACATTTCCTCCAAAATCCGAACCGCTTGAAAACCCATGTTGAGGGCATCTCCTCGACATATCTTTGTATCTCTTCCAAACTTCATAAATTGATTCATCTCCCATTTGAGAGAAATGAGAGATGTCCGATATTAACTTTTGAGCACGAGAGGGCGAAAAGTACTTAGGAAGGAATAGTCGGCACATTTGCTCCCATGAAGTGATCTCCAAATGGTCGAGGGTCTTGTACCATTCTTTGGCCTTGTCCCTTAATGAAAATCCAAAGAGTCTTAGCCGAATGATGTCATTGTACTCAAATTAAAAGGTTGGATTTGGAATGTTTTGAAGATTTATTTGAAGATTTCTCCATTTGGGTTCTTAGTATCATTATTAATGCATTCAATTATCTTTTCTTGTTCTATTTCTTTTCTTATGTCTAGCTAAATCCTTTTAGTTGGTTTTGGGGAATTGAGATGATTTAATGGTGACTTTGATCTTAGCTTTCTAATTCTAATTGCTTTCATCTATTTGATTGTGGATTTGAGTCTTGATTTCATGTGGGAATTATTGATCATCTTTCTTGCATGCCAAGTGTTTGTGGAAATTGTTAATAGGTTTGTACATTCATCGAAATCAAATTGTCATATCATGCATGATTTTGAGACTTAGCAAGTGATGAATTAATGCATGGGAGCTCTAATTTGTTGTGCTTTTTGGAGTTGGATTGTCGCCTTTAGTCTTAGCCGAGAGAGTCAATAATTTGATCCATTTTTACTATCCATTGAGAGAGGATAGTGATTAGTCTTGTGAATGCTTCACATTTAGATGATTAAATATGGGTATGTGAATGAGGAAGTCAATATCAGGTCATTAAGAATCAAATCAAGTCCCTAGAACCACCATTTATCTCATATTGCATCTTTGATCAATTCTTAATTGCTTAATTGTTAGTGATTTCATTACTTGCTTTGTTTTTTCTATTTGAGTGTTTGTATTGATCACAAATCATGATAAATCTAGAGTTTGAATAGTAGGAAAGTGTATGAATTTCATTTCTCACATAAGTTCGGTCAAATGGTCCTTGATGATACGATATCTGATTGCTAATGCTACGATAACCCATTAAAGTTGCGGTTTATAGTGCTAAGTAAATTTAGTGATCAACTTTTTGGCGCCATTGCCGGGGACCATTTAGAATTTATAGTGTTAATGATTTTTGCACCAAGAGTACTAGTTCAAGCATTAATTGTTTTATTTTGTGTTTTAAGTCTAAGTTTGATCTTGGTTGGCTTATGTAGGTGAACTAGTGCATGATCACAAGGAGAAAAGGAGGAGAAATCATTCCTTTGGATTTGGAGATTGAAATCACCCATAAGCAAGCAAACCGAGAAAGGAGGAGAAAAGTAATGAAGGACCAAGGGCCGAATAATATGGCTGACTTGGAGTGACAAATGCAAGAACTCCGACGTTAAATGAATGAGCAACAAGCCCAAAGGGATAGAGCACCACCGTCTCTCATTAATCAAATGTTTGAGCCTCAAGTCAATCAAATGGGGACCCTGCATAGCTTTAGCCTATAACCATTGACATGCATACGCACCATATATCCTTGCATCGATGAAGACGTCTTGTTTATGTAGATTGACTCAACATCCAAACTCAGGTTTGTCTTTATCTTTTATTTATTTTATTTATCTTTTAGTTTAACTTTTATTTTCCTATTTGGCCAAGACGTGTCTGTCCAGAGCCCAAACCCTTAGTGATACCCTGACCAAGAGAAAGCTACACCAACTTCTTGTAGGATCGACCCTATACATACCGCTAACTGTTCTTAGATGTGGGCATAGAAAAATTATTAATGTATTTTGCATGTGACTCAAACGACGGTCACGTCAATGACCTTATTGAGCAATTTTCCATGCTCAAGAGAGACCATGAAGCCGAAAGGAAGGGAAAGATGGACATGAAAATGACGACTCAACCGATTCAACAAGGAGATGAAGAGTACATGCAACATGATGATGCTAATTATGTGAATCAAAGAGGTTATAGAAACTACAACCATTCGAGTTATGCATCGGGGATTCAAGCCTATAACCCCAATTATAGGAATCCAAATTTGTCGTATTCCAACCCGAACAATGCTATTTACCCGTCACCCGGATTCTCGGTGTCTTAAGGAATGATCATTGAGCCTAAGAAGCCCACTCTGACTATAGATGAAATGATGCATCAATTTCTCCAAAATCAAAATGCTTTCATCGGTGAAACGGGCCAAAAGGTTATAAGTTTGGAAGGAACCGTCACGGCTTTGTCTAAGGAATTGAAGATGTTGGAAGGGCAAGTTAGTCAAATGGCCAATCAAGCGGCTTCTCAACATAAGCCGGGGCAATTTCCAAGCAATACGGAGGTTAATCCAAAGAATCAATGCAATGCCATCCAATTGAGGAGTGGAACTACTTATAAGAACTATTTGTAGTTAGAAGATCAAGATAAAGTTGTGGATGAAGAACTATTAGTGGAGGAACCCGTTCCTCTAAGAGAGAAACCTTAAGACCCGATCAAGGAGCCTCTAATTCCAAAAGAGGTGACTTCTAAGGCAAATCAACCTAGCAAGAATGTAGCTCTCAAAGCTCCTTTTCCTCAAAGATTGGCTAAAGCATACATGGATGAAAAGCTTGCTAAATTCATGGAGATGTTCCAAAAGATACAAATCAATATCCCTTTGCTTGACGCTTTAAGAGATATGCCGGGCTATGCAAAGTTTTTGAAAGAGGCCATGTCAAGGAAGATAAAGCTTGGAAAGTTTGAGACCATTAATTTGACGGAGGAATGTACTATCGTGCTTCAAAAGAAACTTCCATTGAAACAAAAGGATTCGGGTAGTTTCACAATAACTTGTGTGATTGGAGGGCAAATTTTTGGAAAGGTTTTGTGTGACATTGGAGCTAGTATCAATTTGATGCCCCTTTGTATCTTCAAGCGGTTGGAGATTGGAGAATTGAAGCCTACTTCTATTGCCTTGCAAATGGCCGATCGTTCTATCTCTTATCCTAGAGGAATTGTGGAAGATGTGCTTATTATGGTGGAAGAGTTTATATTTCCTGCGGATTTTGTGGTACTTGACATGCCTGAAGATGACAATACTTCACTTATTCTTGGTCGCCCATTCTTGGAAACCGGAAGGGCATTGATCGATGTTCAATATGGTGAGTTGACCTTCCGTTACAATGATGAGAAGATGACCATCTCATTCTATGAAGCCATGAAGAAGCCTAATGAGTTGGAGATTGAGGAGTGTAATTTCTTTGACTCTTTGCCCTCATACTCTCAAGATTCTTTGAGGCATTGTATTATGGATTTTCTTCATTCTTATTCGGAATTGGATGAGGTGTGTGATGAGTTATTGGAATTTATTGCTTATATGGATGTAAACCAAGGCATTCCCTTGGAAGAGTTGGAATATTTGGATTCATATACACCCATTGAGGGAGGAATGCCGGAAGGAATGCCTAAGCCAAACTCTCCACCTACATAGGATTTGAAGCCTTTACCCGGCCATCTCAAGTATGCCTTCTTGGGTAAGAATGAAACTTTTCCAGTTATTGTGTCTTTGTTTCTAAATGATGAGGAGTTGGATAAGTTTTTGAGGGTTTTGAGGAAGTATAAGTCTTCTATTGGGTGGTCTATTGCCGATATTAAGGGAATTAGTCCCTTTATTCGCATGCAGCATATTCCTTTGGAAGATGGGGCTAAGTCGAAGGTTCAACCTCAAAGGCGTTTGAATCCGATGATGCAAGAGGTTGTGAGTAAAGATGTATTGAAGCTTTTCGATGCCGGGATCATATACGCTATATCCGATAGCGAATGGGTGAGCCCGACGCAAGTTGTTGCCAAGAAATGAGGCATAACTGTTGTGGAGGATGAGAAGGGTGAGCAAATTGCCACACGTTTGCAAACGGGGTGGAGAGTTTGTATTGACTATAGAGCTTTGAATGCGGCCATTAGGAAAGATCACTTCCCTCTTCCCTTCATTGACCAAATGCTTGATAGATTGACCGTCTATGAGTACTATTGCTTCTTCGATGGCTATTCCGGCTACAACCAAATCCCCATTGCCCCAGAGGACCAATACAAGACCGTTTTTACTTGCTCTTATGGGATCTTTGCATGTAGACGAATGTCTTTCGGTCTTTGCAATGCATCCGCAACATTCCAACGTTGCATGATGGCAATTTTCCACAGACTCATCGAAAAAATCATGGAGGTATTTATGGATGATTTTTCGATCTTTGGTTCTTCCTTTGATAATTGCTTCGAAAATCTTTCTCAAGTTTTGCAAAGATGTGAAGAAACTTCTCTATGTCTCAATTGGGAGAAGTGTCATTTTATGGTGAGAGAGGGCATTATTTTGGGACACAAGGTGTCTAGAGATGAATTAGAGGTTGATAGAGCCAAAATAGTGGCAATTAAAAAGCTTCCCCACCGACAAATGTGAAATTAATCTGGAGTTTTCTTAGGCATGCGGGATTTTATAGACGGTTTATATAAGACTTTTCAAAAATCTCCAAGCCTCTTTGCTCATTATTGGAGAAGGATACAAGGTTTGAGTTTTCTAGTGCTTGCCTTGAGTCGTTTGAGAAGTTGAAGAAATAACTTGTGTCTACCCCAGTATAGATCAGTCCAGATTGGATGGAGCCGTTTATGTTGATGTGTGACACTAGCGATTGGACCATTGGGACCGTGTTGGGCAAAAAATGAGATAAGTTATTTCGAGTTATCTATTATGCTAGCAAGACATTGGATTCGGTTTAATTGAACTACACCACCACCGAAAATGAATTGCTTGCCGTCGCGTATGCCTTCGATAAGTTTCGTTCATACCTAGTAGGGAAACATTCCATCGTTTATATGGACCACGCCGCAATTCATTATCTTTTTGCCAAGACGGATGCAAAACCCTGTTTCATTCATTGGATATTATTGCTCCAAGAATTTGACTTGGAAATCCGAGATAGAAAGGAATGTGAAAATATCGTTGCCGATCATTTTTCAAGACTTGAGAACCCGGTTGAAGGAGAAGATTCTCGGGTATTTATTAATGATGGTTCCCGATGAATAAATGCTTAAGTTGATTGATTATACTCCTTAGTTTGCGGACTTTGTTAATTACTTAGTCATTGGTGAGTTGCCGGGTGACCTTTCTCATTATCAAAAGAAGAAATTTTTGCATGATGTGAAGTTTTAATATTGGGAAGATCCTAACCTATATCAGCGATGTGCCGATGACATCATCCAGAAATGTGTGGAGCAAAACCGATTAGGTGAGAATCATGGAGGAATGCCAACGTTCTCCAAGTGGAGGTCATTTCGGTGCCCATCGTACCGCTATCAAGGTCTTCCTGTAATACCCTGATCTTTTATAAGTCTTTAAGTTCATCCTGATTCAGTTTATATGCTTTGATAATGTGCTTGTGTGCGATGAAAATTTCCGAGAAAAGAATTTTTCTCGTGAAATTACTAAAATGCCCTTGAGTGCCATTATGTGATTTTTTCTCGTTTCAGTTATCCGATTGAATGTGAGATGAATTGATTGAGCATGATTATATGAGTTTGAGTCAGAGTTCGAATTTCGGAAAATTTTGAGAAGTTTCATTTTCCGATGAATAGTAACTTTTCCGAGTTTTTCCGAATTTTGTCTAATTAGTGTCTTTTGAGTATACAAATTCTTTTAGAAGCTTTGGGATATATTGAGAGTCGTCTGAGATTGTCTGAGCAGATTTGAGTTAATATTTCTAGAATCCTAGTATGAATAGTGATTTTTGAGATTTTATTCATTGCTCAAAATTTTGATTCGAAAACTGGATTTTTGGATTCCTTGATTTATTTAGTGAAGTATGAGATGAAGTAGAGAGGTTTTCGAACGTCCAGAAAGAGTCTAATGAATTTTAAGTCGTTTGAGAGATTAATGAAAAAGTAAGGTTGTTTTGCACCGAAAATTTTTTTATTCCGGCGATTTTTATATCGCATTTTTTACTAAAAGGTGCAATCTAAACTCATTAAAAACCTATCCTACTCTCATTTCATCTCACTCTCTCTTACTGTCTCTCTCTCTCCCTCCATTCGCCGATCTCATACTCTCTCCCTTCTCTCTCTCGTCGAACATACACACACACAGAAACTCCATTGAAGACATGAAAATGAAGGTCTAAAGTTGCGAGGAAAATTGCAACCGATCATCCTTTGATCAATCCAACGAGGTAATCTCGATCCTCTCTTCGTTGTGATCATTTTAAGACTAGGATTTCTCCTCTTCCCTCTTTTTTTGATTTCGGCACTTTCATGCCAAGGAAAAAAGTTCGATCCTAGATTATTTTTGAGGTCTACAAATCGAGTTTTTCATGGTTTTGTGCATGAAATCAGATGTTAGAATCTTGATCATCCATGCCCCATGAATGCCGATTTTTATGGCCAAGTTTAGGAGTTCTCATGTTGATGATCTTAGCATGAAATTGAGAGTAAAATTGAGCTATATGAATTAATCTAAGAACATCTATGTGATCAATTAAAAGAAGTCGAATTTCTTGCTATTTTTCTTCATAATTTTCGAAGGTTTCTAGCATGAGAATTGATAGTTTTGTCTTGATAAACTTGATGAATGAATTGATGATGAAATCGATGGATTTGAGTATTGAGAATGCTTGCTAAATTGATGAATTAAAGAGTATGAATTGTTTGTTGTTTTCCTTGAAAAATTTGAACAATATTCTTAAGAATAGTTGATGGAATTGTGATGATTTGGATGAAGTATTGTTAGGATTGAGTGATATCTGACGATTTATGCATGAATATGTGATTTAATTGAAGAGATGAATTTTATCCCATTTTTTCCCAAAATACTCGAACTATGTATATATATATATATATATATATATATATATATAGAAATTGATGATTTTATAAACCGAGAACTATTGAATGCTATTACTTAATGATTATTATGTGGGTTTTTAAAATTAATTGACTTGTCATTTTATCTGAGTTATGGTATGTTAGATCATCTACTTGAGTTATTATCCTGTGTGAGACAGGAACACACGTGTTGTTATTTGAATTATGTGAGTTGAGTGTGAGCCTTTCTTCGGTTATGCCAGTCACAGTGTTTGAGAAGGAGGCCTACTTGTAATACCCAAAACTTTTCTAAGTTCTTAAGTGCGTATTAATTAAGTTAATATGCCTAAACGATGAGTTTTGAGTGCTAAAAGTTTTCGCGAAAATAATTTTTTCTATGAAATGACGAAAATGCCCTTATGTGCTCTAATGTGATTTTTCTCATTTCGATTATTCAAATTGAGTATGTGATGAATTGTTTGAGCTTATTTATATGAGTATGAGCTTGAGTATGAATTTCAGAATTTTCTAAGAACTTTGATTTTTAGATGAATAGTAACGTAAACCGAAAAATCACTATTCATCGACCGACTCTGAATTTAGTCTAATTAGTTTCATTGGAATCTAGAATTAATTCTAAGACTTTTGAGATATGTCGGAGAATTTTCCGAGATCAATAGAGTGAAGTTTAAAAATAAATTGCTTAACGACTCGTTTAGTCGAGCAGTTTTTTATGAACTTATTCGTTAGAAGGAATCTCGAGATAAAAATTAGATAATTGGATTCCTTAATTTATTTTGGGAGATATAAGACGAATTAGAGAGAATTTGGATGTCGAGAAAGAGACGAGAAGGGTTATTAAAAGTTTGAGGGAATAAACTAAAATAATGGGGATAGTTTCTACCGGAAAATTAATTATCCGGGTATAATTAGCAGTTAAAAACTGCATGTCTATCCAAAATTGCACCCTTAACTCTAATATCACTCTCAACCTAACAAATGAGTGACACTCTCCCTCTCAAACCTCCAAATGGCGTGTCCGCCTCTCTCTCTCTCTCTCTCTCTCTCTCTCTCTCTCTCTCTCTCATATCTTGCCATATCTAGCATGTAAGATACATCTCCCCATTCCACAAACTTGCATTCACCACCTCTCAACTCATCTCCCATCTCTCTCTTTATACCGAAGGATGAACCACAGCAGCAACCAACTCTCTCTCTCAACTGTCCTTGCCGAGAGCAGATTTTGCAGCTAATCTCCTCTCTTTTTCATCTTGTTTGCACCGTGTTCATCAAGAGGAGTATCTCGTCCTTCATCTCCATCATTCCTTTGCCATAAGAAGTAAGATCAACAACTGCAACAGCTCGTTTTCTTCAATACCAAGTAGCAGTTTTCCATCTCTTTTGACACCTTGCATATACTCACCTTTTTCATGGCTTCATGCAACTAGCTTGAGGATCTTTTGATGTAGATCATCTTCTATATCTCCAAGATCATCTAAGGAAGTAAGTCTTCATCTTATTCATTTCTTTTCAAGCTTGAAACAAGCTTAAAAGCTTCACCATATCCATCGATTTCTTGGATAGAAAAAATAAGGGTTTGATCCTTGTTTTTCAAAAGCTATGATCTTGATACCTTGTATATCTTTTCATGCAAGGAAATGAGTTACAAATCCATCATCTTTCATCATCAAAGCTATCCAAAACTCCAAGCCAAGAAGAGCTTAAGTTTATTTATTTTTAAGTATGATTTCATTCTTTAAAGATGTATATATGTATATGTAAGTGAGAAAATAAGGAAAGAATGCATGATTTACTTTATGCTTAGGCAAACCTTAGGTTTATGATGATGAGATGATGATCAAAATAAAGAAGAAATAAGTTGCTAAAACCCGAGTATTTTTGTAAGATTTTAGACCATTCTTGATTTTTGTCTACTTAAGATAATACTTTCAAAAAGGCCTACTTTCGTCGATTCAAATCGATCAAGTTGCATTTTATATAGCAGTAAAAGTTACCTTTTCAACCTTTTCACTCTTATACGGTGATCTTGAACAGGGACCTAGACCTGGGACAAGGACAAATACAAGGTCAAAGAGCCAGGGCTAAGTACCAATTCCCGGTACCTGAAGCCACTACCAGTAGACGAACAAATACGGGTAGAAAGACAAGGGAAGAGAGAAATCAATAAACTACCGATATTCCAGAATTGAAGACATGAATTTGTGGGGGACACATGAAAGTAAAGACCACGTGCGTAAGACCGAGGCAATAGCAATAGGTTTGGCAGCGATTGCTGAGTTGTTGAATCAATAAGTGGAAATTTCATTCAAATAGGAACTTGAGAGGGTAGCGGTTTGTTCTTCGCTGGAAGGGTTTGAGTGTACACCTCCTGTAGAACAGAAGCTATTTAAGCATGAGTTAGGTTATAAAATGATGAAAGAACATAAGTAGCTAAAAAAAGCCCTAAATCGACTAAAAAAAGGAAAAATAGAAAAAATGATTTCTTGTTGAGTTTTGATGATATGTTGATGATATATGCTTATTATGATTTTTCATGTGATTTATATGCATATATGTGATGATGATACATTTTGGTTAATTTATTGTATTTTTATTTAATTTAATCAATTAAAAATAGAGAAAATATGATTAAATGATGATTTATGAAATTTATGATGTTTATGAGCATGATGATATATGAAAATATAATCTAGATGTGTTTTTATGACAAAACAAAAATTTTGTGATTTTTATTGATAATTTCGAAATATGAGTATTATAAAGAAAAATGAATATTTGATGATTTTGATGAAATATGATGATATTGATGATGATGATGATGATGATGGTGATGATGATGTTAAGATGTGTTAGATGAATTTTTGAGTGATTTTACAAGCATGAAAATTAAGATGATAAGAAATATGATTTTTAGTAATTTTATTGAATTTTTGAGAAGAAAATCGAAGAAAATGGATATATAAATAAAAATGAGTATTTTGATGTTCTTGAGTTTAATATGAGTTTTTCAAGATGTGTTCTTTATGTTCGTAAGGAAATTATGAAGATTTGAAGATGTTATCAAAAAATTAGAAAAATAATTATTTTTATTATTTTTAATCGAAAAATATAAATATATAATATAATGAGGAATTTCATTAAATAAAATAAAATTGAGAAGAAAAAGAGATATTGAGTATATTTTGAGTGATTCGAGTAGGAAATAAAATTTCATGAATTTCCTTTAGAAAAATCGATATATATATATATATATATATATATATATATATATATATATATATAATAAAATGAAATAATGAGAAAAGAAGATATTAGTTTTAATTAAACAAAGAAAAACATTTCTTTGTAGATGTTGATGCTAGAATGTTGATAAGTAAAAGATATGATGTGAGTTTAATGTTATGATAAAATGAAATGGAATATTAATATTAATATTTATTTGAGAATAAAAGAAGATGAATTTTTCTATAAGATAATGTGCTAGAAGTTATGTCCATGAGTTAAGAGATATGTTGTTCGTATTTGAATTCATTTATATACGAGTACGAGTACGTATTTTGATGAAAATAATGACGTATTTTAGAGTCAACAAATACGAAATAGAAGTTTGAATATTTAATTTAAAAATAATTATTAAATGAGTTTAACGAAATGATTTTCGTTAGAGTTTGAAGTTATAAGTTCTTAAAGGTTAAGAAGTCGATCAATAATGAATTAATAAGTGATTGAGTTTAAGATATGATTTATTTATTAAACTTTGATACTAAGTTATGATTATGTGATTGAGTATGATTAACCTTTCTAGCAAGTTAATCACTTAGTTAATCATTTATAAGTTTTGGAATATTGACATTGATGCTTGATTATTATGACGATGTTTGATTGTTGTCTTTCTTGATTGTTGTCTCCTCGTTCACCTCCTTCTTGTTCTCCTCCTCTTTCTCCATCTTCCCCGTCTTCATCATTCATCTCAACTCTCAGATTTCCAGCTTGAGCTATTGCAATCTCATGGAATGGTGTGTCCATTTTCCAATTTGTCGTGTCGGTAAATGTAGTCACTGATGTAAGAACAAGATCGGGCAAAGGAAACACTTCTATCACCTCCTTTTCGTCCTTCTTAGGCTTTTCCTCTTGATGTTGCCGAAAGTAATACTATGGAAAAGCCGAGGCAAGAACTTTCATACTTGTCCACATTGCCGCATGAATTACTATGGAATACGAAAATGTTTTCCATTTAGGAGCGGCTGGGCAAAGAGCCATGACAATAGGTGTGATAAACCCTTCACAACAAAGCACTCCGACCAAGTTGATGTGAGCATTGCCCAAATAACAAAAAGCTCAGTGCTTCCACACGACGTATTCTCCCCTCATTGGAAAACGGTGTAGGCTAAAATGCGTTGGATCACCCGGAAGACGGGGTTGCGAATAGTTGTGGCCTTAGGAGTCCCGCTGCCAAAAGACCTAAATGAATTTGTCATAGCCGCCCATATTGTCTTTGCATCAAACCTCGAGGTTTTTGACAAATGCCTCTCGCTGGGCATCCCAACATCACATTAATATCTTGCATAGTCAGTGAATGGACTTTATCATCTAGTTGAAAAGTCGCCTTATAGGTAATCTTGGAGGAAGGTATAGGTAGAACCAGCGTAGCAAGAAATTCCAATGTAGCTCTTGGAATTGTCGGCCACATTCCCGTCAAAACGGATCCCCAACCTACCCGATCAAATAGCTCCTGCATATTATCCCACAAAACAAGATCTTTCAAGACTTGTTGAAAGGCCCCGTTTGGCTATGTGAATGAAGAGCTCTTTATGTGCCGGTTTCCGGAAAGCAACATCATACACCGCGGGATCATACGGTCCGTCAAACTTTTGGACATATCTCGATTCAATATCTTGAGGGAGACTTTTTATTGTGTCTTTGTTTCTAAATGATGAGGAGTTGGATAACTTTTTGAGGGTTTTGAGGAAGTATAAGTCTTCTATTGGGTGGTCCATTGCCGATATTAAGGGAATTAGCCCCTCTATTTGCATGCATCGTATTCTTTTGGAAGATGGGGCTAAGTCGAAGGTTCAACCTCAAAGGCATTTGAATCCGATGATGCAAGAGGTTGTGAGGAAAGATGTATTGAAGCTTTTCGATGCCGAGATCATATACGCTATATCCGATAGCGAATGGGTGAGCCCGACTCAAGTTGTTGCCAAGAAATGACGCATAACTGTTGTGAAGGATGAGAAGGGTGAGCAAATTGCCACACGTTTGCAAACGGGGTGAAGAGTTTGTATTGACTATAGAGCTTTGAATGCGGCCACTAGAAAAGATCACTTCCCTCTTCCCTTCATCGACCAAATGCTTGATAGATTGACCGGCTATGAGTACTATTGCTTCTTCGATGGCTATTCCATCTACAACCAAATCCCCATTGCCCAAGAGGACCAATACAATACCGTTTTTACTTGCTCTTATGAGATCTTTGCATGTAGACGAATGTCTTTCGGTCTCTGTAATGCATCCGTAACATTCCAACGTTGCATGATGGCAATATTCCACGGACTCATCGAAAAGATCATGGAGGTATTTATGAATGATTTTTCAATCTTCGGTTCTTCCTTTGATAATTGCTTCGAAAATCTTTCTCAAGTTTTGCAATGATGTGAAGAAACTTCTCTAAGTCTCAATTGGGAGAAGTGTCATTTTATGGTGAGAGAGGGCATTGTTTTGGGACACAAGGTGTCTAGAGATGAATTAGATGTTGATAGAGCCAAAATAGTGGCAATTAAAAAGCTTCCCCACCGACAAATGTGAAATTAATCTGGAGTTTTCTTAGGCATGCGGGATTTTATAGGCGGTTTATAAAAGACTTTTCAAAAATCTCCAAGCCTCTTTGCTCATTATTGGAGAAGGATACAAGGTTTGAGTTTTCTAGTGCTTGCCTTGAGTCGTTTAAGAAGTTGAAGAAAAAACTTATGTCTACCCCCGTATAGATCAGTCCAGATTGAATGGAGCCGTTTGTGTTGATGTGTGACATTAGCGATTTGGCCATTGGGACCGTGTTGGGGAAAAAACGAGATAAGTTATTTCGAGTTATCTATTATACTAGCAAGACATTGGATTCTACTCAATTGAACTACACCACCACCGAAAAAGAATTGCTTGCCACGGCGTATGCCTTCAATAAGTTCCGTCCATACCTAGTGGGGACACATTCCATCGTCTATATGGACCACGCCGCAATTCGTTATCTTTTTGCCAACAAGGATGAAAAACCCTATTTGATTCATTGGATATTATTGATCCAAGAATTTGACTTGGAAATCCGAGATAGAAAGGGATGTGAAAATATCGTTGCCGATCATTTTTCAAGACTTGAGAACCCGGTAGAAGGAGAAGATTCTCGGGTATTTATTAATGATGGTTTTCCTGATGAACAAGTGCTTAAGTTGATTGATTATACTCCTTAGTTTGTGGACTTTGTTAATTACTTAGTCATTGGTGAGTTGTAGGGTGACCTTTCTCATTATCAAAAGAAGAAATTTTTGCATGATGTGAAGTTTTAATATTGGGAAGATCCTAACCTATATCGGCGATGTGCCGATGACATCATCCAAAAATGTGTGAAGCAAAACCGATTAGGTGAGAATCATGGAGGAATGCCAACGTTCTCCAAGTGGAGGTCATTTCGGTGCCCATCGTACCGCTATTAAGGTCTTCCTGTAATACCCTGATCTTTTATAAGTCTTTAAGTTCATCTTGATTGAGTTTATATGCCTTGATAATGTGCTTGTGTGCGATGAAAATTTCCGAGAAAAGAAATTTTCTCATGAAATTACTAAAATGCCCTTGAGTGCCTTTATGTGATTTTTTCTTGTTTCAGTTATCCGATCGAATGTGTGATGAATTGATTGAGCATGATTATATGAGTTTGAGTCAGAGTTCGAATTTCGGAGAATTTTGAGAATTTTCATTTTCTGATGAATAGTAACTTTCCCGAGTTTTTCCGAATTTTGTCTAATTAGTGTCTTTTGAGTATAAAAATTCTTTTAGAAGCTTTGGGATATATTTGAGAATCGTCTGAGATTGTCTGAGCAGATTTGAGTTAATATTTCAAGAGCCCTAGTATGAATAGTGATTTTTGAGATTTTATTCATTGCTCGAAATTTTGATTCGAAAACTGGATTTTTGGATTCCTTGATTTATTTGGTGAAGTATGAGATGAAGTTGAGAGATTTTCGAACGTCAAGAAAGAGTCGTGATGAGTTTTAAGTCGTTTGAGAGATTAATGAAAAGTAGGGTTGTTTTGCACCGAAAATTTTTTTCTTCCGGCGATTTTTATATCGCATTTTTTACTAAAAGGTGCAATCTAAACTCATTAAAAACCTATCCTACTCTCATTTCATCTCACTCTCTCTTATTGCCTCTCTCTCCCTCCATTCGCCGATCTCATACTCTCTCCCTTCTCTCTCTCGTGGAACATACACACACACACACACACAGAAACTCCATTGAAGACATGAAAATGAAGGTCTAAAGTTGCGAGAAAAATTGCAACCGATCATCCTTTGATCAATCCAACGAGGTAATCTTGATCCTCTCTTCGTTGTGATCATTTTAAGACTAGGATTTCTTCTCTTCCCTCTTTTTTTGATTTCGGCACTTTCATGCCAAGGAAAAAAGTTCGATCCTAGATTATTTTTGAGGTCTACAAATCGAGTATTTCATGGTTTTGTGCATGAAATCAGATGTTAGAATCTTGATCATCCATGCCCCATGAATGCCGATTTTTATGGCCAAGTTTAGGAGTTTTCATGTTGATGATCTTAGCATGAAATTGAGAGTAAAATTGAGCTATATGAATTAATCTAAGAACATCTATGTGATCAATTAAAAGAAGTCGAATTTCTTGCTATTTTTCTTCAAAATTTTCGAAGGTATTTAGCATGAGAATTGGGAGTTTTGTCTTGATAAACTTCATGAATGAATTGATGATGAAATCGATGGATTTGAGTATTGAGAATGCATGCTAAATTGTTGAATTAAAGAGTATGAATTGTTTGTTGTTTTCCTTGAAAAATTCGAACAATATTCTTAAGAATAGTTGATGGAATTGTGATGATTTGGATGAAGTATTGTTAGGATTGAGTGATATCTGACGATTTATGCATGAATATGTGATTTAATTGAAGAGATGAATTTTATCCCATTTTTTCCAAAAATATTCGAAATATATATATATATATATATATATATATAGAAATTGATGGTTTTATAAACCGAGAATTATTGAATGCTATTACTTAATGATTATTATGTGAGTTTTTAAATTAATTGACTTGTCATTTTATCTGAGTTATGGTATGTTTGATCATCTACTTGAGTTATTATCCTGTGTGAGACAGGAGCACACGTGTTGTTATTTGAATTATGTGAGTTGACTGTGAGGCTTGCTTCGGTTATGCCAGTCACAGTGTTTGAGAAGAAGGCCTACTTGTAATACCCCAAACTTTTCTGAGTTCTTAAGTGCGTATTAATTAAGTTAATATGCCTAAACGATGAGTTTTGAGTGCTAAAAGTTTTCGCGAAAATAATTTTTTCTGTGAAATGACGAAAATGCCCTTATATGCTCTAATGTGATTTTTCTCGTTTCAATTATTCGAATCGAGTATGTGATGAATTGTTTGAGCTTATTTATATGAGTATGAGCTTGAGTATGAATTTCGGAATTTTCTAAGAACTTTGATTTTTAGATGAATAGTAACGTAAACCGAGAAATTATTATTCATCGACCGACTCTGAATTTAATCTAATTAGTTTCATTGGAATCAAGAATTAATTCTAAGACTTTTGAGATATGTCGGAGAATTTTCTGAGATCATTAGAGTGAAGTTTAAAAATAAATTGCTTAACGACTCGTTTAGTCGAGTAGTTTTTTATGAACTTATTCGTTAGAAGGAATCTCGAGATAAAAATTAGATAATTGGATTCCTTAATTTAATTTGGGAGATATAAGACGAATTAGAGAGAATTTAGATGTCGAGAAGGAGACGAGAAGGGTTATTAAAAGTTTGAGGGAATAAACTAAAATAACGGGGATAGTTTCTACCGGAAAATTAATTATTAGGGTACAATTAGCAGTTAAACACTGCATGTCTATCCATAATAGTACCCTTAACTCTAATATCACTCTCAACCTAGCAAGTGAGTGACACTCTCCCTCTCAAGCCTCCAAATGGCGTGTCCCCCTCTCTCTCCAATCTCTCGCCGATCTCTCCTCTCTCTCTCTCTCTCTCTCTCACTCACTCATATCTTGCCATATCTAGCATGTAAGATACATCTCCCCAATCCACAAACTTGCATTCATCACCTCTCCACTTTTCTCCCATCTCTCTCTCTATACCGAAGGAAGAACTACAGCAGCAACCAACTCTCTATCTCTCGACTGTCCTTGCCGAGAGCAGATTTTGCAGCAGTTTTGCATCTCCATCTCCTCTCTTCTTCATCTTGTTTGCACTGTGATCATCAAGAGGAGTATCTCTTCCTTCATCTCCATCATTCCTTTGTCGTGAGAAGGAAGAATAACAGCTGCAGCATCTCGTTTTCTTCAACACCGAGCAGCAGTTTTCAATCTCTTTTGACACCTTGCAAATATACACCTCTTTCATGGATTCATGCAACTAGCTTGAGGATCTTTTGATGTAGATCATCTAAGGGTTCACCATATCCATTTCTTTCATTTCTTCATCTTATTCATTTCTTTTCAAGCTTGAAACAAGCTTAAAAGCTTCACCATATCCATCGATTTCTTGGATAGGAAAACTAAGGGTTTGATCCTTGTTTGCCAAAAGCTATGATCTTGATTCCTTGTATATCTTTTCATGCAAGGAAATGAGTTACAAATCCATCATCTTTCATCCTTAAAGCTATCCAAAACTCCAAGCCAAGAAGAGCTTAAGTTTATTTATTTTTTAGTATGATTTCATTCTTTAAAGATGTATATATGTATATGTAAGTGAGAAAATAAGGAAAGAATGCATGATTTACTTTATGCTTAGGCAAACCTTAGGTTTATGATGATGAGATGATGATCAAAATAAAGAATAAATAAGTTGCTAAAACCCGGGTTTTTTTGTAAGATTTTAGACCATTCTTAGTTTTTGTCCACTTAAGATAATACTTTCAAAAAGGCCTACTTTCGTCGATTCTAATCGATCAAGTTGCGTTTTATATAGCAGTAAAAGTTACCGTTTCAACCTTTTCACTCTTATATGGTGTTCTTGAACAGGGACCTAGACCTGGGACAAGGACAAATACAAGGTCAAAGAGCCAGGGCTAAGTACCAATGCCCGGTACCTGAAGCCACTACCAGTAGACGAACAAATACGAGTACAAAGACAAGGGAAGAGAGAAATCAATAAAATACCGATATTCTAGGATTGAAGACATGAATTGGTGGGGGACACATGAAAGTAAAGACCATGTGCGTAAGACCGAGGCAATAGCAATAGGCTGGGCAGCAATTGCTGAGTTGCTGAATCAATAAGTGGAAATTTCATTCAAATAGGAACTTGAGTGGGTAGCAGTTTGTTCTTCGCTGGAAGGGTTTGAGTGTACACCTTCTGTAGAATAGAAGCTATTTAAGCATGAGTTAGGGTATAAAATGATGAAAGAACATAAGTAGCTAAAAAAAGCCCTAAATCGACTAAAAAAAGGAAAAATAGAAAAAATGATTTCTTGTTGAGTTTTGATGATATGATGATGATATATGCTTATTATGATTTTTCATGTGATTTATATGCATATATGTGATGATGATAATTTTTGGTGAATTTATTGTATTTTTATTTAATTTAATCGATTAAAAATAGAGAAAATATGATTAAATGATGATTTATGAATTTTATGATGTTTATGAGCATGATGATATATGAAAATATAATGTAGATGTGTTTTTAAGACAAAATATAAATTTTGTGATTTTTATTGAAAATTTCGAAATATGAGTATTATAAAGAAAAATGAACATTTAATGATTTTGATGAAATATGATGATGATGATGATGATGATGATGATGATGATGATGATGATGATGTTAAGATGTGTAAGATGAATTTTTTAGTGAGTTTACAAGTATGAAAATTAAGAGAATAAGAAATATAATTTTTAGTAATTTTATTAAATTTTTGAGAAGAAAATCGAAGAAAATGGATATATAAATAAAAATGAGTGTTTTGATGTTCTTGAGTTTAATATGAGTTTATCAAGATGTGTTCTTCATGTTCATAAGGAAATTATGAAGATTTGAAGATGTTATCAAAAAATTAGAAAAATAATTATATTTATTATTTTTAATCGAAAAATATAAATATATAATATAATGAGGAATTTCATTAAATAAAATGAAATTGAGAAGAAAAAGAGATATTGAGTATAATTTGAGTGATTCGAGTAGGAAATAAAATTTCATGAATTTTCTTTAGAAAAATCGATATATATATATATATATATATATATATATATATAAATATATATATAATAAAATGAAATAATGAGAAAAGAAGATATTAGTTTTAATTAAACAAAGAAAAATATTTCTTTGTAGATGTTGATGCTAGAATGTTGATAAGTAAAAGATATTATGTGAGTTTAATGTTATGATAAAAAGAAATGGAATATTAATATTAATATTTATTTGAGAATAAAAGAAGGTAAATTTTTCTATAAGATAATGTGTTAGAAGTTATGTACATGAGTTAAGAGATATGTTGTTCGTATTTGAATTCATTTGTATACGAGTACGAGTACGTATTTTGATGAAAATGATGATGTATTTTAGAGTCAAGAAATACGAAATAGAAGTTTGAATATTTAATTTAAAATAATTATTAAATGAGTTTAACGAAATGATTTTCGTTAGAGTTTGAAGTTATAAGTTCTTAAAGGTTAAGAATTCGATCAATAATGAATTAATAAGTGATTGAGTTTAAGATATGATTTATTTATTAAACTTCGATACTAAGTTATGATTATGTGATTGAGTATGATTAACCTTTCTAGCAAGTTAATCACTTAGTTAATCATTTATAAGTTTTTGAATATTGAAATTGATGCTTGATTATTATGACGTTGTTTGAGTATTGATGTGAATACATGTTTATAATGTGAACGTGGAAGTGAATGTTTGATTTCCGATGTGAATGCTTGATTATTGAAATAAGTGCTCAACTGTGTATGAATGATGTGTGATGATAATAGTTGAGAATTAACGATATGATTTGCCGAGATCATATAACATGAGTATATGAGAAGTTAAGACGATTTGATTAGTAACTTCTCGATTGATGTGAAGATTAAAATATTTATTAGAAACAAGAATCCGAATTTGAGAAGTTATTAGAAACTGAGTAAAGACGATGATTCGAGAACGAGAAATTGAGAAAGTTATCGATGTGGAGAAGTTTAGATAAGTTAAGAAAAACCCAAGTCAAGTAGAAGTCCTTCAGCCGAGCCCTATGTCTATTATACGTTTTTCGAGTAGATAAGCTCAATTTTAATCGATGTTATTATTGAAGTGCCGAGCGGAACTGCAAAGTAATCGGGAAAGCGTAAAGTAAGCAACCTCGACTTTAATATACCTGAAGCAAGGTGGGCTTTTCTAAAACCAAAACTACGATGAATGCTATTACTTATTGAGTTGCCATTTATCTGAGTTTGGTATGCTTTATCATCTACACGAGTTATTATATCCTTGGAAAATAGGAACCCACGTGTGGTTAATTGACTGATGAGGTGACTGTGTGCTTTACTTTGGTTTAGCCGGTCACAGTGTTTGAGAAGGAGGCCTACTTCTCAGCATAGAGTTATTGTAGTAGATGATTCATGCCTGAGTTTATTTATATATGCTTTGACTGCGCAGTCGGTAGATTTGAAAATGATAAAATGATTTATGCATGCACAAGTAAAATGTTTTTAAATACTCTAACACTTGTGATGCAGTGGCAAGGCAAGTTCAATTATATAGCTCTAAGAGCAAGCTTTTAAAGTTATTTTTGGTATTGTGTTCACTGAGTACGAAGTACTCAACCCTGCATGTATTTCTAAACGTGCAAGTTAACTGTGGATGAGGATGGTGCGGATGGTCTTGGTGGTGTGTTAATCTTTTAGAAGTTTTTGAGTCGACAGTTACATGTCTTCATACATGTAATTGTTGTGAGCGAGTGATGTCTTCCGCTGAAATGTCTATATTTTTGATTAACTTTGTTATGATGATAATACAATGTGCAGTTTGCTCGAAACAATGCCCTAACATTTGCCTTTATATCTTGAATGACGTAAATTTGTGATACTTAACACTATTTTTGTGAAACCGTTGTATATTATATTTGCTCATTCTTTGTCGAGCAATGTTTTGAAAACCTGTTTATTCTTAATATTGTTTTCTAATCATTAACCCTTGATTCCGAGTATGATTATGGTTGAGTTAAGATTTATTTTGTTGGTTTCACATTTCTAATTCATTTGGAAAAGTGTTTGGTTATATTTTGAGTTGAGTTGTGACATAAGATGTAAGTTTATTTGATGGTTTTATTTGATGGTTTCACCTTCACACTCCAATGGAGTCTGGTTATTCCTACACACCGGATTTCGGGCTGTGACACTACTTCTCGACACAGAGATAATGTGGTAAATTGATTCATACCTTTCTTATTATTATATATGTTGACTGCGTAGTCGTTTCAAGAAAACAAAATGTTTTTGCATTCACAAGTAGAATGTTTTAATTGTATTAACACTTGTGATGCAGTGGCAAGACAAGTTCAATTATATAGCTCTAATGAGGAAGTTTTCAATTGTTTTGGCATGTGTTCACTGAATACGAAGTACTCAGTCCTGCATGTATTTTCTAAACGTGCAGGTTAGCTTGGATGAGGATGGCATGGACTTGCTCGGCAGTGTGTTACAATAAGTCGAGTCATTTTTGTTTAAGCTTGCAATTGCATGTCTTCATACATGTAGTTGTTGGGACTTGAGTTTGAGAATTCCGCTGCAAATACAATGTTTGTTTGTTTTTAATATTTTACTCTGATATTGGTGTCGAAACAATGAGCCTTGTGCTCGAAACTATTTTCTGATTTCCCCCGTTTCTACTTGACTTGGATTGAGATATTTGACTTATTTTTCCGACACTTGAATTATTTATCATTGCTCGCTTTCAATCTTTTAATCTTTTATTCTACTTGATTTGTTATCGCTTTCAATCTATATTTCCTTGTTCATGAGCATGATCCCTTGTTAAGTTGAGTATTGTTTCATGGTTTCACTTTCATTGTCAAATGTATTCTAGTCATTCCTACACACTTGAATTCGGACTGTGATAAAGTGGTATCAGAGCAGCTCGTCTGCTCTTAAGCTTAAACTTTCTTTTGAGTCGAGTCTAGATTTGATTCCTAGACTTGTTTGAGTCAGTAACACGCTAAGAATTCCTCATCTCATCCACCAACCAGCTACGAGTATTTTCAAAAAGTTTTGAGTTAAAGTTTAACTTCGACTTATCCAGTTTGCTATTTGCGCTTTTCTAGAGATTAAAGCTTGGTAAGTAGCTTAAATAAATAGATTGCTTTAGAGTGCCTTTCTTAATTCGGTGTTTTGGTGTGGAAATCGAAAAGGATGGATCATTTGTGCAAACATTATCGTGAAATGGAATTGTCAAGTACCCTGAGTAATAAAACCTCTTCGGGAAGCAAAAACTAGTATGTGGAGTTGGAAAATTTCAAACGTGTTGATTAACTTTTTAAGTGTGCTTAACCTATTAAAATCATATAGGATGGACGATGAGAGAAACGGAGCAATGATGTAGGAGTACCTGCATATTAGGAAGTCGTATCATGACACTCTTGCCGAATTCCTCGCGCGTAAGTTCTCTTGATGGGATGATAAATCTGATCCATGCCCTCCCTCGAGAGTGGCATGACTAGGCAGCCTCCTTCGTGCCGAGATACATTGGATGTCTGTACATGGGTGTTTACTTGTACAACGATTGCAATGGTTTTATTGCTACTATCTCTGGCCAATTCATCGAGTATGGTGTGTCGCCTCCTAGACCCTTTGACCCTGTTCTAGCAGCCGAGCTGAATGACATTGTTCTTGAGCCTCAGTCTCCGCTTCGAGACGGACCAGCCCCTTTCCGAGTCCCCTCTTTGCCTCGCCCTGGGCCGAGAGCCGCTTTTCAGTGCAACCCGTACTCGGGAGATGTGCTCTCTATTCACTCTTTTAACCTCTTTACCTCGTCTAGTTCTGCCGCGACCCAGCCAGATAGTTCGTACGACCCCTTCAGAGTTCTGCCGCCTTCACACAACTAGCTTAAGGAGTTCATGCGTCGAGATCGCACTCCCTCTCTAGTACATCCAGTAGTCGAGCCTTCTAGGCCGACGCGTACCGGCGACAACGATGGTGACGAGAACTTTTAGGATCCCGCAGCAGATGCTACAGTTGGCACATGTCACCTCCAGCTGATCTCAAGAGACCGCCTCACTTTTTCATACCGCTTTCCAGACCACGGTTTTGAGGCATGATCAGGAGCTCGAGCTAGAGCTTGACGGTACAGTCGACATGCTCGCATACCTTTGATGTGTCGAGAGCAGCCTTGAGATGCCCCCGTAGAACGAGTCTGAGTTAGATGACATCAATGCTCGTTTCGAGGACGAGTAGATCGGAGAAATGACGAATGCTTGGGATATTCCCGGCATACCTATGGCGAGTTCTTGGAGGCATTAGAAGAAGTAGAGGATGAGGGTAGCGAGGAGGAGGATCCGGAGGAGGATCCAGAGGAGGACCCCGAGGAGAAGCAGAGAGGTGACGATGACCCGAGCGATGATGGTTCTCAAACTTAGGTTTAGTTTGAGAAAGCCGTGGAAAGCTTTAAACAATATTTATATTTCTGTCGAGAGTCGAATTCTTTTTCTTTTCTGGAGTGATGTAAATTATATGACTTGATGCATAGATATCTAGTAGAGCCGGACACGAAGTAGTACCTCGTATTAGTGCGTTTTGAGATATAGAACGTCTTGTTGACGTGTAGGGAAATTTTCTGTTGTGAATATTTATCCCTTTTTTTTGGTATAAGTCCTCAGAAGAGGCCATCATTCGAATGATACGAAAAAGAAGCCGTTAGGCTGTTAAAATTAACTTTGAGTCTCTAAATTGTTTCGAGTATTCTGAGAATTATTTATCCTTGAGTTATGAGTGAGTTAAGAAAAGAGAGTCGAGTTATCAAGTGTGTTTGTCTTATTTGACAATGTTTGAGTGGATGATTTGATAAAATATTGAGCATGATATTCTGTGGTATTATTGAGAAAGTATGCAAGTTCCGAGTCATCGAATGAAATAGAATAAGGTGAACGATTGTTTATTTATTTTAGTTGAGAATTATATTACTTGCACGATGGATGAATGAATGATTTGCTTGAATTTCTCTTATTACGTGTGATAAGTATCGATCGAGAATCAAATCCTTCTTGAGAGGAAAATTTTTTGAAAGTCGAGAAAATTTCGAGTGAGATTAGCTCGTGTTGCAGAATGTTTTCCAAGTTTCATAATTCTTAACATTTCTTTTGGAATGCCGCCAAGAAGAAGAAATAAGAGAGCTGAGTAAAATGAAGAAGAAGAGCAACAGGACCTAACCCCGCCTCTTCCAAACAAAAGATGAATCGAAGAACTTTTTCTTTGACAAAACCCGCCGACGTTCGATGGTAAAGGCAGTCCAGCGGAAGCCGAGGACTGATACGTTCTCTTGAACGAATTTTGAGGTTTCTTCGTTGTGGAGATCACGAACGTCTCAAGTGTATGACGTATCAGCTCAAAGGATCCGCCGATTACTGGTGGGAAGCCCGAGGGCAAAGAACGTATTTGTCTAAAGAACGAGAGAATTTGACGTGGGAGCAGTTTAAGGAAACCTTGTTTGAGAAGTACGTACCCCGAAGTTATCAAAAGTAGAAGGTGAACAAATTCACGAATTTGAGACAAGGAAAGAAGACAGTAGCTGAGTATGATCGTGAGTTTTGCATGTTAGCTCGTTTTGCACCCGACAAAGTAGATATTTACGAGAAAATATGTGAGTTGTTTCGAGCAGGATTGAGGCAAGACATTCGCATAGTTCTTGCAAGTCAGAGTGGTCTAACTTATGCTGAAGCCCTTAACCGAGCCCTCGACATGGAGCTGGCTATGCAGCGAGAAAGAGGATCGCATTCTTCGGTGACTCCTCAATTTCAAGATCAAATAATGGCAACTGTTACCCCGCAACCCTCTCAGAACGGCCCAAGTGTGAAGAGGAAAGGAAAGTGGAGTGGTGGAAGCCACCTAAGCAAGAAGCCGTGGCAGAGAAGAGGACAATAGCAGCAGCACTAGCAAGCTCAGAAAGCAAAACCCCAGCATGGCAACCAGAGCAGCGCATCTTTAGGACCCCTAGGACTCCCTCTGTGTTCGAAATGTGGTAGAATGCACCAAGGCATTTGCAAAGTAGGAAGTGACGTCTGTTATACTTGTAGACAACCTAGTCATTTCTCGAACTAGTGCCCAAGTAACACCAAGAAACGAGCAATGGAAGACTAAACCAGTTCCAGTCTTCGTAGATGTGAGCTATGGAAGGAGCCCCGCAGCCACAACATACCCAAAATCAGCGTAACCCGCAGCAGAAGAAGCAGCAGCCCCCTCAGCAGGAGCCGTATTATCAGAGAGTGTTCACAATCGAGCAAAAAGATGGAGTCATAGACCAGGGAAATCTCGCAGGTATCGGAAAGCTTAAAGGTGTGCCTGTTATCATTTTATTTCATACGGGTGCGTCACATTCATTTATAACTACTGCTTGCGTAGAAACCCTTGGCTTAGATGTAGAAGAGTTGAACCAGGAGCTTAGAGTGTCAACCCTTTTGGGTAAATCTGCGTTAGTTTCGCGGGTTTGCTCAAATCTAGAATTTGAGTTCAGAAATCATAAGTTATCCGCAAAGTCCCTGAATTTAATCCGGATGTGGGATGTGGATATAATCTTGGGAATGGATTGGTTAACTAAGAATTTTCGACGATTCGATGCGATCAACGACAAATTTTGTTTCAATCTCCTGAAGAAGAGCTGACTGTAGTTCACGGAATTGAGAAGAGAAAGAAGAAGAGTATGCCGATTATTTCGGCTATGAAAGCAAAGAAATTGATGAGAAGAAATGATACGAAAGCGTATCTGATTTACCTGAACAAAAAAAAGAGAAAGGGCCAAGTATTAATGATGTAGCGGTGGTGAGAGAATATAAAGACATGTTTCGAGAAGTTTTACCAGGTTTGCCTCCAGACAGGCAATTGGAGTTTACAATTGATCTTGAGCCCGGATCAGCCCCGATTTCAAAAGCTCCGTATAGAATGGCATAGAAAGAACTTCAATAATTGAAGATTAAGTTGCAAGAGCTGTTAGATTTGGGTTTTATTCGACCAAGTGTTTCCCCTTGGGGAGCTCCGATTCTATTTGTAAAGAAGAAAGATGGTAGTCTGAGGATGTGCATTGACTACTAAGAGCTCAACAAGATTACACTAAAAAACAAGTATCCTTTTTCAAGGGTAGATGATTTATTCGACCAGCTTAAAAGGAGTCAGTGTTTTCTCCAAGATTGATTTAAGGTCCGAATACCATCAGCTAAAGATTAGACAAGAAGATATTGCAAAGACTACATTTAGAATGAGATACGGACATTACGAGTTTGTTGTAATGCTGTTTGGATTGACAAATGCCCCAACTATTTTCATGGACTTAATGAACCGAGTCTTTCATGAATACTTGGACAAATTCATGATTGTGTTCATCGATGATATTTTGGTGTATTCAAAAGACGAAGCAGAACAAGAGAAGCATCTCAGAATCGTGTTAGAAAAATTGAGATCGAAGAAGTTGTACGCCAAATTCAATAAATGCGAATTCTGGCTAAAGGAAGTGAATTTCTTAGGACACATTGTTTCGTCCAAAGGAATCAAAGTTGACTCATCCAAAGTGCAAGCAGTTCAAGAGTGAAAATTGCCAACATCAGTCTATGAAGTCTATAGTTTTCTTGGTTTGGCTGGTTACTATAGACGATTTATAGAAGGATTTTCCAAGATAGCAAAGCCAATGACAAGCTTGTTAAAGAAAGAAACAAAGCTTGTTGAGAATGCATGTTAAATTGATGAATTAAAGAGTATGAATTGTTTGTTGTTTTTCTTGAAAAATTTGAACAATATGCTTAAGAATAGTTGAAGTATTGTTAGGATTGAGTGATATATGACGATTTATGCATGAATATGTGATTTAATTGAAGAGATAAATTTTATCCCATTTTTTCCCAAAATATTCGAACTATATATATATATATATATATTTATGATTTTTGATGTTATGAGTTAGTATTGCTTAAATTGATGATTGATAAGTGAATTTGAGTATATAATAAGCTTAAGTTTAAGAGGAATCGAAGAAAGAAACTCGTTTGCTTAAAAGCTTGAAAAAGTAGAACAAAATGAGCTATAGAACTTGTGATTTTTTATGATCCTGCGTTCTAAGTACGAAATTGATGATAGATCACCAAATTAGATTTATTTGATGCATTATAAAACTTGAAATTGTTGAATTCGGATTTGTACGCAAAAACCCCCAAAATTTTCGAAGAATATGGGCACAAAATGAGGATTTTTAGTAATTGAGCTCGTTTGAGCAAATTGGTTGAGAAATCA